>CM077163.1:74456454-74602195 GCA_039583875.1 Platanthera guangdongensis | reverse complement strand
TTACCCGTGTGTCGTCGAGTGTGCTCGACGCCCGTGTCGAGATCGCTCGTGCTGTGTCGACACCAAAGGGACACGGGTAGTTGACACGGCCGTGTCCCTACCGTGTGCGTCGAGTTGAGCTCGACGAGATGTGTTCGAGATGTCAACCAGAGATAGTAACGGACGAGAATGACACGGTAACAAGGCACACGGCCGTGTCATGTGAACACGGGTTGGGACACGGGCGTGTCCCTACCCGTGTCAAGCATTGAATCGACATGGAAACCGCCACGGGCCGTTTCGCGGAAGCGGGACACGGGTACGGACACGGCCGTGTCCCTACTCGTGTCATATTTTATTTATATAAGGGACAGAAAACCCTAGCCGTTTTCATGCTCTTTTCATCCCTATTTCCAGTGAGAACTCTGTGAGAGGGAAGAACTGCAGGAGCAAGTCCTACCGAAGGAGATCCGCCATCGCCGTGAAAGAGAAGATGCCGCGAGGAGAACTACGCGATCCATGGCGAGAAATGTGGTACCGCTGGAGCCAACATGAGTTTTCTACCCTCTCCCTTGGTGCTAGATCTATAGTTATGCCTTAGGAGAGACATCGACTCAGAGAGTCTTGATGGAGAGGAGAAGATCTCTAGGTTAGGCCATGTTAGAACTTGTGTTCTAGACTTTAGATCTCTTCAACCCTTCCCCTTATCTTCAATATGACGATGGGTGGATGGTCTCGTGAGGAGTTTATGGCCTTTGAGGTTGAATAAGGGAGGAGAATATTTCTGGAAAATTTAGAAACGATCGCTTGAGGAGGAAGACGAACCTATGCCGTTCATTTTCCTTTAGATGCGCGCAGAATCTGTATTCTGCGCGCAGCGATCTTCTAGGCCATTTTCCCTATGGATAAGGCCAGATCTGGGCTTTCGGCTAAACACGAAAGTTGAAGCCCTTGGAAATACCTTTCCAACGAGTGGTTGCACGACTTCAGGTGATGTCTGTAGCCACGGGAAAGTCTAACGAAAATGGGGTTTTACAAATCCTGCATGCAGAAACTGTGTTCTGTACGCAGCGGACTTCAAGTCCGATTTCAAGTAGGATAATGTCAAATCTGGGTTGAGCTCTGAATATGAAAGATGTAGTCCATGGAAATACCTTTCCATCGAGGGGTTACACGACTTCACCGGATTCCTGTAGCCTCGGAATCTCCGGTCGAAGTTGCTGACCAGATTCAACCTGCGCCTAAATTCTGGGCTTAATGAAAAATGGATTTTGTTTCGGTGTGAAATTATTAATGCAAGATACTTGCCTTGGATGAACCCTTATGATTAATCATTTGTTGTGTGATTGAAGTATCTTATTAATCATATTTCATATTACCAAATTGTGAAACAAACTTGTTTAAAAGAATTGAACTGGTAGGAATTGAAAGATTGAATATGGTACACTTCATGTTTAAGTTATGATATTACTAAAAAGGATGATGTGATAGACCTTATATGCGCATTACGTTATTTTACATTGTCATCATTTGGGAAGTCATATAGATGAATAGACATGGCCATGGATATGTTGACTAATGAAATGAGTCTAGTGGACCAATACTTAGAGCGTTGTCTCCTACGGGTAGTATTGTGTAAGTTCGTAAGTGCGGTGTTGACCGCCACTTGTTTTGGTTGTGTTGAGATAGGGTGCGGATGGATGGTTGGGCTGTGCCCTCGTGTTTACTCCGAGGCCCCTTCCATGTTGTGTTGATATGGTGTTTGCATGTGGTGTGAGTCGACACGCGGTGTCGTAATCCCGGGTTAAGGATAGTGTGGCAGGTCTACGGCTCGCCAGTCGTCACACCGACGGGAGTTGACAGTTAGACTTGGTCGGTTTGGGCTGTGTCCTCGGTGTTCACGTCCCGAGGCCCCTCCGGCCATGTGAACGGTTGGGCTGTGTCATCGTGCTTTCTTCCGAGGCCCCTTCCGGGTCACGCAAGGCCAGTTCGGGCTGTGTTCTTGGTGCACATCTACCCAAGACCCCGCTGGGCCATAGTACGCATGGGCTCCGCTGTTGTGTTCTTAGCGTTGAGGCGTACGGAGGCCTAGGTGAAGTAGTGTGATACCCGCCTAGTAGTAGAAGTGCCCGTTCTACTGTCACCGCCTGGCCACGGCGGCTGATGCCTGAGAGGTTAGCTACCTGCTCGAAAAGTGGGAACTACAGTCTGTGTCGACATAGCAATTGCATGGGTGTGCATGGGTGAGTCATTGCATAGCATTCATAGCATTTCATATCATTGCACAACAAGATCCTCATCGTATAAGTTTGTATGGGCACTCTTATACGATGAGTTACTTTATGTAACCCGATCCTTAACTTATAAGTTTGTATGGGCATTCTTATAAGTTAAGTTACTTTCCTGCTGAAGCTTTCTTACACTTGTTATTATACCTTGATGGCTCTTGTAGAATTGTTAGTTTACATATTGATAGCTTTTGTAGAACTGCTAGTTATACATTGATACTCATGTACCTTGTCACCTGATTGTACTTTTATACTTACTGATATATATTGTGCCCTTGTTTCTCTTTCTCGCCCGGTGCCGAGGAGTCGCCGGGGAGCGGATGTGAAACCACTTAGTCGTTTCGACTAACGGTTGCTACGTCTTCCTTTTTAGGAGGTCACGCCGCAGGTAGAGCAGCCGCAGACTACGCAGCAGGACAGCCAGGCCAGGACGACAGGGCCTGATGTGACGGTGCCGTCGATACCGTCTGTTACTGATGTTAGTGTTTTGCTTACTCTGATGTAGCCCGTTTGGGCAATGATTAGCTGTACTCTGATATTTTGTAGAAGCATGTTTAGCTTCTCTTTATTGATGTTTTGGACTTTATATACTTAGTGTGGATTTTGACTTCTCTTGCTTATTTATTTGGTTGGGTTGGCATGAATTATTGATATTGTTGTAGCCGGCGGAATAGGCGTCTTGTGGTACAGGTTAGCCCGTGTGCTAATGCTACCGCAAGGCGGCTGTTCCGGGCATAAGACTCCCTCTTCGTGCCGTGTTTTGGGATCCGGGAGGGGGGAGTCTTACAATGGTATCAGTTTGCCACGATCCTCAACTAAGAAGTCATTCAACAATGGTGCCACCCCGTTTGGTTAGTCAGTTTGGGGACAAACTGACTTAGCGGAAGCAGTGGTGTGCCCATATGTAATTCACATTAAGTTGTCCAACTTTGACCTTAAGTTTAGCCAACCTGACCACAAATTTGTCGTGTATGTGTAGGTTCCACTGCATGTTGAGCCGATGGGGGGTACTCTTACCCCTCCCATACCCACTCAGTTCCAACAGTCTGAGTTGGGGCAGACGCTCACCGCATTCTGGATGCTTTTAAGGCTCAGCAGGCTCCGGTGCAACAACAGGCCCCGAGCTCCAACTGGCTGAGCACCTTCCGGGCTCTCTCCCCTCCCGTCTACCTTGGGACGGAGTCAGCCGTACGTACAGAGGAATGGAGATAGACAGGAGTTGTTGGTGGTATCCGTTGCCCAGCCAACATGGCAGTGACATTGGCAGTGTCCGTCTTGGACTTACATGCGAAGAGGTGGTGGAAGTCCCTCATGGGCTCTACCTTCCAAGGCCGGATCTACACGGAGATAAGTTGGAATGAATTCTCGGGTGTTTTCTTGGAGCACTTTATCCTACTTCGGCCGAGATGAGCTTGAGCAGGAGTTCCTTCTACTAAAGCAGGGATCAAAGTCGGTTACAGAATACCAGCGAGAATTCCAGCATTCGCAAGGTTTGCAGATTCTTATGAGTTGGATGACAGAGGTTATGCCAAGCGCTTCTATAAAGGGCTGCGAGATCCCCTAAGGCAGTCCCTTTTGTTTATAGCGGATGGTAGCTTGGCGGAGATCATTGATATGGCGAAAAGATATTGGAGGCAGACCACATGGGATGTAGCAAGAGGCACTGCGGAGGACGTGATGGAAGCCGGCCCAAGTAATAGAAGGAGACGGGACTTCAGAGGAGGAGAGGTTATCAAAGAGGTGGAGGGCGTGTCCACCGAAACTATAGGGTGGAGCATTCCAGTTCTGCAGCCGCCTGCGTTGCCTCCACCCCCACAGCCTCAGCGATTCCAAACAACGGAAGGGCGGCGTGGTCTGGTGTGCTTCGAATTGCAACCAGCCGGGCCACATCCGGCGTTTTTGCCCGCAACTATATGGAAACGCCCCATCCTGCTCTCCTCCTGCTCTCCCTCCTGCTCTCCCTCCAGAGCTCCACGAGGGCGAGGATATGCCCGCGGTCGAGGACGAGGACCGCCAAGAGGAAACCCGGACCAGCCCGGGATCAGGTGTACGCGCTTGACATGGCGCAGGAACGGAACCCACAAGATGTGATTGCAGGTATGATTTATATTATTTACATATTGCATGGTCTAACTTGAATTGATTAGATACTAGCCACTAGCAATAAGTTTTGGTGTTGGTACTTAGGCACCGTGATTATTGGCGGGAAGACAGCCTATGCGCTGTTCGATACCGGTGCCTCACACTCCTTTGTGTCCGAGGATTTCATAAAAGACATGGGGGATGTACAGTACTTCACTGGCATAGCCCGACGTGTACGCCTTCCGACGGCTCGGAGATGATCGCAAACCGCCAAGTGCGAGTTGGAGTTATTTATTGATGGGAAGGCCTTTGATACACGGCCACGGTTCTGAGGATGCCGGAGTTTGACATCATTTTGGGCATGGCATGGCTGGACTGGCACTTCGCGAGGATCGACTGCGCGGGAGAAGCGGATCTATTTGAGGCATGGAGACTCTGACGTCATCTCCAAGGTATTGGCTTCGCGCCACGTATGATATTATCTTCTATTCAGGCTGTAAAGGCTCATATGAAGGGGGATGAGGTCTTCATGATCTGGTTCGAGTTGAAGGAAGCAGCGTTGGAATTAAAGGATGTACGGGTAGTGCGGGATTTTCCTGAGGTATTTCCTGAGAAGCTACCAGGATTACCTCCGCATAGAGAGGTGACTTCAGATCATCTAGTACCAGGTGCCAAGCCTGTATCCAAGGCTCCGTACAGAATGGCTCCGAAAGAACTCGCGGAGTTTTAGAGTTCAATTGCAGGAACTGGTGGATTCAGGGTTCGTTCGCCCCAGTTCATCACCATGGGGAGCCCCTGTGCTGTTCGTGAAGAAGAAGGATGGAACACTGCGATTGTGCATAGATTATCGGGAACTCAATCGATTGACGGTGCGGAACACTTACCCACTACCGCGGATCGATGAGTTGTTCGATCAACTAGTGGGAGCACATTGGTTTTCTAAATTGGATTTGCGCTCCGGATACTATCAGTTGAGGATACAAGAAGGGGACATCCAGAAAACGGCCTTCAGTTCGAGATATGGTTTGTATGAGTTCACAGTAATGCCGTTTGGGCTCACAAATGCCCCTTCGGCCTTCATGAGCTTGATGAAAAAGGTGTTTGAACCGTATTTGGACATCTTCGTCATTGTTTTCATCGACGACATCTTGTCTACTCAAAGACGGAGGAGGAGCATGTCGAGCACCTGACCTTGGTTTTGAAGAAATTGAAGGAGCATGCTTGTATGCCAAGTTTAGCAAGTGTGAATTCTGGCTTAAGGAGGTAGCCTTCTTTGGGGCATGTGATCAGTGGAGCAGGATTAGTGGTGGATCCAGCGAAGGTGCGAGCCGTGAAGGAGTGGTCGCCCTTGAAGTCGGCGGCTGATGTACGAAGCTTTCTTGGACTTGCTGGGTACTACCGCAAGTTCGTGAAAGGATTCTCCAAGATTGCCCTTCCTCTTACCTCCTTGACGAAGAAGGGAGTGCCATTTGAGTGGACACCTCAATGTGAAGCGGCATTTCAAGAGCTGAAGGATAGGCTTACCTCCGCCCCCATCCTTGCACTTCCGTCGGGGAAGGAAGGATTTCAAGTTTACACGGACGCTTCATATCAAGGGATGGAGCGGTATTGATGCAGCATGGGCACGTGATCGCATATGCTTCAAGGCAGTTAAAGAAACATGAAATTAATTACCCGGTTCATGATTTGGAGTTGGGAGCAGTGGTGTTCGCTTTGAAAGTCTGGAGGCATTATTTATATGGCGTGCACTGCGAGATCTTTTCCGATCACAAAAACTTGAAGTATGTTCACACTCAGAAGGAGTTGAACCTGAGGCAACGGCGGTGGTTGGAATTTCTATGCGACTACGAGTTCACCATGAACTACCACCCCGGGAAAGCGAACTCGGTAGCCGATGCCTTAAGTAGAAAAGTGCCAGGCTCTAGCCCAGAGTCTCGGCTGATGAGCATGGAGTTGGCTCGGATGATCGAGGAGATGGAAATTACTCTATTATTCAAGGATCCTTCGGCAGAGTATGCGGAGTATTTGGCCAACATGAGCATAGTTTGTGATATCCGAGACCGATTCGGGTGGAGCAAGGAATGGATGCGGCCTTGGCCCCGGCAATCAAGGCAATTGAAGATGGGACCACCGATGAGTACATACTCAAAGACGGCCTCATTTATTTTCGTGGCCGACTCTATATTCCCAAGGGCGGCAAAATTCGGGAAGATATATTGAGAGAGGCGCATTCCTCTCAATATTCAGTGCATCCGGGTATTGCTAAGATGTACGCCGGACTGCGGAAGACCATGTGTTGGCCGGGAATGAAGAAGGATGTCCGCTACTATGTTACACATTGCGAAGCTTGCCAAAGAGTGAAGGCTGAATGCAGGAGTCCCGGTGGTTTGTTGCAGTCATTGCCCATCCCCGAATGGAAGTTCGAGGATATCTCCATGGACTTTGTTCATGGGTTACCTCGTTCCCGCTCCGGGAATGATTCAGTATGGGTTATTGTGGATCGACTGACAAAGGTGGCCCGGTTCATTCCAATGAAGAAGGAAGCACACGTGGATGCTTTGGTACGCCTTTTTGTGGAGCAATTTGTACGGTATCATGGCGTGCCCAAGACAATTGTTTCAGATCGGGATGGTCGGTTTACATCCAATGAGTGGAAGGCGGTACAGGCGTATTTGGGCTCACGCCTAACCTTTAGTACCGCATTTCATCCACAGACGGACGGGCAGTCAGAGCGGACCATCAGAACACTGGAGGATTTATTGAGGTTATGTGTGTTGGACAGAGGAGAGCCATGGGAAAGGCTCTTGCCACTAGTGGAATTCTCCTATAATAATAGCCATCAGGCGAGCATCGGCATGGCGCCCCATGAAGCCCTTTATGGAAGAAGGTGCAGGACTCCCTTGTCTTGGGTACAAGATGAAGATCCGAAGGCATTGGGAAACGAATACATAGATGATACTGATGCGGCGGTCAGATTGATACGGGATCGCATGTTGGAGGCTCAAAGTCGACAGGCGAAGTATTATAAAAAAGCACCGGATGGTGGAGTTCCAAGTGGGCGAAAAAGTGTTCCTTAAGATTCGGCCGATGCATGGAGTTTCGCGGGTGCGTGGAGTGAAAAAGCTCAGCCCGAGGTATGTTGGGCCTTATACTATATTGGAAAGGATTGGCCCGTTGTTCTATCGGTTGGAGTTACCACCGGAACTGGAAAATCTTCACGACGTGTTCCATGTATCGTCGCTTCGAAAAGCACTGTTGCGGCCCGACCAGTATATTCCCACTACTGATGGTGCGGTGGCATCAGATAGGACTGTGCGACTAGAGCCGGTACGAATTGTTGACAGCGAGACAAGAACATTACGCCGCAAAAGTGTTCCCTTAGTGAAGGTGCAATGGATGAATCATGGGAAGGAGGAGTACACTTGGGAGCCAATGGATTTAATGCGGCAACGCTACCCGGAGTTGTTTGCTCAAGGTAATTTTATTTAAAAGCATATGTTAAATTTCCTGTTATACACTTCTCCCCACAACCTAAGCCTGATTTCGGGGACGAAATCTTTTATTTTGTTTATAGGATTTGTAACGTCCCGAATCGCTCTAGGCCCCTAGTGTGTGTGTTTTGAGTCAGGAGGGTTGACTTGAGTCCTGAGAGTGCAGGGAATTGGACTGCACTTGTGGAGAAGTGGAGAATCAGTGTAAAAAGGAAGTGACACGGGTAGGGACACGGCCGTGTGCCTACCCGTGTGCGTCGAGTTGAGCTCGACGACCCGTGTCGAGATCGTCGAGCTGTGTCGACACCTAGGGACACTGGTAGGGACACGGCCGTGTGCCTACCCGTGTGCGTCGAATTGAGCTCGACGACCCGTGTCGAGATCGTCGAGCTGTGTCGACACCTAGGGACACGGGTAGGGACACGGCCGTGTGCCTACCCGTGTGCGTCGAGTTGAGCTCGACGCCCGTGTCGAGATCGTCGAGCTGTGTCGACACCAAAGGACACGGGTAGTGACACGGCCGTGTCCCTACCCGTGTGCTTCGAGTTGAGCTCGACGAGAAGTGTCGAGATGCAACCCGAGAAGTACACGGCCAATGACACGGCAAGGCACACGACCGTGTCATGTGAACACGGGTTGGGACACGGGCGTGTCCCTACCCGTGTCAAGCATTGAATCGACATGGAAACCGCCACGGCCGTTTCGCGGAAGCGGGACACGGGTACGGACACGGCCGTGTCCCTACCCGTGTCATATTTTATTTATATAAGGGACAGAAAACCCTAGCCGTTTTCATGCTCTTTTCATCCCCTATTTCCAGTGAGAACTCCTGTGAGAGGGAGAACTGCAGGAGCAAGTCCTACCGAAGGAGATCCGCCATCGCCGTGAAAGAGAAGATGCCGCCGAGGAGAACTACGCGATCCATGGCGAGAAATGGTGGTACCGCTGGAGCCAACGTGAGTTTCCTACCCTCTCCCTTGGTGCTAGATCTATAGTCATGCCTTAGGAGAGACATCGACTCAAGAGAGTCTTGATGGAGAGGAGAAGTTCTCTAGGTTAGGCCATGTTAGAACTTGTGTTCTAGACTTTAGATCTCTTCAACCCTTCCCCTTATCTTCAATATGACGATGGGTGGATGGTCTCGTGAGGAGTTTATGGCCTTTGAGGTTGAATAAGGGAGGAGAATATTTCTGGAAAATTTAGAAACGATCGCTTGAGGAGGAAGACGAACCTATGCCGTTCATTTTCCTTTAAGATGCGCGCAGAATCTGTATTCTGCGCGCAGCGATCTTCTAGGCCATTTTCCTATGGATAAGTCCAGATCTGGGCTTTCGGCTAAACACGAAAGTTGAAGCCCTTGGAAATACCTTTCCAACGAGTGGTTGCACGACTTCAGGTGATGTCTGTAGCCACGGGAAAGTCTAAACGAAAATGGGGTTTTACAAATCCTGCATGCAGAAACTGTGTTCTGTACGCAGCGGACTTCAAGTCCGATTTCAAGTAGGATAATGTCAAATCTGGGTTGAGCTCTGAATATGAAAGATGTAGTCATGGAAATACCTTTCCATCGAGGGGTTACACGACTTCACCGGATTCCTGTAGCCTCGGGAATCTCCGGTCGAAGTTGCTGACCAGATTCAACCTGCGCCTAAATTCTGGGCTTAATGGAAAAATGGATTTTGTTTCGGTGAAATTATTAATGCAAGATACTTGCCTTGGATGAACCCTTATGATTAATCATTTGTTGTGTGATTGAAGTATCTTATTAATAATATTTCATATTACCAAATTGTGAAACAAACTTGTTTAAAAGAATTGAACTGGTAGGAATTGAAAGATTGAATATGGTACACTTCATGTTTAAGTTATGATATTACTAAAAAGGATGATGTGATAGACCTTATATGTGCATTACGTTATTTTACATTGTCATCATTTGGGAAGTCATATAGATGAATAGACCATGGCCATGGATATGTTTGACTAATGAAATGAGTCTAGTGGACCAATACTTAGAGCGTTGTCTCCCTACGGGTAGTATTGTGTAAGTTCGTAAGTGCGGTGTTGACCGCCACTTGTTTTGGTTGTGCTGAGATAGGGTGCGGATGGATGGTTGGGCTGTGCCCTCGTGTTTACTACCGAGGCCCCTTCCATGTTGTGTTGATATGGTGTTTGCATGTGGTGTGAGTCGACACGCGGTGTCGTAATCCCGGGTTAAGGATAGTGTGGCAGGTCTACGGGCTCGCCAGTCATCACACCGATGGGAGTTGACAGTTAGACTTGGTCGGTTTGGGCTGTGTCCTCGGTGTTCACGTCCGAGGCCCCTCCGGCCATGTGAACGGTTGGGCTGTGTCCTCGTGCTTTCTTCCGAGGCCCCTTCCGGGTCACGCAAGGCCAGTTCGGGCTGTGTTCTTGGTGCACATCTACCCAAGACCCCGCTGGGCCATAGTACGCATGGGCTCCGCTGTTGTGTTCTTAGCGTTGAGGCGTACGGAGGCCTAGGTGAAGTAGTGTGATACCCGCCTAGTAGTAGAAGTGCCTGTTCTACTGTCACCGCCTGGCCACGGCGGCTGATGCCTGAGAGGTTAGCTACCTGCTCGAAAAGTGGGAACTACAGTCTGTGTCGACATAGCAATTGCATGGGTGTGCATGGGTGAGTCATTGCATAGCATTCATAGCATTTCATATCATTGCACAACAAGATCCTCATCGTATAAGTTTGTATGGGCACTCTTATACGATGAGTTACTTTATGTAACCCGATCCTTAACTTATAAGTTTGTATGGGCATTCTTATAAGTTAAGTTACTTTCCTGCTGAAGCTTTCTTACACTTGTTATTATACCTGGATGGCTCTTGTAGAATTATTAGTTTACATATTGATAGCTTTTGTAGAACTGCTAGTTATACATCGATACTCATGTACCTTGTCACCTGATTGTACTTTTATACTTACTGATATATATTGTGCCCTTGTTTCTCTTTCTCCGCCCGGTGCCGAGGAGTCGCCGGGGGAGCGGATGTGAAACCACTTAGTCGTTTCGACTAACGGTTGCTACGTCTTCCTTTTTAGGAGGTCACGCCGCAGGTAGAGCAGCCGCAGACTACGCAGCAGGACAGCCAGGCCAGGACGACAGGGCCTGATGTGACGGTGCCGTCGATACCGTCTGTTACTGATGTTAGTGTTTTGCTTACTCTGATGTAGCCCGTTTGGGCAATGATTAGCTGTACTCTGATATTTTGTAGAAGCATGTTTAACTTCTCTTTATTGATGTTTTGGACTTTATATACTTAGTGTGGATTTTGACTTCTCTTGCTTATTTATTTGGTTGGGTTGGCATGAATTATTGATATTGTTGTAGCCGGCGGAATAGGCGTCTTGTGGTACAGGTTAGCCCGTGTGCTAATGCTACCGCAAGGCGGCTGTTCCGGGCATAAGACTCCCTCTTCGTGCCGTGTTTTGGGATCCGGGAGGGGGGAGTCTTACACCTCCTGGCCGTGGTTCCTCCACAGGACCTTGACTAGAGGGACCTTCTTGCGTCGCAAGACCCGCACTCCTCGGTCGTCGATCCTCACAGGCTCCAAATGGACCGACCGGTCTGAAGCTACCGGCCCTTCCGTAGTCAGAATCTGCTGCTCCGGGCGTAATAGAGCCCTCCTCAAGGAAGAAATGTGGAAGACGTCGTGCAGCGCTTCTAGCTCTGGTGGTAACTCCAGCTGGTAGGCTAGGGGTCCGATCCGCTCCAGGATCCTGTAAGGGCCCATGTACCTAGGGCTGAGCTTCATCCTCCGACCACGCACCCGTGAAACTCCATGCATGGGCCGGATCTTCAGAAACACCCGGTCCCCCACCTGGAACTCCACCTGCCGATGTCGGGCGTCATAATACTTGGCCTGTCTACTCTGTGCCTCGAGCATCCTGTCTCTGATCAGCCTCACTTGTGCCTCGGTGTCTTCAACAAACTCTGACCCCAATACCTTCGGATCTTCGTTCTGCACCCATGAGAGTGGGGTCCGGCATCTCCTCCCGTACAAGGCTTCGTAAGGCGCCATCCTGATGCTGGACTGGTGGCTGTTGTTATAGGAGAACTCGACAAGGGGTAAGAGTTTCTCCCACGGTTCCCCGCGATCTAAGATGCATAGCCTCAAAAGGTCCTCCAGCGTCCGGTTGGTGCGTTCTGTCTGCCCGTCTGTCTGAGGGTGGAATGCAGTGCTGAAAGTCAATCGCGTGCCTAAGTAAGCTTGCACGGACCTCCACTCCCTGGAGGTGAACCTGCCATCCCGATTCGACACTATCGTCCTGGGCACACCATGATAACGAATGAACTGCTCCACAAACTTCCGCACCAGTACTCCTACTGAATCATCCTTCCTGATCGGTATGAATCGAGCCACCTTGGTCAACCGATCGATGATTACCCAGATCGAGTCATTCCCTGTCCGAGACCGGGGAAGCCCATGTATGAAGTCCATGGCTATGTCATCAAACTTCCACTCCGGCACCGGGAGTGGCTGCAATAATCCTGCGGGGTTCCTGCACTCTGCCTTCACTAGCTGACATGGCTCACAATGGGTCACGAAGTGTGAGACATCCTTCTTCATGCCCGGCCAGTACATCGTCTTCTTCAAATCAGCCGTCATCTTTGTGATCCCCGGGTGTACAGAATACCGGCTGCAGTGCGCCTCCATCATAATATCCTCCCGGATCTGGCCTCCCTCCGGTATATACACCCGTCCTCTGAAGCACACCAGATCATCCCTCAGTGTGTAATCTCCTGCAGTGCCTGCCTTCAGAGCTTGGAAGATGGGTTCCAACTTGGCATCCTGCCTCTGTCCCTCTCTGACCCGGTCTCTGATGTCATCGGTAACGCCTATCGCGGCCAAGTACTCCTCATAGAGCTCAGGATCATCAGACGATACCAGAGTAATGTGCATGTCCTCTAGTCTCTGCAGCAGCTCCATAGACATCAACTGAGGCTCTGCTCCTGCTGTGGCGGCTCTCCGACTCAGTGCATCTGCTACCACATTTGCCTTCCCCGGGTGATAGTGCATCTCATACTGATAGTCAGATAGGAACTCCACCCACCGCCTTTGCCTGATGTTCAGTTCCTTCTGCGTGTCCACGTACTTAAGGTTCTTATGATCGGAATATATATCACAGTGGACTCCATAAAGGTAGTGCCGCCATATCTTCAGTGCGAATACAACTGCCCCCATCTCAAGGTCATGTACTGGGTAGTTCTTCTCATGGGTCTTCAGCTGGCGGGAGGCATAAGCTATGACGTGTCCGTTCTGCATCAGCACCGCTCCCATCCCCTGATATGATGCGTCGGTGTAGACCTGAAATACCTCCCTCCCCGAGGGGAGAGTGAGAATGGGAGCCGAGGTCAGCCGATCCTTCAGCTCCTGGAAAGCTGTCTGGCACTGCGGGGTCCACACGAACGGTGCCTCCTTCTTCGTCAAGGATGTGAGCGGGAGGGCGATTCGAGAGAATCCCTCTACGAACTTCCGGTAATAACCGGCAAGTCCTAGAAAACTCCGTACGTCAGTGGCTGTTTTCAGCTGCGGCCACTCTGAAATAGCTCGAATCTTTGCCGGGTCCACTGCCAGCCCGGGTCCGCTGATAATGTGACCTAAGAAAGCCACCTCCTTCAGCCAGAACTGACACTTACTGAACTTCGCATAAAGATGATACTCCCGCAGTCTCTCTAGGGTCAATGCTAGATGTCGTGTGTGCTCCTCCCCCGTCTTAGAATAGATAAGGATGTCGTCTATGAACACTATGACGAACACATCCAAATAAGCCTCGAAGACCCGGTTCATGAGGCTCATAAACGCTGACGGAGCATTCGTGAGCCCGAAGGGCATCACGATGAACTCATACAATCCATATCGGCTACTAAAGGCCGTCTTCGGAATATCCTCCTCCTGGATCCGCAGCTGGTAATAGCCTGACCTCAAGTCCAGCTTCGAAAAATAATGGGCTCCCTCCAGCTGATCGAACAACTCGTCTATCCTGGGGAGCGGATAGGTATTTCGGACGGTCAGCCTGTTTAGTGCTCGATAGTCGATGCACAGGCGTAAAGTACCGTCCTTCTTCTTCACGAATAGGACAGGAGCTCCCCATGAAGAGGAACTCGGCCTAACAAATCCTGCTTCCACCAGCTCCTGCAACTGTGTCCGAAACTCCGCCAATTCCTTCGGGGCCATCCGATAAGGGGCCTTGGATACCGGCTTAGCCCCTGGTACCAACTGAATCTGGAAGTCCTTTTCCCTATGCGGAGGTAGTCCTGGCAGCTTATCCGGAAAAATGTCGGCGTAGTCACGAACCACCGGAATGTTAGCAATCAGGTCCTTCTCCTCAGTCATCTCGAACAATACTTGATATACCTCGTCCCCTTGCATATGAGCCTTAATGGCCTGAATAGATGAAAGCAAGCGACGGGAGACCGGTGTAGTACCTTCGAACGTTGCATAAGTATCGCCGTGGCTGAGCACGACCCTCCCTGCCGGGCAATCAATCTGGGCATGGTTCCAGACAAGCCATGTCATGCCCAAGACGAGGTCGAAGTCCGGCATCCTCAGGATCGTCGCCGGGGCCTCGAGTGTCAACCCGTCTATGGTAACCTCCAGGAGGCACTTTTCTGTGGACTGGATCTCCATCCCATTGGGGAGGCGCACCCTCCTGGGTAGTCCCGTATAACAACGAATCTGATCCAGGTCCTTGACGAAATCCTCCGACACAAAGTTGTGCGATGCACCCGTGTCGAACAGGGTGTGGGCAGGCTTGCCGCACACCATCACCATTCCTAAATCAGTTGAAAGAAATTCTAGTGTAAGGTTTTCTAACCTAGGTTGTGTAGTAGTTCTATCAACGCTTAATACGAGCAAGGATAATTCCAAAAATTAAGATTACTCTCATACCTGCAATAACCCTGTCCGGGTTCCGGGGCTGTGCTAAGTCCAGAGCGTAAATCTGCTCCCCATTCTGCCTGCGGTCGCCTCCCTGGTAACCACGTCCTCGGCCGCGTCCTCGGCCTCCGAAATGCTGGGCCGGTGGGCCACCCCGTGGTGCTGGAGGTGGTGCCCCCCTCATAGGGCAATCTCTCCGGAGGTGTCCCACCTGGTGACAGTGGAAGCACTCCGGCGGGGGATACGCCATACCCCGGGGTCTCTGCATCTCCTGGACCTGGAGAGGTTGAGGGGCCAAGACCACCTGCTCTCTCGGCTCCTGCCTTAACTCCTGACGAGGCTGCTCCTCTGCCCTTCTTCCATCTGGTACGATGCCTCGCCGCTGATCATTTCGGGCCCTCCGGCCCTGGTCCTCCGTTTGCCGTTTCCGGCCCCGAGTGGTGTGCCAGTCGGCCTCAATCCTCTTCGCCATCTCTAAAATCCGGGAGATGGGCCCGTCAGAGACAAAAAGCAAGGCCTCTCTCAACTCCTCTTTTAGGCCCTTATAAAACCTCTTGACGTACCCTGCTTCATCCAGCTGATAAGAGCCCGCATATCGGGCCAAATGATCGAACTCTCGGTGGTACTCCACCACTGTCCTGGTGCCCTGCCTCAGCTGCAAGAAACGCTCCTCCAACTCGTCCCTGGCCGACTGAGGAACAAAGTGCTCCAGCAGCGTGGCCCTGAATTCTTCCCAGGTGATTTCTGCAATCTCTCTATCCGCAAAGGTCGTGTCCAACAGCGTCTTCCACCACCGCTTGGCATGTGACTCCAAGCAAGATACCACTAGGGCCACCCTCTCCTCCCAAGGGCATCGTATCCCAGTCAACATCTCGTACATCACATCCAGCCACTCCTCTGTCCGTACTGCCGACTCCGTCCCCAAGTAAGATGGGGGAGAGAGTCCTCGGAAGGTGCTCATCCAGTTGGCCCCTGGGTTTGGCTGCTGGACTGGGGCTTGCTGAGCTCGGAAGGCCTCAAGGATAGTTGTAAGGGTCTGCCCCATGTCTGACTGGAGGAAAGGTGTGGGGACCATGTGAGGTGGTGCAATGTCTGGAGTCTGCTGAGCTCCACCTTGTGGGGTGGGCTGAGCTGGGGGCTGCAAAATGAAGTACATTAGTAGACAATCGACTCAATGCCTAATGAAAGTGGACAACTTACATGTGATTTCCCCTGTATGGGCACACCACTGCTTCCGCTGCTTAGTTTGTCCCCAAACTAAACCCGCGCGGGGGTGACCCAGGGTTGTGGACGGCTACTTTTCGATCGAGGTTTCCTCTGATACCACTTGTAAGATCCCCTTTTTTTTTTTCGACACCGGGGTCTTAGGCCCAGAACCGCCGTTTTGCGGTGACTCCTTCACGCCCTGAAGGGTCATCACCACAAGGCGTCGATTCTGCCGGCCAATTCGATCACAGAAAAGTAGCATAATGAAGTAAAATGGAAACTATCTGTCCACAGAGAATCACATGACAAATATAAATATAACCCATGAAGGGAGTGTCCACAGAAAATAACATCAGAGTAGCAAAATACGGGCTTATGCCCGGTACAACATATCCTCACTACAAAAATCACTCATGCGGAAGCAAAAGCTGAAAAACTACTCAGGGTCGAGACTCACAGTCCCGGCTGTATGAACTCCGGAGCTAGACTGCCCCACCTCCAAGCGCACCGGTCTCTGGGGTTGCTCCTCCATGCTGGTCTCCACGATCCCCTAAATGATGCGGTTCGAAAACCGTTAGTCTAAAAGACTAAGTCCTATCATCCCCCACCCCTTCCCCCACGGCTCCTAGGCACCGAGCGGAGAGGAAGAAAGGGGAGGACTTGAAGGTGGAGAATATCAAAAGCAGATGGCAGCGGTCCTATTCTAGCAAGTTCTATAGCATATAAAGACAATAAAATGTAAGCTGAAATGTAACCTTCACTTATGTGGAAAAACACATAAGCCAAGGGGTCTCTTGCAAGGCTCCCATCGTATAAAAAGTCCCATACCGATTTATACGTTGGGGTGTCGGTGGTCAACAGCAGTAACTAAATATATCAAAATTAACCTTAATTTATAAACTTGCCCACACAAGCTTATAGACTAAGGGTTCGTTTTGCAGGTCCTAAAGTATAAGCGTCCCATTCCACTTATACTTTAGGTGTCAAGGTTTAAGGTAACGATTATGCTATGACATGCAAGTGGGTATGATGGATCATGCAAGTGCAACGCACACACCCGACTCTGTGCACACAGACCTTTAGTTCCCCCTTTCTGGAGCCGTAACCTCCCAGGATACCTCCGTAGTGGCAGACGGAAGCGGTGGGTTGGGCCTCGCCCACCTCTAAACCAGTAAAGCACTACCGGTCAGACCTATCGTACGCCTCAACGCTTGGTGCACGAAGCGGACTCCTGCGTACTCTTGCCGGCTGGCGCACCGGACTTCTTTTGGCGAAGTGCTAACCACACTTGCCGAGTCAACGTATTGGCGTCGGTGCATCGACCCTCCAATACCGAAGACCCACCACCTTAATTTACTTTCCTTTTATGCACATGCAAATTTAGCGTGATCAAAACCCGAGCCGAAGCTCCCCGGACCAACACGTCCGTCACAAACAATCGAGCTGAAGCTCCCAGCTAACATCCCGTGCCATCAGTGTCTGTGAAAAGTGCAACCCTAATTACTAAGTTACTCTTTTCAGCTTGTTAAACAGTTTACGTTAACCCAGGACTGCCCCCGGTATTCCCTGTGAAGGGCTCTCAAGGGGCACTAGGAACTGTGTTGGGATTACGCCCAGCGTTCCCTTTCGCAAGGTACTTATTTTATTATTGGTTGATCCCCTTACCCATTATTTTCTCATGTTTCGATACGCTAATCCTAGGGTGATTTGACTCCAACTCTCCTTGGGTAGGACGATCTTTCGTCGGACCCGAACGCCTTTAAACCCTAGACAAAACCACACCCTACCCACTCATCTTCCAAAGATGCAGCCCATTCCACTTGTCCTTACAGCAAATCATCAAGACCCATCATACGTGCCCTAATTCATATCCAAATGAAATCCTGCAGTTTTGCTATATGCAGACCACTTAAGCTACGTGACCCGTAAAAAGGGAAGTACATGAAATACTCATCCAGTGCCCTCATGATAATTATCAGAGGTCTATTATGATAATTATAGACTAAATTCAGAAAATCATATTTTTCCCAATTAATCTACTATTTATTGAATTTTCCTCAAAAACTAGGCCATAGTCAATTTGAACATGAACCATAAGATTTTCTCAGGTAATGGCCTCCTAAAATTTGTATTCACTAAATAACAGAGAAATATCATTGGTTGCCAATTTTCATAATTTTCCAGATAGTTCTTGACCTCTAAAGGATTTATTAAAATAATTCCTAAAATCAAATATAATGAAGGAAGTGCCACATATATGTCTCCAATAATTATGTAAAAATTACTAGGGCTTCATAGGGAACTAGAAACATCATGATGAAGAAATTAGAATTTTTCAGACAATCTAAAAGTCATTATTAAATTTCCCAATGTTCCATGGAATTAAATAATTAAAGAAGCAACTACTAAATATCATTCTTCAAAAATTTCATAAAAATTTAGAGAGATGAGTATCATGACTATAAGCCCCTTTGCTAAGTTTTATCAAGTTTAAACAAGTATAGTTCTCTGCAAAAATTCTTTAGTGGAAATTATAAAATATGACTTTGTGAATAAAGTACCAAAAATATTCATCCAAAATTTATTATAAAATTTCCAGAGACATGTATGCCCTAAGTAACTACCCATTCAAAATCTCAGGCCTTTTCAGATAGTTTTGGTATTAGATCTTATGGTTTCAAAGCTAGTGCCCTAAACTAGGGTTATGGATTTAAGGGGTCTTAAGTCTTCCAAATGCCCTAAAATTTTAACCACAGGACCATAGTAACCCTATGGACATCATTCCCAAGTTTCAAGTCCATCCAAGGTCTTTTGACCCCAATTTCTTCAAACCCTAGAAATTTACCCTAAAGGGCCTACCCTAACATTCTAGGGCTACCCTAGTCCAATCCACTCCAAACTCCATAAGTGAGTGTAAAAAGTCAAATTATATCTGTGGCCAAAATTTCAGCCTCTGTTGAGGTGATTTGGTCACTCAAAACGAAAAGTGCAACTTTTGACCAAAATGCCCTTTATAGGGTATAAATAGGGTTGGGTCAAAACCTATTCAAAACACATCCAATCTAAATGAAATTTTATACAGGATCCTAATTGGAGCCCAGGGACCACTCACCAAAATTTGGGAGGGTTTGGATGTGTTTAGGGCACCTATTTAATTTATCTAATGATTATTACATTTTTACCAAAACTATAGAAATAGTTTCCCCAAAAATTCCCATTTTTTGGCAGGCCCTAGGTATGTCTAGGTTAGACTCTCTGCCAAAATTTCAGCCAATTTGGGCTTGGGGTGAAGAGTGGGCACTCATTTTAGTGGCTGCCTAGCCCTAAGGGTATGTCCCACCACAATGGGTGCCCTGGTCTAACCAGTGACCCAAAAGGGTCCAAACAATTTTTGCTGCAAACTAGACACCCTAAGCTACAATGTTCATGTTGGGCAAATTTCCACTCAGGGTCCCTAAGTTTTTTTAAAACTTAAATACATTAAATACATCCAGTGTGACAGAAATGAAATGATTCTTATTTAATTCCTATAGTATTTGATCTGATGCCGCACGAATCTTGGCGCAGATCGACGGCATCTGGTCATCGTCCCCACTGAGCCAACGGCTGAGATTTATTCTTCCTGGAGCGATTTCCAAGCCTTGCCGCCGGCGACCCAGCCCCTTCCCCGGCCGGCCACCGCCACCAACACCTCCGTCGAGGTGGTGGCTATCGTCAGACGGCGGCTCCGCCGCCGGAGAGGCGTTTTCCGGCGGATTAAGCAAGAATTTTTCTTGCCGAAACCAGGAGGAATCCCGGATTCGATCGGGCTCAATTGAGCCCGAAACTCAAGCCTAAGGATTCCTAGGATCTACCCGCGAGTTAAGGAGAGGAGGAGGACCTTCCTGGCGGCCTGGATGCGAGAGGAGCGGCGGGATGCCATTGGCGACGGCGGCGGCGCTCGGCTTCTGCAACTGCACAGTGGAAGGGCTCGTCTCCTCCAGGTAAGTGCTCCAAAATGATCCCCTCGGCTTCCTGATGGTGTTTAAATGGCAATTGGGGGAGGGGAGAGGCTGGTTCTTCAATGGCCATTATCTCCATTAATGGAGTGGCTCGGGTTGTGTGGAGGGGGGCTGAACCCACCCCTTGGTGGCCGGGAAACGGCTGGAATCAACTCCTCTCCCCCAGAGGAGTTGATTACAGCCATCACTGGTGGCTGTTGGCCTTCCTTGGCCGGCTTCTCTCTTCCCTTTCCTCTTCCCCATTTTCTCTCTCCTCCATTAAAGAGAAAAATGGAGCTTTCTCTCTCCTACTCACCATGGCCGAATTTTTGATCTCTCCTCCAGTCTATTGGCAGCCCAATAGCTCATATTAATAATAAAAATGAGGTTAGCCCAAGTGGGGGAAATGGGTTTGAGCTTGGGTTAGCCCATTTAGGCTAATTTGACCTAACACTAGAATAGAGTTGACCTTGGTCAACATGACCAATTGAGTTGACCCCAATGGATCCTTGGTGACCCATTGACTTCCCTTAGGGTCTAGGTAGGGTTACCCTGCACTTTGGAGGTCACATACCCTTAGTAAGGGTACTTTGACCAGATTAGGAGCTTGAGTTGACTTGGGTCAACCTGGCCTCTAGGGCTGACCCCAATGTGTCCTTAGTGACCCATTGATCCCACTTTAGGGTTAGGAGGGCATGGGTGGGGTCCTCTGGACTAGGAGTAGGTCAATTGGCCCTAAGTGGGCTAGGTTGACCTATTTAGGGCTAGGGTTGACTTTGGTCAACTAGGCCTCTTGGGTTGGCCCTAATGGGTCCTTTTGGCTCTAATGGGTCTCCCAAAATGTTTGGGAGTGTTGTGGTAGGGTCTTGGGGTCATGGTGAAGCCCCATTGTCATCCTAAACTATTGTTCAGAATTCTACTATCTGCAGACCATGGTAATCCCTACCTTGGCCTCCTATCTCTTGGCCCATTTCTGGCTTCCCAGGGTTTTGTCATGACCTAGTCATGGCCAAAACCACTCTTAGGGGTCTAGTTGGAAATGGGATGTTACAAGGTGAATAGGTGCAATTCCATTTTCTTCTAAAGCAGAACTTTTAATTCAGTTAATTAACAAAAACACACAGTTCTACAACAATCACAACACAGAAAAATAATACCACACACAATCACATATTGCACACTGGTTTATAGTGGTTCCACAAGTTCTGGGTACATCCACTTTCCCCCTTCGCCTATCTAGCAGTGTGTTGGATTCGGCCTAACTTCTTTCCTTCTCCTCATATCCTCAGATCTTACAGCTCAGAAACCAAACAAGGCTCCTACAACTCAGAGTGAGTCCACACTCCTACAGCTCAGGCAATCTGCCCTACCTCAGCCTTCAACAAGGCCTACAACTCAGAGATCAAAATCTCCTACAACTCAGGCTCACAACCCTACCTCAGCCTACAACAAGGCCTACCACTCAGAGAACTTAATCTCCTACAACTCAGCCTTTATAAATCAGGCTTACAACTCAGATCTTAAAAAGATCCTACAGAAAATAGATGTTAAATATAAATCTACCACCACCCTGGTTGAGAGAGAAGGGTGGACAGTTTCTTGATTAGTTCTTGAACGAATCTGATGATAGAGATCAACCTGTCTTAGATTTCTTCAAAACTTCTTGAATCTGAACACAGTAGGGTTGATCTCCTTTGAAGTCGATCTTCAATCAGCTTCTTTCTTGAAATTCAGAAATCAATCTGAATTCTTCTTAGAAGACTGGTTCAGAATCTGCACTTAAGAGACTTATTGATCTAAGTCCCTTTCTTCACTTGAATAAATGGAGCTCTCTCTCTCCAAATCCTTCTGAAGATTCTTCTGAATTCTTCTTTGAATTCTCTTGACAAACTCTGAGTAGCTCACCACTTGAGAATGTCTTCTTTGATCTTTTGTTGAAAATCTTCTTCAGTTTTTCGTGTGTTGTTTATCTCCAATTATCTGTAGTTTTCTCTTCTGTTGATAGAGAATGTCTTTATATATAGTTTCTTCATGATAACCGGCTAATCCGATTTCTAACAAACTTCTGACAGCTCTGACTGCTTCAGTAGACCGGTTGGTTATGGCAGCTGTCTAGTCTTCCAGTCACTTCTTGAAACTCTGTATCTGTCAGCAAAGTGTCGAGACTAAAATTCATCATGTGTCGACACAAGTAGACTAAGTATCGACACAAACCTTGGTGGTGTCGACACAGCTCCCTTGGTGTGGACACTACTTCTCGACACAGCTTCTGTTGAATGTGTCGACACTAGTTCTGTGTGTCGACACAGTCACTTCTTTTCTTCATGAAAATTAACTTTGTTGAAACTCTGCTATGTGTCGACACAAGTCCTGTGTGTCGACACAGTTGATGTCGACAAAGGCTTCTGTGTGTCGACACGGCCTCTGTGTGTCTACACAGTTGCTGTCGACTAAGCTTTTCTGTGTGTCGACACTGCCTATGTGTGTCGACACAGTTTCTTCTGGTGTCGACACAGCCTTTCCAAGTGTCGACACAATTGACTCCAGGTGTCGACACAGCTTTTCTCCAGTGTCGACACAAGCCTTCATAAGTGTCGACACAGCTTCTTCTGTTGTCGACTCATGGACTTAGAAACTTCTCCTGCATTCCTGCATTTTCTTAACCTGCACATATAAACTCAAAACAACATCAAATACACTTTGATGCATATCATTGAGTAAGCTGAGGCTTCTTCAAATCTGGTACACATTTTCCAATGTACCCAACAATCTCCCCCTATTTTGAAAAGTCATAACACTTATTCAATGATATACACCATTCATAATAAACACACATTATGATATATAAAAACATTATATGACAGGGTAACTTATAAAAAAAACATGCATAAAATATCATCACAGAATAATGATGCAAACATAATGAGAACTAATCATTATTTTGTTTAATCTTTCAAAAAGTTTCTTAACAATAGTTTACATAGATTCTTAAAACTAAAGATTACAAGGTTGTAAAATAGAATCAATCTAATCTAAGGCTAAACAGGCTATTTGATGACTATTCCTTTGCCTGACTGGATCTTGGCTTGTACTGGAGCTTCAGTATCTTTAGTTGGCTTCTTGCCCTTCAGATCTTTCTTCTTTTGTTCTTCAGCCCTTATTCTTTGACTTTCAAAATAATGAAAAGGGTTTGGGAAGTTCTTGCTAGTGTCCTGAGCATTAGGAGGTAGCTTCCCAGCTTTTTCCGTTCTTCTATATTGTAGAATGGCTTCCTGTCTAGCTTCATGCTCTTGTCATTCTTGCTCAGTGTACCATTTTCCCCTTTCATGGGTCTGGTCCTTCACAGCTTTCCAGGCAGTCAAGATTATATTCCTACAAGTAGGGCTCCACTGCTCAAAATCAGGCTTCAACTCTGCATGTTCTCTGAACCTTTTCTTTGACAGTAGAGCTTCATGCTCCTTATTCAAAGCTTCCTCTGACATTTCTACCTTCTCAAGGATAACATTTTTAGTACCCTCTGGAGGGCTGTACATTGACTGTACTTCTTACTGAATCATATCAAAATCTGCTGGAGGGTAAATAACCTGAGCAACTTCAGGTTGATCACCTTCAAAATAAGCAGGTTGCACACCTGACTTAGCTACATTATCATCATCACTGAGCGGTGGATATCCAATGGTGGCTCTGATGCTTTTAGATATCCATTTAGCATGATCTGAGCCTGCTTTGACTAACACTCTCTCCCCATTTATGACTTCTCTTTCAATATGATCTCTGAGATCAACTTTTTGAAATCTTACCTGTGCATCTAGATAATTAACACCATCTTTATAAAATGACATTAATTTCGGTAGCTTATCAGAAATGATCTTTTGTGAAGTCATAATAGCTGTTTGGATAGCAGCTAGTTCTTCCTGGAATTGTTTATCAAAGTCTGACTTGGCTTTAGCCCTTGCCTCAGTCTGGGCAGTAGTAGTGTTCTTTAATTTTGTAACAATCACATTATGTGATTCAGTCAGATTGTTATTCATTCTTAGTTGATTTTCTAGGACATAGCCTTGCTTAACAACTATGTCATCAACTTTAGTCTTTATTCCTTCTTGTTGTTTGGCAAGATAGACTACAACATTTCCACCTTTGTGGAAGCAATTTGTCATTTCCTTCTTGTTCTGATTTACTTCAAATCTTTTGGATTTGATATCTTGAGCCAAGGAGAATTGCAGATCTTTATGGGTCTCATCCATATATTTCCCTATGGCTATCCTTTGTTCATCTAACTTGACTTGCAAGGATACCAACAAAGAGGTATAATCTGTGGCTAGAGTAGGTTGTGGAGCAGTTTGCAATGCCTTTTTATAGCTTTGGCTTCTCCTTTTGAAAACCATCAGCTTTCTCTTCTTTGCTTATATTTCTGCTTCATCTTCAGAAACTGATGTACTTGCAATATCAACTCTTTCCTTAGGACTAGGAGGCAATTCCTTTTCAGTCCTAGGTTGCTACCCCCTCAATATTAGCTTGCTTCCCCTCAGTTCTTGCTTTCTCCACCTGAGTCCCTTGCTCCTCCCCCTCAGTCCTGGCTTGCTCCATATCAGGGAACAACTCTTCTAGGGTAAACTCTTGTTGAGTATGAACTGAAGATACTCTTAACTCTAGAGCATCATCAGCTGTAGATGTATCCTCCATGATAACATCATGTACATGAGTGTTGAGTTGAGTGGTCTATTCAACATCAACCAATGGCACAGTTAGTTATTAATCCTCATTATTGAAAATTGATTGATTTACTTCCGGGATTACCTCAAGAATAGTTTGTGTAGCCATTTCATTGTCTAAGTGTGTTGGCTCTTCCTCAAGATGAGGCTCCCCCTACACCTGAGCACCATCTTTAATGTCCTATGTAGGAGATGTTTCAGCAATCTCTGGCCTCTCATCATCAGGCATGTCCTTTGTTAGTACTCTATCCCATCTGGAGATTATCCTTATATCCATTCTTCTCATGTGGTTGATCTTAGAACCAGCAGTCTGTTCCATTACATCTGGAATTGTTCCAACCAAGTATAGACTCACGATTCTCCCCAGATTTGGCTTCTTAATACCTTCCTTAATATTTTCAAAGATTACTGCAGACCAATCAGTGTTCAGTTTGAAGATAATCCTGGTCATCAGGCTGAACATATAGTCTGAAACCCTATCATGTCCCCCTGGCTTACAGAGAATGACCTTTCCAACCACTTCAGAAAGAAATTTTCCTTGCAGATTCATCCCTTTATAGTTCATTGCAGATCCAAACTTCATGGTGGGATCCAATCCACACCGCTGAAGTGCTTCCCTAGTCTTAGTATAGGGTACTTCTTATTCTTCTTCTTCTTGAGTTCTTGGGAGGTGAAGAGTTTTCCTCAAGCTCTTCAATGTAAGTTTAACTTTAGCTCCCTGAACTGTAGATTTGATCTTAAGTTCAGTTGAATCTAAAGTAGTTATGATATAGAATTCCAGTATTTCTTTCTTCCATATCTTTGTAGGTTCGGATACCAGAAATTCCAAACCATTTTCTGCAATTAGGGTTAATACTGCTTTAATCTCAGGTTCCGCATTATCAAAAGCGTTGTGAACCAGCTCATAGCCTTCGTTGACGTTATCTTCAAGCTTTCGCGCCATTAGGGTTGAGAGAAATCTTGGATTGAGAATAGAGAAGTTGTCGACACAAGGTTTTGTTCTCGAAAATATGGAGAGTGTGTCGACAGAAAATGTTGTTGACCTATTTATATCCTTCTAAATAATAAAGGTCAAAAGGCGCGTCAAAATTCTCTTAATGTGTCGACACAGTTGAAATGTGTCGACACAGACTTCTAATGTCTCGACAGAAGTGTTGATTTCTATGTGTCGACACCAATTTTATTTGTCTTGGTCGCGTTCGACGAAGAGCCCGTGAAGTCGACGATTTGAGGTCGATGAAGTGTTGTTGATTCTACGCTCGACGAAATCTATGTGTTGATTCTAAGTGTCGACACCACTTATGGATGTGTCGACACAACTTCTCTAAAGAGTCAACACCTTGTTTATAGATGTGTCGATACCACTTACCTAGAGTGTCGACACCGATTTTCTAGATGTGTCGACATCACTTTCCTGCAATATCGACACCAACTACTATATGTCAACACAGAAAACTTTTTGTGTCGACACAATTTTACTTAGTCAAATTTGTTAAACTAACTTTTGTTCAACATTCCTAATTCAATTTTGAAATTATTGAATTTAGTTTCATCTAATGGCTTAGTGAACATGTCAGCAATTTGTAAATCTGTATTAACAAACTCTAAAGAAATATCTTCTTTCTCTACATGATGTCTAAGAAAATGGTATCTTATTTTTATATGCTTTGTTCTACTATGAGAAATAAGATTATGAGCAATAGAAATAGCACTAGTAGAATCACATAATAATGGAGTTCTACTTACCTGAATAACATAATCTTCTAACTGATGTTATATCCAAAACAGTTGTGCACATCAACTTCCTACAGCAACATACTCAGACTCAGTTATGGAGATTGCCACATTAGTCTGCTTCTTACAGCTTCATGACACCAATCTTCCTCCTAGAAATTGACAGATGCAGCCTGCAAAGTCTACATCTGAATAGCCTATTAGTAGAAAATCTCCATTCCTAGGATTTCAAAGGCCTAGATTAGGTGTGCCCTTTAGATATCTCAAAATCATTTTGACAACAGTATAATGAGATTCTTTAGGGCATGATTGGTACCTAGCACAAACACATGTAGCATACATGATCTCAGGTCTACTAGCAGTCAGAAAAAGGTGGGAGCCAACTATCCCTCTATACAAAGACTCATCTACGGGTTTCCCTGCATCATTTTTGCTTAGGGACATACTTGTCCCCATTGGAGTTCTCATGGTAGTGGATGACTCCATACCATACTTCTTAATTAACTCCTGGGTGAACTTAGACTGAGATATGGATAGGCCATCATTAGTCTGTCTTACTTGGAGTCCCAAGAAGAACTTAAGTTCTCCCATGCTGCTCTTCTCAAACTTCTCTTGCATAAGTTTTGCAAACTTTCTACAAAGGTTGTTTTCAGTCAAGTTTTGTCATCAACATATATTTTGACTAGGGTGATCTTTCCTTTGGATTCTTTAAGGAATAAAGTCTTGTCTATTTTCCCCCTTTAGAATTTGTTCTCAATGAGGAAAGTAGACAGGGTTTCATACCAAGCCCTTGGGGCCTGGTTCAACCCATATAAAGCTTTCCTAAGTTTATAAACATAATTAGGATTGAGTGGATTAACAAAACCTGAGGGCTGTTCTACATAGACCTCCTCTTTTAAGTCTCCATTTAAGAATGCTGACTTAACATCCATTTGGAACACTTTGAAGCCTTGATATGCTGCATAGGCAAGGAATAGCCTTATTGCTTCCAACCTTGCCACTGGAGCAAAAGTCTGATCAAAGTCTATGCCCTCTTCCTGCCTGTATCCTTTGGCAACTAGTCTTGCCTTATTTTTCACTATGATCCCACTCTCATCAAGCTTGTTTCTATAAATCCACTTTGTCCCTATGACAATGTGGCCATTTGGTTTTTGAACAAACTCCTAGACCTTTCACCTTCTGAATTGATTTAACTCCTCCTGCATAGCATCAATCCAGTGTGGGTCTTGAATATCTTCTTAAAATCTCTTGGGTTCCAGTTGAGATAAGAAGTTTGAGCAAAGAACTGTATTTGAGTTCATGTTTCTTGTTTGTACTCTATATCTTGGATCACCAATGATCTGGTGTGCAGGATGATCCTTTAAATGTCTAACTGCTGGAGGTAATCTATCAACAGTTTGACCTTCTTCAATCTCTTCATTATGCTGTACCTCATGGTCTTCATTTTCCTCTTGAGTGTCTTATACTCCCCCTGGACAGTAACTACCATTTTCCTCATCCTGCTTTGCAGTTGGATCTTCTATGATAGTAAGCTGGTCCATCTTCTGCTGTATACCTGTGGAGCTACAAGAACTACTAGGAAACTCACTGTTAATAAGTCTAGATTCATCAAATATGACATGAACTGACTCTTCTACAACTTGAGTAGCCAAATTGTAGACCCTATAAGCCTTACTTTTGTTGTTGTACCCAACAAATATCCCTTCTTGGGATTTGGCAGCAAACTTAGTTAGGTGAGACTTGCAATTGTTAAGCACATAGCACTTGCAACCAAAGATCCTAAAATATGATAAGTTTGGTTTTCTGCCTTTCATAACCTCAAAGGGTGTCTTTTTGTGGCTTTTGGTGATGGAAGCCATATTGAGCACAAGGCAAGCATTGTTTACTGCCTCAACCCAGAAATATTTTGGGAGAGTAGTGTCACTCAATAGTGTTCTTCCAGCCTCAATCAATGTCCTATTCTTTCTTTCAGCGATGCCATTTTCCTGAGGTGTTCTAGGTAAGGAGAATTCCTGATGAATCCCAAATTCTTCACACAACCTTGTCATACTTTCAGATTGGAATTCAGTTCCATGGTCACTTCTAATTTTGACCACTGAACTATCTAATTCATTCTGAATTTTTATAACAAAATTGCAGAAGACATTTGGGGTTTCAGATTTCTGCCTCAGAAAGAATACCCATGAAAATCTAGAATAGTCATCTACAATCAAAAAAGTGTATACCTTCCTACCTACACTATGAACTGGCATAGGACCGAATAAATTCATATGCAAGTGGTATAAGCACCTCACTGAATCTTTGATTTCTAGGCTATGAAAGGAGGATCTGGTTTGCTTGCCTTTTTGACAAACTGAGCATATTCCATCCTTAAAGCACTTAACCTGAGAACCATTCCTCACTAACTCTTTACTAAAGAGTTGGCCAATAGTCTTGTAGTTAAGATGATCTAGCCTCTTGTTCCATTTGACACAATGAGAGGCTTTCTCAACAGCCACAAGATAGATAGGAGAATTTCTATTCTCACTCACAAAGTCTAGGAAATACACATTTCTATTTCTATAGACAGTCAATATGACTTTTTGATCACTAGACCTCTTGATATGACACCCATTCTTGACAAATGAAATGCCATATCCAAGATCACTCAGCTGGCTTATGCTTATTAGGTTGTGTTTCAAACCCTTCACATAAGCTACTTGATTGATAGTGATTAAGTTGTTAGAAATGTTACCAAATCTTTTGATGACTCCTTTTTCAGAACCACCAAAGATTACTTTAGGCCCATTCAATATTGGTGAGTAGTCCTACAACAATCCTCCTGTTCCAGTCATGTGCCTAGAACATCCACTGTCCAAGTACTATATAGGGGCATGGAAACTTGGACTCACCTGCATCAAAGATTACTTAACGTTAGAACCCAAATAACTTTTGGGTCCTTGGTTCAAGTTACCCTGAAACTTGACAAATCTGCCTGCAGCTCTTCTAACAGGTAGACTGCTATACTTCCTGACACTGGTATTGTGCCAACAGTCTAAGACATAATGGCCTATCTTACCACATGACCAGCACTCATACTTATTATACCTCTTTTTAGGTACAATTTTCGCTGTATTGTTTGCAGCAAATCTTTTGTTTTGTGCTGGGGCTTTGCCTTTATTATTGGAATGTGCAGCCCATGCAGTTCCCTTAAAGCCTAATCTTGCCTTACCCTTTTGAGACACAAAGTCATCAATTATGGGTAGGACAGATTTTGGCTTAGAGAAACTAGCCACTATCTCCTTATCTTTCTGAGGTTTGTCTTCCAGAATTTTGATCTAATCATTTTTGAATGTGTTTGTACCCAACTAAATAACAATTATGTTTTTTAGTTTGGCAATCTCATTCATCTTCTAATCCAGCAGCTTATCTGAATCAGATGCAGCCAACTTAAGAGCTGCATTTTCCTTAGCCTGATTTTGGCGAGGTTTTTGCTTCTCTTGAGTGCCTGCAACAAATCATCATATTCATCTATAAGCTGATGAATATCTCCTTCAGATTCAGACCTATCCATATCTCTTGATGCAGATCCATCTGATTCTGACCCAGTGAAGTAATCAGAATCTACAGATAAACTTTTTACCTTACTGGGGACAGGTTGATCCTGACACTTGTCTTCTTCAGACATAGCCATCAGTCCTTTGTACTGATGGTCTTCTTGCTCATAGATAGAGTCCAGTAATTTCAAGAACTCATCCTCTTCTTCTGTTGCAAACAAAGCAATATAGGCCTCAGCCTCAGATTCAGACTCTGAAGTTGATTGGTCTATCCAACTTTTCTCTTTCTTAGCTACCAAGGATTTCTCCTTCTTGCTCTTGTGCTGAGACTTATTTTTATCAGCAGACTCCTTCCTTTTATCTGGACAGTCAGCCATAACATGTCCAGGTTTGTTGCAACAATAGTAAATAATCTTTGATGTAGTAGACTTGCTAGGCTTTGTCCCACTGCTGTCCTTCCTGGATGCTTTCCTCTTCTGATAATAGTCATCCTTGGACTGAGATGAGGATGACTTAGATTTCCACTGCTTCTTCTTTAAGAATCTCTGAAACTGCCTTGTGAAAGCAGTAAAGTCTTCATCTGAACTACTGCTGTCTGAACTGTGATTATCAGAATTTTCTGAGATCACTTCTGCATCTTTCTTAGGAGAAGATGGAGACATCCTCTTATTCTTACTTGTGGCTTCTACCTTGAAGGACACTAAATTTTCTCTATAGTCACCCTTTGTATTTTTCTCTTCCTCCTTTCTGGCCATCAGCTGCATCTCATAAGACAGCAATTTGCCAAACAGTGTTGGAGGTGAAATTTCTGCCAGTCTGGCCACTTCCCTTATGCCACAGATCTTTGTATCCCAATCCTTAGTCAAAGACCTAAGAAATTTGTCATTCAGCTCATATGTACTGAAGATTCTTCCATAGGACATCAGTTCATTTACAATTCTGTAGAACTTCTTATAACATTCAGTTATACTATCAGACTTGGCCTGTCTAAAACTCTCATATTCTTGATTAAGCATAGACTTTCTATCTTGCCTAACCTCTTCAGAACCCTCCATGTAGACAACCAATGTGTCCCACATCTCCTTGGAGGTTTTGTAGTGAATCAGATTCTGGAATGTTGAATCATCTATGGAACTCACTATAATATTCTGTGCACTTTTATCCATTATAGCCAAGATGATCTCATCCTTAGTCATTTCTGAAAAATCCTTAGGAGTCCTTTGATTAGCATCAAGAATAGAAACCTTCATTGGAATATATGGTCCTTCCTTAACTGTTATATAAATTCTGGGATCAGATGCCTCCATAAATAGTCTGACCCTTTCCTTCCATATTCCAAAGATTTCCTTCCTGCAGATAGGCAACTTCATTGAACCAAGCACTTTATGGTTTTCTCCTGAACCCATCTTCTTTAACTTAATTCTGCCTTACAGATCTACCTTAGACTGTTAAGTCTTTCTTTGAGGAACCTCGCTTTGATACCACTTGAAAGAATTGGTTCCTAAACACCTAGAGGTGGGGTGAATAGGTGCAATTCCTTTTTTTCTAAAGCAGAACTTTTAATTCAGTTAATTAACAAAAACAGACAGTTCTACAGCTATCACAGCATGGAAAAATAATACTACACACAATCACAGATTGAACACTAGTTTATAGTGGTTTCCCAAGGTCTGGGTACATACACTTCCCATTTCGCCTATCTAGCAATGTGCTAGATTCGACCTAACTTCTTTCATTCCCCTCAGATCCTCAGATCTTACAGCTCAGAACCCAAACAAGGCTCCTACAACTCAGAGTGAGTCCGCACTCCTACAGCTCAGGCAATCTGCCCTTCCACAGCCTTCAGCAAGGCCTACAACTCAGAGATCAAAATCTCTTACAACTCAGGCTCACAGCCCTACCTCACCCTACAACAAGGCCTAACACTCAGAGAACTTGATCTCCTACAACTCAGCCTTTATAAATCAGGCTTACAACTCAGATCTTAAAAAGATCCTACAAAAAATAGATGTTAAATATAAATCTACCACCACCCTGGTTGAGAGAGAAGGCTGGATGGTTTCTTGATCAGTTCTTGAACGAATCTGATGATAGAGATCAACATGTCTTAGCTTTCTTCAAAACTTCTTGAATCTGAACACGGTAGGGTTGATCTCCTTTGAAGTCAATCTTCAATCAGCTTCTTTCTTGAAATTCATAAATCAATCTGAATTCTTCTTGGCAGACTGGTTCAGAATCTGCACTTAAGAGACTTGGTGATGTAAGTCCCTTTCTTCACTTGAATAGATGGAGCTTTCTCTCTCCAAATTCTTCTAAAGATTCTTCTGAATTCTTCTTTGAATTCTCTTGACAAACTCTGAGTAGCTCACCACTTGAGAATGTCTTCTTAGATCTTCTGTTGAAAATCTTCTTCAATTTTTCGTGTGTTGTTTATCTCCAATTATCTGTAGTTTTCTCTTCTGTTGATAGAGAATGTCTTTATATAGACTTTCTCCATGGTAACCGGCTGATCCGGTTTCTAATAAACTTCTGACAGATCTGACAGCTTCAGTAGAACGGTTGGTTATGACAGTTGTCAAGTCTTCCAGTCACTTCTTGAAACTCTGTATCTGTCAGCAAAGTGTCGAGACTGAACTTCATTATGTGTTGACACAAGTAGACTAAGTGTCGACACAAGCCTTGGTGGTGTCGACACAGCTCCCTTGGTGTTGACACTGCTTCTCGACACATCTTCTGTTGAATGTGTCGACACTAGTTCTGTGTGTCGACACAGTCACTTCTTTTCTTCACGAAAATTAACTTTGTTCAAACTCTGCTATGTGCCGACACAAGTCCTGTGTGTCAACACAGTTTATGTCGACAAAGACTTCTGTGTGTCCACACTGCCTCTGGGTGTCGACACAATTGCCGTCGACTAAGCTTTTCTGTGTGTCGACACTGCCTCTCTGTGTCGACACAGTTTCTTCTGGTGTCGATACAGCCTTTTCTAATTGTCGACACAATTGACTTCAGGTGTCGACACAGTTTTTCTCCATTGTCGACACAAGCCTTCATAAGTGTTGACACAGCTTCTTCTGGTGTCGACTCATGGACTTAGAAACTTTTCCTGCATTCCTGAATTTTCTAAACCTACACATATAAACTCAAAACAACATCAAATATACCTTGATTTATATCATTGAGTAAGGTGAGGCTTCTTCAAATTTGGTACACATTTTCCAATGTACCCAACAGTAGGTGCGCGACCACCCCTTCCCTGAGGGTGAACTACACAGGAGACCGATTTTCAGTTTCAACATTTTGGTGCATTGAGCGTGGAGCGTGGTCAGTGAAGAAATGCTTCACCGAGCCCGATGACAAGAGGACAGGGATCTGACAGGCCGGACTCTCCGCCCCACCCTCCCCCCCCCGCCTCTCGCCACAGTGAGGATATTCGAGGATTTCAGGAGTGAGGTGCTGAACCTCGTCAAGTTCGCACTCGGCACGCGGGCCGAGTGCTCGACCACAGCAGCCCAGATCGCGGCAGCCCCATCTTTGGGCGAAGATGCCCTCGACAGGCGAGCTGGGAAGGAGGTGGCCGAGGAGGGCCAGGGGTGCGAGCTCCCCAGGCGTGAGCTCTTCCCGGGCTTGGCAGGACGAGGCCGGTTCGGTGAGCTGGGCTCGCGAGATTCGCCATCTCGCCGTGTGGGGGGAGGAATCCCCTTCAGTGACTTGGTTTCCTCTGCCCCAGTTCCAGATGGGTTCAGGCAACCCGAGATGTCCTACTACACCAGGAAGGGAGACCCGGTCCAGCACATTCAATGGTTCGAGGATGTGGTTTCAATCAGGCAGATGTCGGACGGGTTCAAGTGCCGACTCTTCTCTATCACCCTCAAGGAGAAGGCAAGGGAGTGGTTCCACGAGCTACCGGCCAGCTCCATCTACTGCTTCGAGGTCCTGCGCCGGGGATTCATGCTGAGGTTCACTACCTCGAAGAGGAAGAAGGAGTCGGAATCCCTGTTCCACATCAAGCAGGGGGTGAATGAGACGCCGGGGAGCTACGTGGATCTGTTCCAAGAGGAGGTTACTCAGGTGCAGGAGATATCGAGCCATAGTTTGATGATGGCCTGTACCCTAGAACTACAGCAGGGATTCTTCAGGATGGAGCTGAAGAGAGTTCCCCCATCTCCTACGAGGAGCTGATGGAGAGGGCGTCAAGAGAAGTTGACGGGGAGGCATCAGACTCGGAGTTTGCGCGGAAGCTGGCCAGGTGAGCCGCGGAGGTGGAGAATGAATCAAGAGGAGGAAGGGGACAGGAAGAGAGGAGTGGAGAGCCCCGGCAGAGGGAGCAGAGGAAGCTCCAAGGGCCGCAGCAGCCTAGGTGGGGGCGTTAGGAGCCCGACCGACGGCTGGGCTGGAGGCCTGAGTGGCAAGGGCAGGGGCCATAGAGAGGATACCAAGGAAGGGATCGCCATCAAGGGGGGCAAGATCAATTCCACACCCCATGCTAGAGGCAGGCCCAGAGGCCCCGACTCCCCGATCAAGAAGAGGCTATGGCCATAGCCATGGGGGAAAGGAGGAGAGTAGTAAGGAGGAGGAGGGGAGAAGTTAGGGTGGAGTTGCCCGATTCCGACTTCCATCAGGAGGAGACGCATGCCACAGCCACGTGCCCGGAGTTCCTTGAAATGAGATGGAATAGGGAGCAGTAACAACAACAGCAGGGGCACCAGGAAGTCAGGATCGAGGAGCTCCTACCTCGGACAAAAGAGGACCGTTGCGTAGACCGGTTGGACATTGGGACCCGAGGAGGGATCAGAGTGATCCACAGAGGGGTGGGGGTCGAGGATTCCGGGAAGGCGAGCCTCCACACCATCTATCGTCAGAGCGTTGCCTCCACATCCCAAACCCCACCCTGAAAGAGAGGATCACCTTCTTCAGAAGCGACATGCCGGATCACGAGGATCCATTCTGTGATGCACTGTTCATCAAGGCGGCCATCAAAAATTTTACCATCTCTCGGATCCTCGTTGACAATGGAAGCTACATCAACGTCGTCTTCAAGAAGGCGTTTGACGCGATGAAGGGGGACGCGAAGAGAGTGCTGGCCTTGGACGGACCCTTGTTCGGGTTCTCGGAGGAGAGGAAGGAAGTGGAAGGAGGAGTCGGCCTCCATGTCACCCTGGGGGGGGGGGGGGGGGGGGCAATCCAAAAACTACAGGTACGTCATTGTGGATGCCCCCAGCAGCTATAGCGCCATCTTCGGGAGGCCCCTTATCAGCTCCTTCCGCTGCGTCCCCTCATCATTCCATCAGTATTTGAAGTTCAATGCTGAGGGAATTCAGGTCAGGGTCAGGGGGGACCCCAAGGTGGCGCGGGAATGCTATGTCACCGCTGTGAACTCCATCTCTTGGCAGGAGGGGGCCGAGGAGATAGGGTAAAGGATGGAGGAGGCTGAGCAGGAGGCAGGCAGAGAGGAGCTGGAGGTAGAGAACTACGCAGAGGAAATAGCAGGAAGAGACCAGGAGGAGATGGCCAAAATGATGGCCGTGGAGGAAGAGGTGGAGGTGGAGGTCCCCGTTCCGGAAGAAAGGGATGCTGAAGGATGGGGGAGCAGTACAGGTTGGAAGCTACAGAGGAAGTGGTGGAGTTGGAAGTCCTCACTCCGGGAGGCAGGGTGGTGAAGGTCCGCGTCAGCGTAGGGCTAACCTCAGAGGACCAAGGCAGGATGCTGAAATGCATACAGAAGAATGTGGACATCTTCGCATGGAACGCCGCAGAGATGCCTGGTGTTGACGCGGATGTGGACTGCCACCCCCTCAATCTGGACCCGGGAACACGCCCTGTCCAACAAAAGAAGAGGTCCACTGCCGACAAGCTGGCAGAGCCCATCAGAGAGGAGGTGGAAAAGCTTCTCAAGGCTGGCATCGTATCCGAAATCCAATACCCCTGCTGGTTCTCCAATGTGGTCATGGTCAAAAAGGGAGACGGCCGGTGGCGAATGTGTTATCATCAAAATAGGATGCACCCCCCCGAACATCAAGGATGTCTCATTCATCACGGGGGACAGATGCTACTGTTACAAGATGATGCCCTTCGGGCTAAAAAATGCAGGGGCGACCTACCAGAAGATGATGGATAGGGTCTTCAAAGAGCAAAAGGGGAGGAACCTGGAGGTGTATGTATGTTCGGTACATTGGAAAATGTGTAGCAGATTTGAAGAAGGCTCACCCTACTCAATGATTTACATCAAGGTGTATTTGATGTGCTTTGAGTTTATATGTGCAGGTTAAGTAATTGCAGAAAATGCAGAAAAGTTTCTAAGTCCATGTGTCGACACCTAGAGGTGAAGTGTTGATACTTATGAAGGCTTGTGTCGACACCTAGAGAATCTATTTCGACACTTGGAGTAATTGTGTCGACACCAGGAAAGGCAGAGTCAACACCAGAAGAAAAGTGTCGACACATACAGGCAGTGTCGATACACTGTGAAGAATTGTCAGCATAATCTGTGTCGACACTTAGAGGCAGTGTCGACACCCAGAGAAGCTTTGTCGACATCAAATGTGTCGACACCAGGAGGCTGTGTCGACACTCAGCAAGCTTCAACAAAGTTAAAGTACTTGTGTCGACACAAAGGAGATGTGTCGACACTCAGCAAGTTTCAACACATGAAGGCATGTGTCTACACAAAGGAGATGTGTCGACACTCAGCAAGTATCAACAACAAAAGAAGATTTGTCGACACAAAGGAGATGTGTCGACACACAGCAGAATTCAGCTAAGTGTTAAAGAAGAAGTACTTGTGTCGACACACTCAATCAGTGTCGACACATTCAACAGAAGGCTTGTGTCGACATACAGAATCTGTGTCGACACATTCTGAAGAAGCTGTGTCGAGAAGTTGTTACAAAACACAAGGAGTTGTGTTGACACCATCAAGGATAGTGTCGACACTTAGTTCACTTGTGTCGACACTTGGTCTATTTGTGTCTACATATAATGAAGACCAGTCTGAAAACTTTCAGACAGAGACAGTATTTTCAAGAAGTGACTGGATGACTTGACAGCTGCCATTTCAACCGGTCTACTACAACTGTGAGAGATGTCAGAAGTTTGTTAGAAACTGGATCAGCCAGTTACCTTGGAGGAAGACTATATAAAGACCTTTCTCCTTCAACAGAGGAGAAGATAACACAATTAAAGAATCAATCAATCATCAATCAATCAGAAGATTAAGGAGATCAATACAAATCCAGAGAAAACTGTAAATCAGTATTTTGAAGAAACTTCAGATTTACTTGGAGAGAGAGAAATCCAGTAATTGAAGTCAAGAAAGAGACTTGTTAATCAATCTCTTAAGAAGCATATTCTGAACCAGACTGCGAAGTATTATCCAGATTTAATTCTCCATCCTAAGAAGAAAGTTGTCAGCCGGTCTTCTTCAAGAAGATCAACTTTACTGAGTTCAGACTCAAGTAGCCTTGAAGAAAGCAAAGATAAAGTTGATCTCAGGAATCAATGCTATCAAGAACTGATCAAGAAGATTGCCCTCTTCATTCTCTCAAACTGAGTGGTGATCTGAAAACTTTTTATTATCTTTTCGTAGGATCCTAAGGGATCTGAGTTGTAAGCCTAAATCTATAAAGGCTGAGGTAGGGCTTTTGAGCCTGAGTGTAGGAGAATCATTTCTCTGAGTCTAGGCCTTATTGAAGGCTGAGGTAGGGCTGTTTAGCCTTAGTGTAGGTATTGTTGAAGACTGAGTGGTAGGACTTTGTGCCTGAGTTATAGGAGTGGGGTCACTCTGAGTTGTAGGAACCTGTTTTGGGGTTCTGAGCTGTAATATATGAGGATCTGAGGAGAAGTGCAGGAGTTAGGCCGAATCTAATATACTACTAGATAGGCGAAGGGGGAAAGTGGATGTACCCAGACCTTGGGGAACCACTATAAACACTATGTGCACTCTGTGTATGTTTGTTTCTGTTGTTGTTGTTGTTGTGATAGTTGTAGAATATTGCAAAAATATGTTTAATTGTACAGAGTTTCTGCCTTAAAATTAAAAAGGAAAAGTACACCTATTCACCCCCTCCCACTCTAGGTGGTTAGGCACTATTTCTTTCAAGTGGTATCAGAGCCAGGTTACTCAAAAGGGGACTTAACAGTCTGAGTAAGAACCTGTAGGCAGATTCAGACCAAATAAGAATCAAGAAAATGGGTTCTAGTGAAAATCACAAAGAGCTGGGGTCCATGAAATTGCCAATATGTAGAAAAGAGATATTTGGGATATGAAAAGAGAGGGTTAGACTCTTTATGGAAGCTTCTGACCAAAGGATATACATTACAGTCAAAGAAGGCCCATATGTGCCAATGAAGATATCCATTCTGGATGCAAATCAGAAAACTCCCAATGACTTCTCTGAAATGACTAAAGATGAAATCATTCTGGCCACTATGGACAAGAGAGCCCAGAATATAATTGTTAGTGTCATTGATGATGCAACATTTCAGAACTTAATTCATTGTAAAACCTCTAAAGAAATGTGGGATGCATTAATAGTTTATATGGAGGGATCAGAAGAAGTAAGACAAGATAGGAATTCCTTGTTAAATCAGGAATATGAAAGCTTCAGACAAAGAAAGTCTAATAGCATTACAGAATGTTATAAGAAGTTCTATAGGATTGTTAATGAGTTGATGTCCTATGAAAGAGAATTCAGTAACTATGAGCTGAATGACAAGTTCTTAAGATCCCTGACTAAGGACTGGGACACCAAGATTTGTGTCATTAGCGAAGTGGCCAAACTAGCTGATATACCTCCTCCAACTTTGTTTGGAAAACTGCTATCTTATGAAATGTAGTTAATGGTTAGAAATGAGGAAGAGAAGAATACTAGAGTGGAGAACAAGGAAAGATCTGTGGCCTTCAAGACTGAAGTCACTAAGAAGTATAGAAGCAAGTCTCCCTCTCCACCTCAAATAATTGTTGAGGCTGTCACAAAAAATACAGATAGTAAGAATTCAGATAGCAGTGAAAGTGATGAAGACTTTTCTGCTTTTACTAGGCATTTTAAAAAATTTCTGAAGAATAAGCAGTGGAGGTCTAAGCCTTCCACTTCTCAGCCAAAAGATGACTACTATCAGAAGAGAAAGTCTTCCATGAATGACAGAAGCAGGTCCAAGCCAAGCAAAGCTACATCCTCAAAGATTGTGTGCTATTGCTGCAATAGATAGGGACATGTCGTGGCTGACTGTCCTGAAAAGAGGAAAGAGTCAGCTGAAAAAAAGAAGACTCGATTTAAGGGCAAAAAGGAAAGGTCCTTTGTTGCTAAGAAAGACAAGAGTCTGACAGATCAGTCATCTTCAGAAACAGAATAAGAAGCTGAAGCCTACATTGGATTATTTGCTGAAGAGGAAGAAGATGAGTTCATGCAGCTAATGAAATCAATTTATGAGCATGAAGATCATCAGTGCATGGGACTGATGGCTTTATCTGAAGGAGAAAAGAACCAGGATCAGCCTGGACCAAGTTAGGTATAAAGTTATTCTTCTAGTTCAATTTATAGTACTGAGTCAGAATTAGATACATCTGCATCAAGTGATGTGGGTGGATCTGAATCTGAAGGAGATATTCATCAGTTAATTGATGAATATAGGGACTTATTGCAGGCCTTGAAGAAAAGAAAAACCTCGGCCAAAACTCAGGCAAAGGAGATTGCTAGTCTTAGATTGGCTGCTGCTGATTCAGACAAGTTGTTAGATCAGAAACTAAATGAAATAGCCAGACTGAAGAACATTACTGTTATTCAGATGGGTACTATTGCATTTAAGAATGATCAAATTAGAAATCTGGAGGTCAGATTTCAGGAAGAGAAAGAGATAGTAGCAAGTTTTTCTAAACTTAAATCTGTTTTACCCTTGATAGATGAGTTTGTACCTCAAAAGGGTAAGGCTGGATTAGGGTTTAAAAAACCTGCCTGGATTGCTAGGTCCAAATCTAAGGGCAAAGCCCCAACGCAAAACATAAAGCCTGCTGTAGATACTTCAGCCAGGGTAGTACCTAAACAAAGGTACAACAGGTTTGAGTGTTGGTGTTGTGGCAAGATAGGCCACTTTGCCTAAGATTGTTGGAACAATTCAAGTGTCAAGGATAGTAGCAAACTGCCTGCTAGAAGAGCTACAGGTAATTTTGTTAAAAGTCAGTCTAACCTGCACCAAGGACCTAAGAGTTATTTGGGTTCTAAGGTTAAGAAATCTATTTTGCAGGTGAGTCCACGTGGCCATGCCCCTATATGGTACTTGGATAGTGGATGTTCCAGGCACATGACTGGAACTAGGGGGTTGCTGAAGGACTATATACCTATCAAGGATGTCCCTAAAGTTACCTTTGGTGGTTCAGAAAAAGGAATTATCAAAGGCTTTGGTAACATTTCTAGTAACCAAATTACTATCACTCAAGTGGCCTATGTGAAGGATTTGAAACATAACCTCATTAGCATAAGTCAGCTGCGTGATTTAGGATATGACATCTCGTTTGTCAAGAATCGTTGTCATACCAAAAGGTCAAGTGATCAAAAGATCATTCTGATAGGATATAGGAAGAGGAATGTTTATTGTCTTGACTTTGTGTGTGAGAATAATGTTTCTCCTATTTGTCTTATAGCTGATGAGAGAGTCTCACATTGTGTTAAATGGCACAAGAGGCTGGCTAATCTTAACTATAAGATAATTGGCCAACTCTTTAGCAAAGAGTTAGTGAGGAATGGTCCTCAAGTTAAGTGTATAAAGGGTGTGATATGCTCAGTTTGTCAAAAAGGCAAGCAGACAAAATCCACCTTTCATAGCCTTGAGAACAAGGATTCTGTGAGGTGTTTATACCTCTTGCATATGGATCTTTTTGGTCCTATGCCAGTTCACAGTCTAGGTAGGAAGGTCTACACATTTTGTGATTGTAGATGACTATTTTAGATATTCCTGGGTGTTCTTCCTAAGACAAAAATCTGAAACCCCAAGTATCTTATATAGTTTTGTTAAACAAATTCAGAATGAATTGGACAGTACAGTGGTCAAAATCAGAAGTGACCATGGCAATGAATTTCAGTCTGAAAGTATGACAAAACTGTGTGAATAATTTGGAATTTTTCAGGAATTTTCCTCACCAAGAACACCTCAGCAAAATGGTATTGCTGAAAGGAAGAATAGAACATTGATAGAGGATGGTAGAACCCTATTGAGTGACACTTCTCTCCCAGAATATTTCTGGGCTGAGGCAGTAAATACTGCTTGTCATGTGATCATTAGGGCTACTATCACCAAGAGCCACAAGAAGACCCCTTATGAGATTGTGAAGGGCAGAAAACTAAATTTATCCTATTTCAGGATCTTTGGTTACAAGTGCTATATACTTAACAATGGAAAGTCTTATCTAACCAAGTTTGCTGTCAAATCCCAAGAGGGGTTATTTGTTGGGTACAGCAACAATAGTAAGGCTTATAGGGTCTACAACTTGATTACTCAAGTTGTAGAAGAGTCTGTACATGTAGTTTTTGATGAAGCAAGGCTCATTAACAGTGAATTGCCAAATAGTGTTTGCAGTTCTACAGGTATAGCTGAGAGGATGGACAAGCTTACTATTGCAGAAGATTCTACTACAAGTCAGCAAGTGGAAAATGGTGGCTGCTATCCAGGGGGAGTACAAGACTCTCTAGATGCTGAAGAAGACCAAGAGGTGCAGTTAAATGAAGTGGCTGGAGGTGTTCAGCCTGAAGAAAGACTAACTCCAGCTAATAGACACTTAAAGGATCATCCAGCCAATCAGATAATTGGTGATCCAAGACAAGGAGTGCAAACAAGGAGCAGGAATCTGAGTACAGTTCTTTACTCCAGTTTCCTATCACAAGTGGAACCAAAGAAGTTTGAAGAAGCATTTCTAGACCCTCATTGGATTGATGTCATGCAAGAGGATCTGAATCAGTTCAGGAGGTGCAAGGTCTGGAAGCTTGTTCCTAAACCCAAATACCACAATATCATTGGAACAAAGTGGATCTTTAGGAACAAATTGGATGAGAATGGAATTATCATAAAGAATAAAGCTAGTCTTGTTGCAAAGGGATATAGGCAGGAAGAAGGTATTGATTTTGATCAAACCTTTGCACCAGTAGCAAGACTGGAGGAAATCAGGATGTTCCTTGCCTATGCAACATATCAAGGGTTCAAGGTATATCAAATGGATGTTAAGTCAGCTTCCCTAAATAGAGATCTAAAGGAAGAAGTATATGTAGAGCAGCCCTCAGGTTTTGTTGATTCTCTTAAACCTGATTATGTTTATAGACTTAGGAAGGCATTGTATGGGTTGAAACAAGCCCCAAGGGCTTGGTATGAAACCATGTCTAGTTTCCTCATTGAGAACAAATTCTCAAGGGGAAAAATAGACAAAACTCTATTCCTTAGGGAATCTAAAGGCAAGATTATCCTAGTCCAAATATATGTAGATGACATAATATTTGGGTCTACAGAAAGTAGTCTTTGCAGAAAGTTTGCAAAACGTATGCAAGAAAAATTTGAAATGAGCAGTATGGGGGAACTTAAGTTCTTCTTGGGTCTCCAAGTTAGACAGACTGATGATGGATTATCCATATGCCAGTCTAAGTTCACCCTAGAGTTAATAAAGAAATATGGTATGGAATCATCCACTACCATGAGGACTCCTATGGGGTCAAGTGTGTCTCTAAGCAAAGATGATGCAGGGAAACCTATAGATGAAACTTTGTATAGAGGAATAGTTGGCTCCCATTTATATCTAACTGCTAGTAGACCAGATATCATGTATGCAACATTTGTCTGTGGTAGGTACCAAGCATGCCCTAAAGAATCTCATGTGACTACAGTCAAAAGGATTTTGAGATATCTTAAGGGCACACCATATCTAGGACTATTGTACCCTAGGAATAGAGATTTTCTGCTAACAAGTTATTTAGATGCAGATTTTGCAGGTTGTAAGGAAGATATAAAGAGTACTACATGAACCTGTCAATTTCTAGGAGGAAGGCTGGTGTCATGGAGCAGTAAGAAGCAGACCAGTGTGGCAATCTCCATAGCTGAGTCAGAATATGTGGCAGCAGGAAGTTGTTGTGCACAAGTTTTGTGGATACAACATCAGCTAGAAGACTATGGTATCCAGGTAAGTAGAACACCTTTATTTTGTGATTCTACAAGTGCCATTTCTATTGCAAATAATCCTGTCTCACATAGTAGGACTAAGCACATAGAAATTAAATACCATTTTCTTAGAGAACATGTAGAAAAATAAGACATTTCACTAGAATATGTTAACACAGACAATCAGATTGCTGATATGTTTACTAAGCCCCTAGATGAAACCAAACTCAATAATTTTAAAATTGAATTAGGAATGTTAAACTTAGATTAGTTTTAAAAAATTGGCTAAGTAAAATGGTGTCGACACAAGGAGTTGTCTGTGTCGACACATAGAAGTGGTGTCGACATTTCAGAGAAATGGTGTCGACACATCTAGACAGTCTGTGTCGACACTTCAGAGAAGTAGTGTCGACACATCCAGAGTAGGTGTCGACACATCCAGGGTGGTGTCGACACTTAGGATTAACACAAAATTCGTCGAGTGTAGTATCGACTAATCGTCGAGCGCAGATGTTTAAGTGTTGACACATATATTCTGTCGACTATATTTGTGTCGACACATAGTTGTCGAGACATTAGAAGTAAGTGTCGACACTTTTCAAAAGTGTCGACACATTTCAAGTTTTTTGACGCGCCTTTTCACCTTCAATTTTAGAAAGGTATAAATAGGTCTTCACCATTGTTTGTCGACACGCTCACCATAGTTTCGAGACCAAACTTATGTGTCGACATCTCTGTTCTCTAAATTCAAAATTTTTCCAAACCCTAATGGCGCCCAAGCTAGAAGAGAACATTAATGAAGGTTATGAGCTCGTGCGACATGCCTTTGATGACGCGGAACTAGAAATCCAAGGTGTTGTAACACTAGTTGCAGAGACTGGGTTAGAGTATCTAGTTTTAGAACCAATCAAGATTTGGAAAAAGAAGGTCCTCGAATTCTTTAATGCAGCTACCCTTGATGAAACATGTCTTAAGATTAAATCCAAATTCCATGGAGTTAAGGTGAAAGTCACCCAGAAAAGTCTGAGAAAAGTTCTACATCTACCTAGAACTAAAGAAGAGGAAGGTGTACCTGCATCAAAGACAAGGGAGGCACTGCAATCGTGTGGATTAGATTCAAGCATGAAGATTGGATCAGTTTTTAATTGGAAAGGGATGAACATACAAGGAAAGTTTTTATCTGAAATAGTAGGCAAGGTAATTCTGAGCAAGCTAGGTGGGCATGATCGGATATCGGCTCACATGTTCTGTTTAATGACAAGGATCATTTTTAAATTGAAAACTGATTGGTCAGCAGTAATGTTTTACAAGATAAAGTAAAGTCTGAAGAAGCCCAATCTGGGTAGGATTATGAGTTTGTACTTGGCTGGAAGTATTCCTGAAGTCATGAAGAAAGCTGCTGGTTCTAAGATAAACCACATGAGGAAAATGGACATCAGAATAATCTCTAGATGGGATAGAGTGTTAACTAAAGAAATGACTACACCAGAGAAGGAAACACCTCAAAAGAAAAAGAAGAAAGCCATAGTGGCTCCTGAATCTTCCAGTAGCTCAGAGGAGCAGGTAGTTTTTAGTTCTAATGATGGAGAGGCTGGAAATGTTGGACAGTCACCAGCAAGAAATGAAGATGCACAGAGGCAGGGGGATCAACCTTCTGCTTGCCCTATCCACCTGGATCCACTCCAGGGGGAGCCTCAACATGTGAAAGAGTCAACTCACTTGGATAGTGAACTGGCTACTCAAACAATCCTAGAGGTAATACATGAAGTTAATCAATCTATTTTCAATATTGAGGATGAAGTATTGACTGAATCATTACTTGATGTTGATCAGCAAACTCAGATACATAGTCAACCACAAGATGTTGTCATGGAAGACACATCAGTTGCAGATCATGCTCCTGAGATAAGAGATTCTCCAGTCCCTACTCAACAGGAGTTTACTTTAGAAGAGTTATTCCCTGATCTATTACAGATTGATTTTGAGAGAGAGAAAGCAGCTTTTGAGGGGGAGTCAGCTAACCTTGAGTGGGAAAATGTCAGGTCACAGGAGGAGACTGCTAGAAATGACACTGAGGAGCAAAGGACACAAGAGGAGCTACTAAGGACTGAGAAGGAATTGCCCCCTAGTCCTAAAGATAGAGTATACATTGCCAGTACTTCTGCTTCTGAGGATGAGGAAGTTGCTAAAGCTAAGAAGAGAATGCTTATGGTCTTTAAGAGAAGAAGCCAGAGTTACAAGAAAGCATTGCAAACTGTGGCTCCACAACAAGCTCCAACAGCTGATTATAGTTCATTATTGGTGGCTTTGCAGATCAAGATGGATGAGCAAAGGAATGCTCTAGAAACGTATATGGATGAAGGACATAAATCCCTTCAATTTGATCTGTCTCAAGACATCAAATCTATAAGATTTAAAGTTAATCAAAATAAGAAATAAATGACTGATTGTTTCCACAAAGGAGGCAATGTAGTGGTATATCTGGCTACTCATCAAGAGCAGATAAAGAAACAGGTTGATGATATGGCAATAAAACAAGGATATGTTCTTGAGAATCAGATTAGAATGAATGACAATCTAACTGAATCACATAATGTGATAGTAACTGAAATGCAGAATATTGCAGCTGCTCAGACTGCAGTAAGGACTACTGCCAAGGCTGAGTTTGACAAGCAATTACAAGAACACCTAACTGCTGTTAAAACTGCAATTGAAGATTCTCAAAAGGCTATTACTGAAAAGCTCCAAAAGTTAAAACCTTTTTATAAAGATGGTGTTAACTATCTGAATGCTCAGATCAGGTTTCAGAAGGATGATCTTAGGGATCATATAGAAACAGAAGTCATAAAGGGGGAGAGGGTATTAGTCAAAGCAGGCTCTGACCATGATAAATGGATTTCAAAGAGCATCAGAGCTACCCTTGGATATCCACCCTTGTGTGATCATGATAATGTAGCAGAGTCTGGGATAAATCCTGCTATTTTTGGAGGTGAGCAAGCTGAAGTGGCTCAAGTGATCTACCCTACACCAGATTTTGACATGATACATCAAGAGATACAATCTATGTATAGCCCTCCAGAAGGTGCTCAAAATGTGATCATTGAGAAAGTAGTATAGCCTGTGCCAGAGGCAGTATTAAAAGAGCAAGAAGCTCAATTATCCAAGAAGAGGTTCAGAGAATAGGCAGAGTTAAGGCCTGATTTTGAACAGTGGAGCCCAACTTCTAGAAATATTATTCTGACTGCTTGGAAAGCTGCAAAGCATAATTTCCTAGAGAGGGGTAAATGGTACTCTGACCAAGAATGAAGAAAACATGAAGCTAGGCAAGAGGAAATTGTACAGTACAGAAGAAAGGTTAAACTAGGGAAGCTACCTCCTAATGCACAGGAGCCTAACAAGTATTTCCCTAAGCCTTATTTTGAGAGACAGAAGATAAGCGCTGAAGAACAGAAGAAGAAAGATCTTAAGGGAAAGAAGCCTGCTGATGACACTGATGCTCCAGTTAAAGCCAAGATTAAATCTTGAAAGGGCATTGTCATCAAGGAGCCAGAGCAGCCATAGAATAGAATTTTCTTAAGTTTACAACTTTGTAATCATTTGCATTAAAATCCATGTAAACTTTTGATTAATGAAAATATTGGAAGTTGTAACAAAATAATGTTTGATGTTCAATCTATTACATTTTTTTTATTCTATGAAGATTGTTTATACATGTTTTGTTTAGTATTTATCCTGTCAAATAATACTGTTATACATCATATTGAGTATTTGTTATGAATGGTGTATATCTTTGACTAAGGGTTATGAATTCTCCAAATAGGGGGAGATTGTTGGGTACATTGGAAAATGTGTACCAGATTTGAAGAAGCCTCACCCTACTCAATGATATACATCAAGGTGTATTTGATGTGCTTTGAGTTTATATGTGCAGGTTAAGTAATTGCAGAAAATGCAGAAAAGTTTCTAAGTCCATGTTTCGACACCTAGAGGTGAAGTGTCGACACTTATGAAGGCTTGTGTCGACACCTATAGAAGCTGTGTCGACACCTATAAAAGCTGTTGTGTTGACACCAGGAAAGGTAGAGTCGACACTAGAAGAAATGTGTCGACACATACAGACAGTTGATAGGTTAAAACTCCAAAAAGATTTATGAAGCGCGGCGCACCCACGGTTTTATTTGAGAAAAAGGCGGATGTGATTATATTTATTTAGAAAATGGGGCGGGCGTATTTATTTATTTGGATATAAAACGGGTTAGATTGAGTTTTAACGAAAGAAGGCAAGTGCACCTATCGTGAGTAGTACAGGATATTCCGGGTGGAATATCGAGGTCGTATTGTTCTCGGGGTCGGTTCGATTATTTCTACTCTTCCCTGGAGGGGACTATTATTTTACCGATAATTACTTGTCGGGTAATATTTTATATATAATAAAAAGACAGAAAACATAAAATGAAAGCATAAAAAGAAAGTTTGAAGGTGGAGCCGATGAAGAGCTTAGCTCGATGGCGCCGAAAAAATAATTGAACTAAAATAGACATTTAATAAAAAGAGCTCCTAAATTTCTAATTAATTAAGGCGGAGACTTGGCCGTGGAGGTTCCACTAGAATGAGCTCACCTAGCTATAGGGCTATCGCTCACCTGAACGCTAAGACTATTCGACCGGGCTCTCGTCCGACGAAGGATTCCTCTTAACGCCCGCATTACGCTAAGAACCCCGCTATTGGGTGGGGAACCCAATCCGGTAGAGTTGGAGCGCCTCCTCTCTCGAGGGTTAGTGCGGAACTCTCTTTGCCAAGGGGTGATCTGTCCATACGCACGGCCTCTTGGCGAGCATATGGAAAACGGAAATAGGGCCCACACATCGATATGTGGTCCTACGCGTCGTTTACCCCGGGCAAACCTTAAGTATTTTTAATTAATTAGAAAAATACGACCTTTAATTATTTTAAGCTATTTTATTTGTCCCAATGCTCTTCGATACCGAGGGCTAAGAACGGTTAGCCACTCATCGGAATGGGGACGACTTGCGAGGAAAAGCAGAAAATAAAGCAGTAAAGAAAAGCAGTAAAGAAAGCTGTAAAAGAAAGCAGTAAAGAAACCTGAAAATTGCAAGTCCTACTCAAACGAGTAGGACTGAAGAAAGTTGTAAATTGTGAGTCCCGGCGCAAGCGCGTGGACGGGAGAAAGAAAGCGGGTCCTACTCAAACGAGTAGGACTAAATAAATGCAACACACGCACACACTCGACATAAAGTAAAACTCACGCACACACTCGACATAAAGTAAAACTCACGCACACACTAATCCTACTCAAATGAGTAGGGAAAATAAAGACCTGCCATTTAACTCGAATGAGTAGGAGGAAATAAAGAAAATTACAAACTCACGCACTCTACAGAAAGTAAAATAAGCAAGCGCCATTTAACTCTTAACAAGTAGGCGGAAATAAATGCGCAAAAGTACAGAAATGAAAAAAAAAACTAAGTTACCTAAAAATTAAAACTGAAAGTGCAACTAGATCTGATATACTCTAGAGGGGGTGAATAGAGTATATGGTGTTTTAAAACTTTTTTAAAAGCTTTTACAACAATTGTTGTACTAAGTGTGAACAGGGAAGCAAATATAAATCTAATCACAGAACTAAACTATGCAAAAACTAAGCACAGACAAATCAGGGCCAGAAACAAAAAGTAAACAAGCAGAACCAGAGGACACAAGGAAATATAGTGGTTCCCCAAACTTGGGTACATCCACTCTTCTACCACCCTAGGTAGGAATCCACTGCAGGATGAGTTGGTCAGGTGTCCTGGGCACCAATGAGCTTTTGATAAGGTGCTCAAAAACCAAAGCAGATTTTTTGATCAGGTGTCTTGCCACCAATGAGCTTTTGACAAGGTGCTCAAAAACCAGATTCAAACTTTTGAAGGGAGTTTGAGAAACCCTTTACAGAGTGGGGGTGAGAGAGTTATGGCAGTCTTCTCTTTCTCAAACAACTGAGAAGACTATGTGGATTGATGTCAAAGCTCCCCCTGAGTCCTTGAGATCTTCAGGAAGAAAAGCTTTGCTGAGGGTGATAGGCCTTCAAAGGTAGATCTCCAGCAATAGATGATTTCAGCAAGCTGAAATGTTGAGTGTCTGGAGTCTTGAGATGATGTTGGCCTTGAACACTTTGAAAGATGAAGAGATCTGATGATTTTTGAAAACTTGATCTCTTTGATGAGTGTTCTTCAGAATTCTTTTTGACAGAAGATTGAGAGAGTCTCTGTATTCTGAGTTGTGTTTCCCCTTTTTGTTAATCTCTGTATCTCATCTATTTTTATTCAAAAACATTCTGTCTTTTATTCTCTGTGCCAGAATAGAATATTACTCTGTCAAAGATAGCCGTTGGTCTGCATTGATTGCATCTTTAATTGCATAATCTCTTCTAGAAGAAAGTCCACAGAATTATTCCTTGAAAAATCCCTTGAAACTTGGTCCAGAAGTAAATGAAAACGGCTAGCAAATCTTCTGAATTAATTGCATAATAACTCCTGTCTGATTTGAATTTGAATTCTGGAAGTTATCTGAAATCGTCGAACTGAGCTCTGCTATCGTCGATCTGAGCTCAGCGAACTGAAAAACTTAAGCAGCAAAATAGTCGTCGATCTGAGCTCAAAGATCGTCGAACTGAGCTCAGAGATAAAGATTCAAAGCAGAGTCAAAATCGTCGAACTGAGCTCACCGATCGTCGAATGGAGTTCGACGATATTGTGAAGTTGAGCTCAGCGATCGTCGAATGGAGCTCGACGATCTGCCGAAGTTGAGCTCGACGATCGTCGATCTGAGTCCGACGAATCGTCGTGCTGAGCTCGACGATCAGACTTGGTCTCCAGACAGAAAAACTTGGTCTTCAGGGCAGCTTCCAATCCTAGACTTCTAACCCTTAGACTCAATTCTAATTGACCTATTAAGCTATACAGAAGGTCAAACACAGATTCCTAGAGACATAGTGATCCTGACCCAAATTAGTAATAGGGTGTTCCAACAATCTCCCCCTATTTGGGTTAGGATTACTATTTACAGACTTTGGAAATTCAAATAACAACATATAATCAGAAAAGCATAAAAACAACAGCAGCTAGTCATGCAGAAACATCACAGAGATATATATATATATATAGCATCCAGATAACAGTCAGAAACACCAAAGATTGTCACCTTACAGAGTTACTTCTTCTCTTTGCCTTTAACCATTTTGATTTCTCTGTTTGGATTTAAGGCTTCCTTGTTGGACCTGGTGTCATCAGCTGCACCCAAGTATGTTTGCTTTGAAGTCCTGGGAACCACAGCAGCAGGATGCAACTCCATATATCTGTCTGCATCAAAGAATTTGCTGGAGGCATATCTCTCTAACTCTTTTTGTCTTTGCTCTGACATAGTAGAAATATTGGAGGTGTCTAACCCTTGTTCTTTGGCTTTCTTTATCTGATCTAATGCAGCCAACTCCTTCATCCTAGCAGTCCAAGCAACAGGATTCTTCTCAGGGTCCTCAAAAGGTACAGGTGGCTCATACCTGTTGGAAGAATTATCTTGAGGAGGCCTAGCAGACACTGTCTCTCTTAGCTTGTAGGGGAATGGACCAGAAGTAGTGTCAGCTGAAACATGTCCTCCCCTGGAGTATGGGTGCTGCCTGGAATGCCCTTTAGAATAAACCTGAATATCTCTTTGACTTCCCCTGTATCCTCCTCTCCTGGAATAAGAACCCCTAGGCTGGCTTTCCCTTTGGTATGATCTAGCATGTGGTTGGTAGGGAGCCTGGCTTCTAGATGGGGCTTGACTTGCAGAGCTGCCACCTGCACCTGCATCAGGAGGAGGTGGTGGAGGAGGATAAGGGTGCTGGAATTGGGAGGAGCCCTTCTCATACTTTCTCTTCTTTTTCATTGCTTTTAGCTGATTTTTGGAGTACTGCATCCAATGTTCAGTAATTTGGCAGTTATGCAGAATATAATAGGGAATATCATTATCATCTTTTACTTTTGCAGGAGGAACCCTTTTCATAGCTTTGCTTCTAGCCTTCCTCTTTCTGGCAATAGTGGCAGCAGAGTCATCAGAGTCTGTCTTGAACTCATCAGACTCAGAACTCTGGGCATCATATACAACATATATTTTCTTCATCAATTCTTTCTTCAATTGAGCAGCAGCAGATGAGGCAGAAGCAGAAGGAGTAGCAGCAGGGACAGTAGCAAATGCAACAGTAGATACAGCATCAGATACAGGAACAACAGCAGATGGGGCAGCAGATGGAGCAACAGAATCATCAGCAGATATAGAAGGAGAAGCAGAAACAACATTAGTAACTTCAGGAGTGATGGCAGCAGCAACTTCAGTAACATAAACAGAATCTGCAGCAGGCTCAAACTCAATGGCCTCTGTCATCAGAAAATCCTTGGATATCTGCTCATCAGAGGCAGTTGGGATTTCAGCAGCAGCAAAAACAGTTCTTTCTTCAACAGCAGCAGCAGCAGCAGTTACTGAGAGTACAAAGGAGGATATAATGTTGGGGTCACAGCCAGAGAAAGGCACCAGTGCCTTGGACAAATCTTCTGGGGGCTGGACAGCATTAGGCTCTGGGAGATAGCTGAAGTATGCAGTATCAAAAGCAAAAAGCAAAGACCTTAGGTCTATTGCCAAGACTGCAGTAGGAGCCACAGGAACAGCAGATACAGCAACACCAGCAGCAGCAGCAGTATCATGAACAGCAGGAGCAGAAGCAGCAGCAACAGCAGCATGAAGGCTTGCTTCCTATGGCATCTCCCCCTGCCTGGATGCAGATGCATCTGTATCAAGGCACACTGCTGGAGGTGCTGCCTGAGGAATGAGGGAGGAAAGCCTGGCAGAGAGAGCTGCCACTGACTGTTGTAGAGGAGCTAAGGAGGCCTCCATGAGAAGAGAGAGCCTGGGGGCAAGTAGCTCATACAACTTGTCAGCTAAGGCTGGGAGATCTACATGCTCAAGAGCAGGAGCAGAGGTAGATGGAATAGGGATGGCTGAGGATGCTGGAAGTGGAGGGCTGGAGAGTGGAGGGATGGTTGGCTGAGGTGTGGGGATGGTGGAGATGGAGGACAAGGGTATGGATATGGATGGAGTGAATGATGGTTGGTCAATGATGTGGTGGAGGAGATCTTGGAATGAGGTTGAGGAGGAGGGTAATTCTGGAGGAGAAGAGGGGGAATCATCCATGTAGGAGTCATCCAGAAGGGTGAATGATGGTATGGATGGTGAAGAAGTGACATCTGGTGGAGGATATGAAAACAATGGGTGGAAGTGGTCTGCTGGTGGTGATGAAATGGTTGCTGGAGATGGAATTGATGTTGGGGAAGGGCTAGAGATGGTAATGGTGGATGGAACTGGAATGGTGGATGGAAGAGGTAGGGTTGGACTTGGAGGAGGAGGAGAGGCAGCAACAGCAGCAGCCAGGTCTTCTGCAGGAGCAGAGACCTGTGGGAGAGTGACTCTGTGAGTCCTGGTGCCTGAAGGAGCACTAGATGAGGGCCTGCTTGGCTTGCTGATTTGCCTGTCCCACTTGCCAAAGAGGGCACAAGTGAGTCTCTTGGAGGCATTTATGTGCACTCCAGAGGAGACCAGCAAGGTAGGGCACTTGTTCTGCAGGAAGACTCCAATAATCCTTCCAAAATTTACAAAGCTTTTATTTATTTTCTTCTTTATTAGGTCAAAGAAGACCTCTCCCCAGTTCAGACTTTTCTTATCTACCAGAGCTCCCATGAGGCAGAGCTGATGTCTGGAGATAGTGTCATGTGCAGAGTGCTTTGCCAACAGCACTTTTCCTACAACATCTGCTAGGAACCTGTACTCAACAGACAAGTTCCTTTTGAATAACTTGCTAGGGTTTCCCTCAGGATGACCCATCCTGGCAAGTATGTCAGAAAACTCTTCTCCAGATAGTTCAGCAGTTTCTTCTCCATTTCTTAAACCAAAAACCTCTGTTAAAGCTGTGGGGGTCAGAGGTACCTGGGTTCCAGCAATAATTCCAACTATTGTGTTGTTGTCTAGATTGTGAGCAGTATAGACCCATTCCTTGATTTCATCTGAAGCAAGCTTTATCCTGGTGGTCATGAGGGCAGACAAGTTCTGATCCTTGAATAAATTCAGAATGTCTTGGAAAACTTGATCAGTGGTGTTGAACAATTCCAGATCAATGTCGAAGCCTGCATCAAACTTCATTGCGGCTAGAACAGCAACTGATACGGCCATTGTACCTGCAAAAACTTAACAAACAAAACGAACAAGCGTAGAACTGTTTGGAGGGAAGAAAATTCTTGCAGAGAAATTGAAAGCGCAAGAGAGAACGACGGCGAAAAATGAGTTTTATATTAGGGTTCGACGCAGAATTGGAAAGATCGTTGAACTCAGTTCGACGATCTAGGCTTCTAAAGGAATCTGAAGAGACTCCAACATCGTCGATCTCCGTTCGACGATCTGGAAAGGCGTCGAGCTCCGTTCGACGATCGTTCAGGGAACAAAATCATCGAGCGCCGTTCGACGATCGTTGACCGAAGGAGATAGTTCATACTATCTGAGGGGCGCTGAACTCAGTTCGACGATTCTGGAAATCGTCGACCTCCGTTCGACGATCTGTGGGGAAATCGTCGAGCGCAGTTCAGAGATCAGAAAATTCTAGTCACTAAGAGAAATCAGAATTTTTGTCTAGTCTTGGTCAATTTTTAGCTTTCAAAATCTTGGATATTATTTAAGACTTCCTCCATCTAACATTCCTAACTGATTTAGGAAGAAGGTGTGTTTCTTTTCATCCAAAGGCTTGGTGAAAATATCTCCCCTTTGTAAATCAGTTGGGATATATTGCAATTCAATTTTATTCTTTTCAACATTGTCCCTTAAGAAATGATGCCTAATCTCTATGTGTTTTGTCCTACTATGGAGGACTGGATTTTGAGCTATGGAAATAGCACTTGTATTGTCACAAAAGATTTTTGACTTCTCTAAGTTGTAGCCATAGTCTAGGAGTTGATTTTGAATCCACAGTATTTGTGAACAACAACTGCCTGCAGCCATATATTCAGCTTCAGCAGTTGAAGTTGACACAGATGTTTGTTTCTTGCAAAACCAAGAGACAAGTCTATCACCAAGGAACTGACAAGTTCCACTGGTGCTCTTCCTGTCAATTCTGCATCCAGCATAATCAGCATCAGAGAATCCAGTTAACTCAAATGCTGAATCTTTTGGATACCAGAGACCTAGATTTGGACAACTTTTAACATACCTAAGAATCCTCTTTACTAAAGTGAGGTGTGACTCTCTGGGGCTAACTTGGAACCTAGCACATATACATGTAGCAAACATTATATCTGGTCTACTAGCTGTAAGATACAGTAAAGAGCCAATCATTGCTCTATATGTTGTCTGATCAACAGGTTTCCCATGTTCATCAGCATCCAATACAGCATTGGTAGGCATGGGTGTTTTCATACAAGATGCCTCAGACATGCCAAATTTCTTAACCAGCTCATTAGCATATTTGGTTTGAGAAATAAAGATGCCTTCAGCATGTTGTTTGACTTGCAATCCTAGGAAGAAGAATAGCTCACCCATGCTACTCATCTCAAATTTAGAATGCATCAGGTTAGAAAACCTTCTGCACAATTTTGAGTCAGTAGAACCAAAAATGATATCGTCTACATAAATTTGTACTAGTAGGGTATGGGACTTATGGGTTCTAATAAAAAGAGTTTGGTCTACTCTACCCCTTATAAAACCATTTTCCAAGAGAAAGCATGCTAAGGTCTCATACCATGCTCTAGGGGCTTGCTTGAGACCATATAATGCTTTATTTAGTCTAAAAACATAATCAGGATAAGTTGGAGAGATAAAACCTGGAGGTTGTCTGACATAGACTTCCTCTTTGATGTCTCCATTTAAGAAGGCACTCTTGACATCCATCTGATAAACCTTGAAGCCTTTGTGAGCTGCATAAGCTAGAAATATTCTGATGGCTTCCAATCTTGCAACAGGTGCAAAGGTCTGGTCGTAGTCAATTCCTTCTTCTTGAGAATATCCCTGGGCAACTAGCCTTGCCTTGTTCCTTATTATTACTCCTTGATCATCCAGTTTATTTCTGAATACCCATTTTGTTCCAACAATGGAATGATCCTTTGGCTTTGGCACTAGTTCCCACACTTTGTTCCTCTCAAATTGATGCAGCTCCTCTTGCATTGCAATGATCCAGTGTGGATCTTGCTCTGCATCTTGAATGGACTGAGGTTCAATTTGAGAAAGGAAGCAGGTGTGCAACAGGTTTTGGTTGACCTGATTTCTGGTTTGCACACCAGCTGAGAGTTCTCCAATTATTTGGGTAATTGGATGGTCTCTTGATGTTACTAGATCAACAGGGGGTGTTGATTGTTCACCAACCTGTGTTGTTGTTTCCTCTTGTGGTACAACAACTGGCTCTTCAAGTTGAGCTTCAATGTGTTGAGCATTGCTTTCATCTTCACTGCTTTCTTCTTCTTGAGCAACCTGTAGCTTGTTCATATCTTCAACTAGAGAGTGTTCCTGCAAAGGTTCTATGGTAGAAGAAATCTTCTCCTTGAAAGACATGTTAGTTTCATCAAAAGAAATATGAACAGATTCCTCAATTTTCAAAGTTGATTTATTATAGACCCTATAGGCCTTGCTGATCATGGAGTATCCCAGAAACACTCCTTCATCAGCTTTGGCTTGAAATTTTGCTAAGTATTTCTCGTCATTATTGTGAATATAGCAAATGCAACCAAAAATTCTGAAATAATCAACTTTAGGTTTCTTCCCTTTGAGTAATTCATAGGGAGTCTTTCCCTTCAGTTTATGTATCAGACTTCTATTCAGCACATAGTTGGAGGTGTTCACTGCCTCTGCCCAAAAGGATAGAGGTAGATGAGCATCTGACAACAATGTAGTGGCAGATTCAATAAGGGTTCTATTTTTCCTTTCAGCTACCCCATTTTGTTGAGGAGTTCTAGGAGCTGAGAAAGTATGCCTGATCCCTTCACTCTGACAGAACTCTTGCATAAGAAGAGAATCAAACTCTGTCCCATGATCACTTCTGATCAGGGCAATGTGAGTATTGAACTCAATCTGTATACATCTGAGAAACTCTGTCAGACACTTAAAGTTATCAGACTTCTTCATTAGAAAGAACACCCAAGTGAATCTAGAGAAGTCATCTACAATTACTAAAGTGTAGGATTTCCCTCCTAGGCTTTGTACTGTGATGGGTCCAAATAGATCCATGTGTAACAGATACAATATCCTAGGTGAATCACTCTTATTAAGTGACTTAAAACTGTTTTTAGTTTGCTTGCCTAATTGACAAGCCTTGCAGAGTCCTTCCTTCTTGTAGGGGCCAGAAGGTAGTCCTCTAACAAGGTTGTCCTTGGATAGCCTAGCAATAGTTCTAAGGTTTAGGTGTCCTAATCTCTTATGCCATAACACATTTGGTCTACAGACTGAGTTAAACAGGCAAATATCTATATCAGTTGAAAGAAAATCTACTAAGTAGATGTTACCTTTCCTTATACCTGTCAACACAGTTGTGTTGTCCTCTGACTTGATTTTGCATAAGGTTTTGCTGAAGGTCACCTGGTAGCCTTCATCACATAGCTGACTGATGCTGATCAGGTTGTGCTTTAGTCCTTCCACATATGCTACCTTCTTGAAGGTTACTGATCCAATCTGTACTGCACCATATCCTTTAGTTTGTCCAAAGTTGGAATCACCAAAGATAACTTTGGGTCCAAGCTTGGTTCTAAAGGAAGTGAGGTTGTCCTTATTCCCTGTCATGTGCTTAGAGCACCCACTATCCAAATACCATTGCTGGTTAGATGTTGGATAGGTCTTCACCTGCACATAAAGCAATTCACTTGTTTTTGACCCAGTTTACCTTGGGCCTAGGTTGATAACCTCTAAATTCAGAAATGAAAGACATCCCTGGCTGGCTCTTATATCCTTCAGGATGATATCTCCTTGGAGGTAAAATCCATTCAGTATAAGGGTTGAAGGTTTGGGATGAAGAACCCTTAGGATTCAATTTTGACTTGCCTTTGAAAAAGTTTCCAGAGTTCTGACCTCTGTTCGACGATCTTGGAGCTGCGTTCGACGATCTTGGGTCAGATCGTCGAGCTCCGTTCGACGGTCGACTATGGCTGAGGTCAGGTATATGAGATCGTCGAGCTGCGTTCGACGACTTTGGCTGAGATCGTCGACCTGCGTTCGACGATTTGTCCTGAGATCGTCGAGCTGCGTTCGGCGATCGTCGATCTTCATTCGGCGATCGTCGATCTCCGTTCGACGATTTCTGCTGGCACTTGGTTTTCTGAGGCAGATCAGAATTTTTCCTGGCAACCTCTACAACTCCCTTTCCCTTGCTAGAAATAAACTTGATGGGAGTTGTTAGAACTATAGGTTGGCTGGATGAAGCACCCAAGCCCAGTGTACTGTTGAATCTAGAGTTCACTGTGCTTGTGATGTCCATCAGCTTGATGCTTCTCCCATTAAGGGATTCTTCAAGCTTCTTGGCCTTAGAGAGCTCACTTTTCAATGTAGCTATCTGTTCCCTGTAGTTCTCCAACTCCTGAGAGAGTTTGAGGTTTTCTGACTTTAAACCATTGTGTTCAGATAATTGATTTCTGAGAGAGATAATCTCTTTCTCAGACTTTAGTAGGTCTAAACACAGTGTTTTAAATTCAGATTTAAAATCTTCTGAAGTAAAATCAAAAGAGCTAATTACCTGATCTTCTTCAGGTTGAGTCTCTGAGTCTGACTCTGACTCCTCTTCCTCTGAGTTGTGTTGTGAGGCATTGATTGCCATCATGCAGAACTCCTTTTCCTCTGCATCATCCTCATCATCACTGGAGCTGGAAGAGGCTTCTGACTCCTCTTCAGTCTCACTCCAGGATTCAGCAACAAACCCTTTCCTTGTATGCTTATTTTTGCTGGAAGAAGGTTTGCTATTGCCACTTCTCTTGGAGTCTTTCTCCTTTCTTCTCTCCTTTCTTTCCCTTCTGTCCTTGTTCTTGTTCTCTGGACAGTCAGGAACTATGTGCCCTGGTTTCCTGCAACCAAAGCAGATAATGTCTTTGTTATTGCCAATGGACTTGTCATACCTTGGCTTATCCTGCTCCTTGTATGATCTTCTTCTGAAGTCCTTTCTGGCCATCTTATATAATCTTTTGGCCAACAAGCTGAGAAGTTCATCATTGCCTGTAGCTTTTTCTTCAGGCAGATCCTCAGTTGCCTTGAATGCTATGGTCTTCTCCTTTCTTGTGGCTGGTGAAGCAGCCTTCTGTTCTTCCTCTCTATTCTTGATGAGCAGCTCATAAGACTTGAGCTTACCCAACAAGGCTTCAGTGGTGATCTCATTTAGACTTCTGGCATCTTTGATTGGCCAGATTCTTGAATCCCAAGTGCTGGGGAAGCACATTAGGATCTTGTCATTAAGTTCTGTCAGAGAGATCTCTTTGTCTAATGTCCTCAGTTCACTGACAATTAGACTCAGTCTGTTATACATGTCTCCCACTGACTCAGTCTCTCCCTTCTTGAAGTTCTCATATTGGGAGATGAGATGGGATCTTCTGTCCTTTCTCTCGTCAGCTGAGCCTGAGACTATTTCTGAGAGTCTATCCCATTTTTCCTTGGCTGAATTACATTCAGCTACCTTTTGGAATATGTCATCTGACATTGTCTGGGCTAGGATGTTCATAGCCTTGGCATCAGCTACTTTCCACTTTTTGATGTCAGCATCTGTTCCTGATGGAGGTGGAACAGCATTTGTACTTGTGCTCTCTGGGGGTCTTGGACACACTGTCAAAACAGAATTAAATATATCTTCATCAATAGAATTCATGTAGAGTCTAATCCTTGCTTTCCAAAGTGTAAACTTTGACAGATTGCACACCGGAGGTCTGGTGCTGACATAGTCTTTGTTTTGGGCCATGATTTGTGCACACAAGATCTAATAATAAAATACAAAAGAAAAACAGATCTAGTTTAGGATCTTGGGGTTTAGGTGTTAGCCTGTACAACCAATCAGGTATGGTATGTTTAACCAACCTGGCTCTGATACCAATTGAAAGTGCAACTAGATCTGATATACTCTAGAGGGGGGTGAATAGAGTATATGGTGTTTTAAAACTTTTTTAAAAGCTTTTACAACAATTGTTGTACTAAGTGAGAACAAGGAAGCAAATATAAATCTAATCACAGAACTAAACTATGCAAAAACTAAGCACAGACAAATCAGGGCCAGAAACAAAAAGTAAACAAGCAGAACCAGAGGACACAAGGAAATATAGTGGTTCCCCAAACTTGGGTACATCCACTCTTCTACCACCCTAGGTAGGAATCCACTGCAGGATGAGTTGGTCAGGTGTCCTGGGCACCAATGAGCTTTTGATAAGGTGCTCAAAAACCAAAGCAGATTTTTTGATCAGGTGTCTTGCCACCAATGAGCTTTTGACAAGGTGCTCAAAAACCAGATTCAAACTTTTGAAGGGAGTTTGAGAAACCCTTTATAGAGTGTGGGTGAGAGAGTTATGGCAGTCTTCTCTTTCTCAAACAACTGAGAAGACTATGTGGATTGATGTCAAAGCTCCCCCTGAGTCCTTGAGATCTTCAGGAAGAAAAGCTTTGCTGAGGGTGATAGGCCTTCAAAGGTAGATCTCCAGCAATAGATGATTTCAGCAAGCTGAAATGTTGAGTGTCTGGAGTCTTGAGATGATGTTGGCCTTGAACACTTTGAAAGATGAAGAGATCTGATGATTTTTGAAAACTTGATCTCTTTGATGAGTGTTCTTCAGAATTCTTTTTGACAGAAGATTGAGAGAGTCTCTGTATTCTGAGTTGTGTTTCCCCTTTTTGTTAATCTCTGTATCTCATCTATTTTTATTCAAAAACATTCTGTCTTTTATTCTCTGTGCCAGAATAGAATATTACTCTGTCAAAGATAGCCGTTGGTCTGCATTGATTGCATCTTTAATTGCATAATCTCTTCTAGAGGAAAGTCCACAGAATTATTCCTTGAAAAATCCCTTGAAACTTGGTCCAGAAGTAAATGAAAACGGCTAGCAAATCTTCTGAATTAATTGCATAATAACTCCTGTCTGAATTGAATTTGAATTCTGGAAGTTATCTGAAATCGTCGAACTGAGCTCTGCTATCGTTGATTTGAGCTCAGCGAACTGAAAAACTTAAGCAGCAAAATAGTCGTCGATCTGAGCTCAAAGATCGTCGAACTGAGCTCAGAGATAAAGATTCAAAGCAGAGTCAAAATCGTCGAACTGAGCTCACCGATCGTCGAATGGAGTTCGACGATATTGTGAAGTTGAGCTCAGTGATCGTCGAATGGAGCTCGATGATCTGCCGAAGTTGAGCTCGACGATCGTCGATCTGAGTCCGACGAATCGTCGTGCTGAGCTCGACGATCAGACTTGGTCTCCAGACAGAAAAACTTGGTCTTCAGGGCAGCTTCCAATCCTAGACTTCTAACCCTTAGACTCAATTCTAATTGACCTATTAAGCTATACAGAAGGTCAAACACAGATTCCTAGAGACATAGTGATCCTGACCCAAATTAGTAATAGGGTGTTCCAACAAAAACAACAACATTTCTACCGCTAGAATGCGGTAGAAATGCGTAGAAAGCTGAAATAAAAATAAACCGGGCAAAAAGGTTTGCAGATAAACGCAAAATGAAATGCCCGAAAAATTGAAATAAATACATTTCTACCGCTAGAATGCGGTAGAAATGCGTAAAAAAAGAACGAGAAAATAAAAGGAGCAAAAAGTTATTGAAATAAAAGCAAAAATGCAGATGCTTGAAAAATTAAAACGATTATGTTTTCATTCTTATAACTCCGTAACAATGCTAAAAAAGTGAAAATAAACTGAAAATAATGAAAAGGTTTTACATCCTAAAAAGAAAAATCTAAGTTAAAAGAAATGAAAATCACTTTGAAATCAGTTTTACGGGTTTATAACAATGAGATAGAAAGCTATAAAAATCTAATCTAAACAAGTCTAAGTAAAGTTAATGAAAACATTAGAGTAAAAACTATACTCATACACTCACACACGCCTTTTAAAAGAACTAAAACTAAGTTAAAACAAAAGCAAAAAAGATAAGATTGCATAAGGGATGAAACATAGATGAAGTCCAAGGGTTGTAATGGAAAAAAACTACAATTGCATTAATAAAAAGGGTTATTACAAAGCTAAAAAAAGAAGAGAAAGAGGGAGAGAAAATATCCCTTACAACACATTTGGATTTCATCCGAGCAGCATAACAGTTATACAAAATGGATCCAAAAAGGGAACAAGATTACATACAGCAAGGGGCTTTATATAGGCAAAATTTTACATGGGACACGACCTCTGACACGGGCGTGTCAGGGGGCGTGTCGACACTATTCATGATGGTGGCCGTGGATTTGATGGAAAAGTGGACTTCGGGCTGGACAAGTGTCGGTCTCACAGTGGCCACGCCCCAGGTTACGGGCATGACGATGGGCGTGTCAAGGAGGTGGATCTGGGCGCGGGTTGCGGCGAAAGTCGTCGTGCGGGTCTTGTCGGCCAGGTGGAGATGTCACGCCCCAGGTCACGGGCGTGATTCTAGGCGTGTCGGTTGGTGTCGACACTCGACAAATGTCGAGCGGAAAATGTCTAGTTAAAAATCGTCGAGCGGGAAGAGGTGTCACGCCCTAGGTCACGGGCGTGACTTTAGGCGTGTCGAGGGGGTCGACGAACATCGAGCTGAAAATGTCGAGCGGGTGGACACGGGTTGGGTCATGCCCCGTGTCGGTTGACACAGGCGTGACACCGGTCGTGTCAAGCTTTTCTCTTCAAAATTTGCTGATTTCACTGGAATTTGACGTGTCACGCCCTGGTCACGGGCGTGACCAATATGTCACGGGCGTGACTTTGCAATTTTTGGCAGATTTTTGATATTTTATGAAACATAAAAATAAAGCAAGTCAGCAAAATTATTTACAAAAAAGGAGCAATTTATTAAGCAAAAACATGAAAAAATGACGAAAAGAAATGAAAACGACTAATTAATGTACACAAAATGCGTATATTTACAATTCATCAGCAATGTCGACACACTGTGAAGAATTGTCAACATAATCTGTGTCGACACTTAGAGGCAGTGTCGACACTCAGAGAAGCTTTGTCGACATCAAATATGTCAACACCAGGAGGTTGTGTCGACACTCAGCAAGCTTCAACAAAGTTAAAGTACTTGTGTCGACACAACGGAGATGTGTCGACACTCAGCAAGTTTCAACACATGAAGGCATGTGTCGACACAAAGGAGATGTGTCGACACTCAACAAGTATCAACAACAAAAGAAGATGTGTCAACACAAAGGAGATGTGTCGACACACAGCAGAATTCAGCTAAGTGTTAAAGAAGAAGTACTTGTGTCGACACACTCAATCAGTGTCGACACATTCAACAGAAGGCTTATGTCGACACACAGAATCTGTGTCGACACATTCTGAAGAAGCAGTGTCGAGAAGTTGTTACAACAACACAAGGAGTTGTTTTGACACCATCAAGGCTAGTGTCGACACTTAGTTCACTTGTGTCGACACTTGGTCTATTTATGTCGACATATAATGAAGATCAGTCTCGACACTTTCAGACAGAGATAGTATTTTCAAGAAGTGACTGGATGATTTGATTGCTGTCATTTCAACCGATCCACTGCAACTGTCAGAGCTGTCAGAAGTTCGTTAGAAATCAGATCAGCCGGCTACCTTGGAGGAAGACTATATAAAGACCTTTCTCCTTCAACAGAGGAGAAGACAACACAATTAAAGAATCAATCAATCATCAATCAATCAGAAGATTAAGGAGATCAATACAGATCCAGAGAAAACTGTAAATCAGTATTTTGAAGAAACTTTAGATTTACTTGGAGAGAGAGAACTCCAGTCATTGAAGTCAAGAAAGAGCCTTGTTAATCAAATCTCTTAAGAAGCAGATTCTGAACCAGACTGCAAAGTAGGATCCAGATTTAATTCTCCATCCTAAGAAGAAAGTTGTCAGCCGGTCTACTTCAAGAAGATCAACTTTACTGAGTTCAGACTCAAGAAGCCTTGAAGAAAGCAAAGACAAAGTTGTTCTCAGGAATCAGTGCTATCAAGAACTGATCAAGAAGACTGCCCTCTTCATTCTCTGAAACTGAGTGGTGATCTGAAAACTTTTTATTATCTTTTTGTAAGATCCTAAGGGATCTGAGTTGTAAGCATAAATCTATAAAGGCTGAGGTAGGGCTTTTGAGCCTGAGTGTAGGAGAATCAATTCTCTGAGTGTAGGACTTGTTGAAGGCTGAGGTAGGGCTGTTTAGCCTGAGTGTAGGTCTTGTTGAAGACTGAGTGGTAGGGCTTTGTGCCTGAGTTGTACGAGTGGGGTCACTCTGAGTTGTAGGAACCTGGTTTGGGGTTCTGAGCTGTAAGATCTGAGGATCTGAGGAGAAGTGCAGGAGTTAGGCCGAATCTAGTATACTACTAGATAGGCGAAGGGGGAAAGTGGATGTACCCAGACCTTGGGGAACCACTATAAACACTATGTGCACTCTATGTATGTTTGTTTCTGTGGTTGCTGTGTTGTGATAGTAGTAGAATATTGCAAAAATAGTTTTAATTGTACAGAGTTTCTGCCTTAAAATTAAAAAAAGGAAAAGTACACATATTCACCCCCCCCCCTCTAGGTGGTTAGGCACTATTTCTTTCAATGTGGATGACCTTATGATCAAGAGTCAGGATGTGGACTACCACCTCCAAGACCTAGAGGAGACCTTTACCACCCTACGCAAGTACAAGATGCGGTTGAACCCCCTGAAATGCGTCTTTGGGGATAGCAGGGGAAAGTTCTTGGGGCATCTCCTCACCCCTGCGGGGGTTGATCCTAATCCTAACAAGGTCAAGGCTATCATGGAGCTAGGGTTGCCACGAAATACCAAGGAGGTGCAACGCCTGACAGGGAAGTTGGCAGGTCTAAGTAGATTCCTCTCTCGGGCTAGTGAAAATTGCTCCCGCTTCGTCAAAACGCTAAGGGGTGGTCAAAGGTTTGAATAGACCAAGGAGTGCGAGGTGGCATTCCAGGCCCTCAAGATGCAGTTGGTCTAGTCTCCGCTACTCCAAGGGCCCAAGGAGGGGGAGGACCTGTTTTTGTATCTCAGGGTCGGGGAAGAGGCCTTGAGCTCTGTCCTAGTTCGAGAAGAGGGGAAGAAGCAGCTCCCTATTTACTACGTGAGTCGGGTCCTGCAGAAGGCCGAGCTCCGGTATCCAATTTTGGAGAAGCTTGCTTTCACCCTGATCATCTCAGATCGAAGGTTGCGACCTTATTTCCAGGCACACTCAATCCAAGTGGTGACTGACCATCCTCTCCGCAACATCTTGGAGGGGTTGGAGCATTCTGGTAGGCTGGCCAAGTGGTCGATGGAATCTAGTGAGTTTGGCATTTCCTTCATTTCGCGCCTCTCGATCAAAGCTTAAGCGATGGCCGACTTCTTGGCTGATTATGTGATTGAGGTGGCAGAGGGATAGCTCACTCGTCCGACTCCTTGGAAGGTGAAGGTGGATGGCTCCTCGGGGAAACATTCCCTAGGAGTGGGAGTGATCTTGGAGAGCCCACAGGGGACTAGGATTGAGCAGACGATAGTGGTTCACTTTCCCATCACCAACAATCAAGCCGTGTATGAGGCCGTGATAGCAGGGCTGCACCTGTCCAGGGAGGTAGGGGTGCTGGACGTGGAGGTCCTTACCGACTCCATGGTGGTATCTTCCCAGATAAACGGGGAGTTTGAAGCAAGAGAGCCTACCCTGCGATTGTACTTAGCCAAGGTAAAGGGGGTCATCGGCACATTCCAAACTTTTTCCATCCAACACGTGCCCCGAGAGGAAAATGAGCAGGTCTATCAGCTCGCAAAGCACGGTCCTCGGGTGGTGGGTACCATCACCGACATATTCCGCCCTTCCATCGAAGAGGGGGAGCTCATGGAGATAGATCAACGGACTTCATGGATGGACCCAGTTGTAACTTTCCTTTCCACGGGAGAGTATCCGGAGGGGGCAGATAAGAAGTAGCTCAGGCATAATTCAGCGTACTACCTCCTCCAGGATGGGCAGCTGTACAGGAAGACACTCTCGGGGATGTTGTATCGTTGCGTGGCCGAGGGGGAGGTACAAAGAATCTTGGAGGAAGTCCACTTCGGAGAGTGTGGGAGCCTCTCCGGGAGTCGAACCCTGGAAGGGAGGATTGTCATGCAGGGGTACTTCTGGCCCACCCTGGGCCATGATGCAACGGAGTTCACAAGAAGGTGCCACAAATGCCAGTTGTTTGCCCCCCTCCAGCTACAGTCGGCCTAGTGACTCAAAAGTATCACGACCGTATGGCCCTTCACCATTTGGGGAATGGATTTGGTTGGACCATTCCCCCAGGCCAGTGGGCAGAGGAGATTCCTCCTAGTAATGATCGATTACTTCTCCAAGTGGTTGGAAGTGAAGGCGCTAGCCAAGGTGACCTCCCAGGTTATCAGAAACTTTGTCTGGGGGGAGATCATCTGCCGCCATAGGCTGCCCCAGGCCATTGTCACGGACAACGGGCCCCAGTTCGCCAACGTTGAGTTCACCAGTTTTTGTGAGAAGCTCGTAATCGACCTCAGGTTTGCCCTGGTCCATCACCCCAGGAGAAACGGGCAGGTGGAGACCGCGAATAAGATCATTGTCAACCTCCTGAAAAAGAAAGTGGAAAATCTGAAGTGAAGCTGGGTGGAGCAGCTCCCCGTGGTTCTTTGGTCCCAGAGGACCACCCCCAACACAGCTACCGGGGAGACCCCCTTCAAACTCTCTCATGGGTGCGAGGCGGTGCTCCCCGTATAGTTTGAAGTTCAAACACCTCGAGTTGTTGCAGCCAAGGAAGGCAGGGTAGAGTGGCAAGCTGAGAACGAGGAGGTGCTGCGGCTTTCCCTTGACATGGTGGAGGAACAACGGGATCTTTCCGCACTCCGGCAGGCAGAGGTGAAGAGATGGATGTCCAATTACTTCGACAAGCACGTCAGAGTCAAACAATATGTGGAGGGGGACTTGGTGCTGAAGAAGGTGGATGTAGTAGGGAGATCAGCAACCGTGAGGAAGCTCAACCCCAGCTGGGAAGGCCCATTTATTGTAAAAGAAGCATTGAAATCAGGGGGGTATCGACTCCAAAATGTGGAGGGCGAGACCCTAAGTCTCACCTGGAGTGGAGACGACTTAAAACGCTTTTTCCCTTGAAACTTGTAAGTTGTGCCTTGATTTTTAATGAAAATTCTTCAATATGCACATGTTGTCGCTATGAGCTCGCTTGAAGAAGTAAAGTGAATGTGGACCCCGAGCAGATCCCGCTGTTAGGCTCTCACCTAGCTAGCAGGGCTGGAAGTCACTCGGTGTCATCCTTGGGCCTCGAGCAGATCCCGCTGTCAGGCTCTCACCTAGCTGGCAGGGCTGGAAGTCACTCGGTGTCATCCTTGGGCCTCGAGCAGATCCCACTGTCATGCTCTCACCTAGCTAGCAGGGCTGAAAGTCACTCGATGGTGTTAGTAGTGGACCCCGAGTAGATCCCGCTGTCAGGCTCTCACCTAGCTGACAAGGGTGAAAGTCACTCGGTGTCATCCTTTGGCCTCGAGCAGATCCTGCTATCAGGCTCTCACCTAGCTGGCAGGGCTGCAAGTCCCTCGATGATGTTAGTAGTGGACCACGAGCAGATCCCGTTGTCAGGCTCTCATCTAGCTGGCAGGGTTGGAAGTCACTCTGTGTCATCCTTGGGCATCGAGCAGATCCTGCTGTCAGGCTCTCACCTAGCTGGCAGGGCTGGAAGTCACTCGATGGTGTTAGTAGTGGACCCCGAGCAGATCTCGCTATCAGGCTCTCACCTAGCTGGCAGGGCTAGAAGTCACTCGGTGTCATCCTTGGGCCTCGAGAAGATCCCGCTATCAGACTCTCACCTAGCTGGCAGGGCTGGAAGTCACTAGATGGTGTTAGTAGTGGACCCCGAGCAGATCCTGATGTCAGGCTCTCACCTAGCTGGCAGGGCTGGAAGTCACTCAGTCTCATCCTTGGGCCTCGAGCAGACCCCACTGTCAGGCTCTCATCTAGCTGGCAGGGCTGGAAGTCACTCGATGGTGTTAGTAGTGGACCCCGAGCAGATCCCGCTGTCAGGCTCTCACCTAGCTGGCAGGGCTGGAAGTCACTCGGTGTCATCCTTGGGCCTCGAGAATATCCTGCTGTCAGGCTCTCACCTAGCTGGCCGGGCTGGAAGTCACTCGATGGGGTTAGTAGTGGACCCCGGGCAGATCCCACTGTCAGGCTCTCACCATGCTGACGGGCTGAAGGTCACCCAGAGAACTCCTTCCCCTCTCAGGTAGTGCCTAACAAACTTGGCCCTTCCGAGAGAGGAGAGCTCGGCATGGGCGAGTTCGAGCTCGCTGCCCCAGCTCAGGCTCGGCAGAAGATCGGCAGGATAGAGCTTTGGACCTCGCTAAGAGGAGGCGGGCCCCGCCGGGCCGCCTCATCCCCCCACTATTTTACTCAGATTTAGAAAAGTTGGTCTCACGTCGATAAGATGATGGACAGCCTGCGAGAAAGCTGGGGCGAATCCTGAGAATTGGCAAGCCAGGCCCTGGGACCTCGCCAAGGGGAGGCTGATCTCACCTAAAGGCCCCGACCCCGCTTTATTTTTCTTGGGAAAATCAGTGCGTTTTATTTTTGATTAAGAATGCCAAGGACTGCTCGCGAGTGAGCTGCGGCGAAGCCCTGGAAATTGCCTAGCACTCAAGATACTCTCTCGCGGGCGCGTACTAATGACTATCCTACTCACAACACCTTTCTATGCGAGGTAGCCAGGGGAAGTACTCGCGGGTATGCAGAACACAACAAAAAGAAAACAAAAAAATGGCACGGGTATGATCAAAAGTCTTTTTTCGTTAAATAAAGGTGTTTATAGGGTCTCTCCTCGGCGAGTAAACAAAAAAAAAGAAGAGTACAAATTTAGGCCTCACCCCTACCGGACCGGTCCTCCCCTTTGCCCGATTGATCCTGGAAGCCCTTCCCAAACATTGCGTACAAGCTATCCTCCATCTTGCTGGGCAGTGTCGCCGGGAACAAGCTCGACATCAGGTCCTTGGCAGAGATCTCCTCGCACCCTTCCACCAGCACCCCAATATCCTTCATCATCTGGAGGGTGCATTCGGCAACTTGGATTGAGTTGATTCGTAGCCTCTCCGCGAGGTCGGCCTCGCTAAAGACACGTGGCCTCTTATAGGGGAGGGTAGGGTCGACATCGCAGGCCGGGAAGAAGATCTCCGCCTAGTGGCGGGCCTCGTGGCTGAGGTTCTGGTTCTCCTCCTTCAGCCTCACATTCGCCCCATCCAGCTTAGCAAGCCGGGCACGCAGCTGGCCGATCCCCTCCTCCTGCTCGACATTGCGAGCCCGCAGCTCCCAGACAGCCTTGGCATCCTGATGAAAGAGAGATTCATTAACAACGAAAATATTTCAAGTAAAAGAGGGAAGGAGCCGGATACTCACCAACCCACCGGCGGCCTAGGCGAGGAGGCCCTCGGCGATGCCGAGCTGCCTCGCCTGGTCGGCGACCTTGTCTTTGGCGACATCGCGAGCCTGCTCGGCTTTTAGAAGTTGATTGCTGAGGGCAAAGCTTCGGCGGGTCAGCATGTGGTGGAGATCCATGGTCCGCAGGTGGGCCTGCAGACCCTCATGGCCGAGCTACCGCAGGGTCATGTTCTTGTATGCCTCGGCATCCTCGCGTCCATAGAGGCTGAAGCTGAGGACATAAGCATGGCCAGTGGAGGGCTCGCGTTCATGCCAAGACGGATGTAGAGTGGAGATGGAGACCCGATGGGCCAGCTCATCCCACTGCACCATGGGCTCCCCCGCCGAGTCCTTACACCGCCCCTCGAAGTTGAAGAGGGGATGTTGTTTCGGTGCCCCGCGCTCGCGAGCCGACCTTTTCGCCGAAGGAGGTGGGGAGATTGCTGCCACAGAATAAGGAGCCTCGCTGCCCTTCCGGCTTTGCTGGTGACCTCCTTCAGCGGGCTCTCCGACGACGCGTCGGGGGGGGGGGGGGTCTCAGACGAGCTTATGTATTTGGGGCTGGATTGATGTTGATGTTGTTTTCCCAACGGAGCGAGTACGACCTTCTTCATCTTCTTTGGTAATGGATGGCGGTGTGGCGAGTTCGTGTAACGCCCCGAAACTCAAAGGAGCAAAGGGGGACGTTTTGGGCCAGTTTGGGTTCTGGCAGCAGGCACACGGCCTGGGACACGGGCGTGTCCCAGGGTGTGTCAAGCCGGTGTCGACACTCAGTAGGGAAGTCGACACATTGGTCTCGACATTGTGTCGAGACTGGGCACACGGCCTGCGACACGGGCGTGTCGCAGGGCGTGTCGACCCGTGTCGACACTTAGCCGCGAAGTCGACACTCTGCGTTCGACGAAGTGTCGAGACATGGCACACGGCCTGCGACACGGGCGTGTCGCAGGGCGTGTCGACCCGTGTCGACACTCGTCCCGGGAAGTCGACACTTTGGTCTCGACATTGTGCCGAGACAAGGCACACGACCTAGGACACGGGCGTGTCCAAGGTCGTGTCAGTAGGTCGACGATCTTCGCTCGACGAAGTGTCGAGTGTCGAGACCGTGTACACGGCCTGGGGTCCAGGCGTGTTGAGGTGACACGGGTAAGGACACGGGTGTGTCCTAGAACCCGTGCAGTGCTCGGGTTGTTTTCGGCGAAAAATGATGGGGGTACACGGCCGGCTACACGGCCGTGTCACATGGAACACGGGCGTGTCAGCTCGAACACTGGCGTGTTCGATACCCGTGTGAGGTTCCAGGCGAGCCGATTTTGATGGCGAATGAGGCACACGGCCCTGGACATGGGCGTGTGCCAGGCCGTGTTCGGTCCAGATTGGGCATTTCAGTCCCGAATCAAAGCCGTTCGTTTCCTTGCTTTGAGATCCAACGGCTGGGGGTTGTTCGTGAAGGGATATACCCGGGATTGGACTTAGAAACACTCACTTTTCTTAAGTGTTATCTTTCTAAAACCTTAGAGAGAGAGGAGATCCAAGGAAGGAAGAAGGAGCTAGATCCGGCCATTGGAGGAGCTTCGGAGCTCCGAATCGCGAGCCGACTCCGGATCCACGGAGGCAAAGCTAGTGTGGTGCTTTTCATCCGATTACTTTTCAATGGCGCCAAAGAGGAACGCTAGGGTAACGATCCTCATCTTGAGCATGAGTATCTCTCTTTCTTTGCATAGGAAGCCCGCTCTCGTGAGTTTGCGGAGAGTTGGAGGCGTTCCTTCGGGTAAATATGTGAAGTCCCCGTTGTTTAGAGTCCGTAAGCGAGAACGGACATAGGAATGTTGTGTGAAGCCTACCCGGACATGTTGGTCTGGATCGGTGATGTTGCATTGCATAAATGCCGGAGAAGACTCCGTGCTATTGGTTGCTTTTCGGGTTTTCTACGTGGTAGATTGCAGCAGGGAGCGATGGGGATTAACCCAAAGGTGCACCCGGAAAACTGGGCGGATGCGAGATCTTGCCAACTTGGTGGCCTGAGAGCCATCTTGAACATAACCGGGTTATGTGACTTGTGATGGAAATGGGACTCGGTGGAAGTTTGACCGGCGCAAATGGCTTAAATTATCGTTGCGATGTGAGCACGGGTTAGATGGAACCGTACCCATTCTATGTCGTTCGGTTAAAGAGACCTAAAGGCACGTGGCACTTGCCGTTGGCATAAATTAGGGTCTTCGGCTGTCAATGACTTAAATTGTCGTGACCCAGGCCAAGAAGACAAATTGCTCATAGGTTTGGCCGTCCAAGTGGCGGTGGTGAGTCCGGAAGGTCTATGGCTTTAATTGAAGTGACATCGACCGGTTCACCGAGAATGTGCCCTGAGAGCACGGGGCGTGTGGCCGTGAGAGCCAACGTCTGTGATGAATTCGCTAATTATATATTGCTCGCTTATGCTAATGAAATGCAGGGAAGGAGCATCGCCGCCCCGAGTTGGGGGCGGGATCGTTATAATTTGGTCAGCATTGCTGACCGTTGCCTTGTTTTGCCACCGTGCGGTGGTATGTTGCTTGCAGGTGCAACTGGACCAAGCGGTCAATAGCGGGCTAAAGCCCGAATGCGAAGCCGGCCCTTGAAGGCCTAATTGGAAGTGTTTACTGCTTTATTCATGTGTGACCGGCCTGCATGCCGTGGTTTGTAAAACATGTAATTTGAAGTGAAACATTTTGTAAGGCCTTAAGTCTCATTTTGGGTATTTTGTATAACATTCCTATTTTGTATTAGTGGACATTCATGCTCTAATGTTGGGTTCTTTATTGCAACTTTTATAACATGCTTCCGCTAGAATTCTCTGTGTAGGACGTTTGAGATTGGTTGGATGGTTTCCATAAGTAACCACCCGGTCTGTCTGTAGTATATGGCGTCGGGCCCCGGCCGGACCTACTGTTATATGCTATGCGACGGATAGGGGGTGTTACAGTTCGACCCCGCATCCTCAGGTCTCCTCTTGATGGAAGAGGGTTAGGAGAAGGTCGCCTCATCTCGACAGGCCGTCGCCGCCTTCTCACGAGCAAGGGGGTCCGGGTGCGACCCCAGGTCCGCAAACGGCGGGTTCATGGGAATCAACTGCTCCCCTGCGAGGAAAAACATAGAAAAAGTTAAGAGCACTTTCAACAGCAGTATGACGAGCCCGGCAACCGGGCGAGCTCGGCAATACGGGGAAAACAATACCTTCGCCGGGTAGGACAGGGAGAAGCGCGTCAAGGTCCCTTCGCAGGTAGGCGACCTCGAAGTCCTTATGAAGTATTTGTGGAGCTCGGCATCATTGTCGGATACGGCCGACGGGCGGTAGACCTCCTCGCCTTTTTGCTGTGGCAAGTACGGGATGTTGCCGAGATCGCCCTTGATAAAGGCGATCCTGGCCTTCCAGTTGTGGTGCTTGTTCGCGATCTCGCGAACCTTGATCTGCGAGACGCCGAAGTAAGCGACCCCATCCGGCATCGCCTTGTAAGAGAAGAGCTTCCTGAACACTGTCAGGTTGAAATCTATCCTCTCTCGCCGGAGGTAGCTCGCGAACGCCACCATCATGGCGATGGCGTTGGAGTTTAGCTGTGTGGGTACCGTGCCGTAGTACTTCATAATTTGCCGGACCTCCGGCCAGAGGGTGAGGCGCAACACCACCTCAAAGTGAGAAATGGGGAAGGCGAGCTCATCGTCGTAGAAGATGTTGATGGCCTCCCTCTGCCTCCGCCAGCGCGCCTTGATGTCTGGCGGCACATACTCCATCTCCAACTCCGCGAACTCCTCCTCGCTGGTATGCCCCTCGAAGAAGCGGTAGTCGGTGAAGTGCTGTGGGCACTTGATGCTGCCATCAGCGTCGGGGTTGGTCTTGCCCATGCTTGCGAAATAAGACGGGGCGTGAGTAGAAAAGGAAAGAAGCGCAGGGAGAAAGAGAAAGCAATAAAAGCATAGTACGGGGGTTGGTGGGGGGGGGGGGACGGCTCCCAGTGGGGGTTTTTCGGAGTCATGAATCGCGGGTTCCCAAGAGTGGTCTTGGCTCACGAGGTGACGTCTCGCGGCGTGGTGTCGGCTACGCCATCAGGGCAGCGGTCTGGGCCGTCGTAGACCTCGACAACGTTCCTCCCTCTTTCATAGGCTGGCAGAGTGGAGGAGCCGGTCTCGTGCTCCAAGGTGGCCGTCAGGTCATTATAAATGGGCTCGGCCACGTGGGGGAATGGTTTCATCTTCTTGGAGCTAGGCTCGACAGAGCCACCCTGTGGTACAGTGGCAGGGACCGTCATCAGGGCTGCTACGCGAGCTGCAGAAGCCCGGCGAGCTCTGTCTAGACGCTCTTGAATCTCCTTGGGGAGCGGCATCTTGGCAGGGTTAGAGCAAAGGGAATGGCAAGAGTCAGGCAGGTAAGTAGGTGCATATATATAGCCGCGGGTGGACCACACCCGAAGATTTCCTCCAGCCCACAGCACACTCGCCAAACACTTGGGGTTTGATGTTTCTTTCCGAGCTTTGCCAAGCTCAAAATGAGCGGGGATTATGTACAACCCCGTGTCTGGCGAGTGAGGTCGCCAAGGACCATACCGGGCAGTTCAGATCGTCCAAGCAACAGGCAAGCCCAGCAAAGGACTGAAGATTGTGGGCGAGCTCGGCAAGGAGAATCCGAACCCGAGCTTGTCATTCGTCGACCGCGAGCTCGGCATTCGCCGAGCTAGTCCAGGATTCGTCGAGCTGAGGTCGACTAATGAGAGCCGACTGATGGGCGAGCTCGCCATCCCAAATTGCACTCGCGCAAAGGAGCTCAGCAATAGCAGGCAAGCAGGATATGCCGAGGCGGCCGGGTTCCCCAGCTCGCCCAGATACAAGAGGTACGTTTTACTGTTTTGCCCCCATTTATCAGCCTATAGCCTTTCAAAGCAGCGTAGTTTGGCTATTGGCAGACCCAGCCAAGGGTTTTTTGGTAAATTCTGGTCAGTTCCTTTTGTTATTGGCAGTTCAGATTCTAAAAACTATAAATAGGACCCAAGGGGTACCACAGAAGGCATGCTTCCTGTGCTTTCCTGCTCCAGTTTTCAAGTTCTTTCTGAGGGTACCTTAGCTCGGCCTCTAGATAAGGAGGGGAAGTGCTCTCAGATCTTCCGGGTGTGTGGTGGGTCGTCCCCGTCGAGCATTTGGGTCGGTTCCCCTTGTTTCTTTTGTTGTTTTTCTTGCAGGAGTGAAGTAGGCGCGCGACCACCCCTTCCCGAGGGTGAACTCCACAGGTGACCGATTTTCGGTTTCAACTAGCGTAAGCAATGTCTGGCCTTATAATCGTCAGGTAGATCAAGCTCCCAACTAGAGCTCTGAACACCAAGGGATCAGGAAGAATCCTTCCCTCATCTCGTCGAAGCTTCAGCCCATGATATAGTGGATTAGAGCAACTCTTTCCTTCACCCATGCCGAATCGATTCATAATGCGATCCGCAAATCCCTTTTGGCAAATGAGTATCCCGCTATCCTTCCTCTCCACTTCAAGACCAGGAAAGTGATGAAGCTCTCCCATGTATTTCATCTCGAATCGTATAGAAAGATCAGCACTGAGACTAGCTACTTCCTCCTCCGAATTTCCTGTGATGATCATGTCATCAACACATAGTAGGACCAAAACTTGAAGCTCCCCCTTCTTCTTGATGAACAAGATAGAATCAGAGTTGGAAGCAAGGTAACCGCAGAATTGAAGTTATTCTGCAATCTTCCTAATGCAAGATCTAGGAGCTTACTTCAACCCGTAGAGAGCCTTCCTGAGCTTGCAGACATAGTCTGGATGAACTTCAGAAACAAATCCAAGTGGTTGTATTAATGAAGATGTCTTTATCAATCTCTCCGTAAAGAAAAGCATTCCTAACATCAAGCTGTCACATCCTCCATCTCTTGCAAGCAGCCAAGACGATCACCACCCGAACCGAAGTCATCTTTGCAACTGGACTAAAAGTCTCCACATAGTCTTCTCTATACTGTTGTGAGAATCCTCAAGCAACCAGGCGAGCTTTGTATCTATCAATGCTCCCATCAGCCTTCTTCTTCAACTTGAACACCCACTTGCAAGTCACTGGAGTAATGTCATCAACCTTGGGCACAAGATCTCAGGTTACATTCTTCTTGAGAGCAGCAATCTCCTCCTTCATAACATTTTCGCACTTCTTGACTCCAGTGCCCTCATTGAAGTTTGCAGGCTCTCACTCATCCAGAGGACCTGCAAAGATGTAGGAGATAAAACTCACTACATTCCCATCACAGTACCGAGCAGGTGGCTTGATAGTCCTCTTCAACCTTTGCAAGGTCTGCTACTTGCTCACCACCTCCGTTTCTTCTTCAGGCTCAACTCCAACTTTGTGCAAACTTTGAGCAAAGCCTCCCTACTTCCTGAGCCAGAAACCTCAGCATTAGAGCTTGAAGCAACATGAGCTATAGGTGAAACTGCAAGTTCCTCTTCCAGAACTTCAGCAGACACCTTCTGCTCTTCATCAACCTTGCTCTCTGATAGATCAACTGACCCAACTCCATACGACGTCAGTTCATCAAAGACCACGTCTTTTGATACAACAAACTTATTCGTCGCAGGATCCATGCATTTTCATCCCTTCTTCCGCTCATCATAGCCAACAAAGACATGCTTCCTTGCCTTTGCATCAAGCTTTGTCCTTGAAGCATCTGGGATATGCATATAGCAAGTTAAACCAAACACCCGAAGGTGTTCCACACTAGGATTCTCCTTCAGTAACATCTCAAAAGGGGTCTTCATATTGATCGGGCTGAGTGGCATTTGATTGATGACATAAGAAGCACAAGACATCCCCTCTACCCAGAAAGACCTGGGAATGTCTTTTGCATGAAGCCAACACTAGCAGGTTTCCGTCAGATGACGGATCTTCCACTCCGCTACTCCATTTTGTTGTGGATTATGAGCACAAGTGAGCTCTCTTTGGACCCCGTACTTCCTGTAGAAGTTAGAAAACTCATAGGAGACAAACTCACCAACGTTGTTTGTTCTATACTTCTTGATCCGCAAGACAAGCCGACCCTCCATTAGCTCCTTGAATTCCACAAACACTTGGAAAGCTTCTGAATTCTCCTTCAAGAAATAAACCCAAGTGTACCTTGAGTAGTCATCAATCAACACAAGTATGTATCTGCTCCCACCAAGGCTAGCAGTGACGATTGGTCCCATTAAGTCTCCATGTATACACTCCAATGGTGTAACACCCCCTATCCGTCGCATAGCATATAGCAGTAGGTCCGGCCGGGGCCCGACGCCATATACCACAGACAGACCGGGTGGTTACGTATGGAAACCATCCAACCAATCATAACGTCCTACACAGAGCATTCTAGCGGAAGCAGTTTATATAAGTTGTAAACAAGAACCCAGCATTAGAGCACGAATGTCCACTAGTACATAATTAGGAATGTATACAAAATACCCAAAATCGGCCTTAAGGCCTTACAGAATGTTTCACTTGAATAATACATGATTTACAAACCTCGGCACGCAGGCCGGTCATACATGAATAAAACAGAAAACATTTCCACTTGGGCCTTCGAGGGCCAGCTTCGCAAAAAGGGCTTTAGCCCGCTATTGACCGCTTGGTCCAGCTGCACCTGCAAGCAACAAACCACCGCACGGTGGCAAACAAGGCAACGGTCAGTAATGCTGACCAAATTATAACGATCCCGCCCCCAACTCGGGGCGGCGATGCTCCTTCCCTGCATTTCATTAGCACAAGCGAGCAATGCATATAACCATAGCCATTTCATCACAGACGTTGGCTCGTACGGCCACACGTCCCGTGCACTCAGGGCACATTCTCGGTGAACCGGTCGATGTCACGTCAATTAAAGCCATTAACATTCCGGACTCACCACCGCCACTTAGACGGCCAAACCTATGAGCAATTCGTCTTCCTGGCCTGGGTCACGACAATTTAAGCCATTGACCGCCGAAGACTCACATCTATGCCAACGGCGAGTGCCATGTAACTTTAGGTCTCTCTAACCCAAACGACATAGAGCGGGTACGGTTCCATCTAACCCGTGCTCACATCGCAACGGCAATTTAAGCCATCTGCGCGGGTCAAACTTCCACCGAGTCCCATTCTAACACAAGTCACATAACCCTGTTATGTTCAAGTTGGCTCTCAGACCACCAAGTTGGCAAGATCTCGTGTCCGCCCAGTTTTCCGGGTGCACCTTTGGGTTAGTCCCCAAGGCTCCCTGCTGCAATCTACCGCGTAGAAAACCCGAAAAACACCCAATAGCACGGAGTCTTCTCCGGCCTTATGCAATGCAACATCACCGATCCAGACTAACATGTCCGGGTAGGCTTCAACCAAAATGCCTATGTCCGTTCTCGCATACGGACTCTAAACAACGGGGACTTTACATATCTACCCGAAGGAACGCCTCCAACTCTCCGCAAACTCGCGAGAGCGGGCTTCCTATGCTAAGCAAGAGAGCTATTCATGCTCAAGATGAGGATCGTTACCCTTGAGTTCCTCTTTGGCGCCATCGAAAAGTAATCGGATAGAAATCACCGCACTTGCGTTGCCTCCGTGGATCCGGAGTCGGCTTGCGATTCGGAGCTCCGAAGCTCCTCCAATGGCGGATCTAGCTCTTCTTCTTCTTGCCTTAGCTCTCCTCTCTCCAAGGGTTTAGAAAGAGAACAAGTGAAGAAAGTGATGGATTTTCTAAGTCAAAACCCGGGTATATCCTCTCAGGAACAACCCCCAGCCGTTGGATCTCAACCTAAGAAAACGAACGGCTTTGATTCGGGGCTGAAATGCCCAATCAGGACCGAACACGGCCTGGCACACGCCCGTGTCCAGGGCCGTGTGCCGCATTCGCCGTCAAAATCGAATCACCTGGAACCTCACACGGGTCTCGAACACGCCCGTGTTCGAGCTGACACGCCCGTGTTCCAACTGACACGGCCGTGTAGCCAGCCGTGTACCCCATGATTTTCCCTCGTTTTCAACCCGAGCACTACACGGGTCCTAGGACACGCCCGTGCCCTTGCCCGTGTCACCTTGACACGCCTGGGCCCCAGGCCGTGTACAAGGTCTCGACATTTCGTCGCGTGCAGTTCGACGACTGGATGACACGGCCTTGGACACGCCCGTGTCCTAGGCCGTGTGCCTTGTCTCGACGATCGTCGAGCGAATCTCGACGAATTCCCCGGGACGATCGTCGACACGGGTCGACACGCCCGGCGACACGCCCGTATCGCGGGCCGTGTGCCCATTCTCGACGAATCGTCGAGTATATCTCGACGATTTCACGGCTAAGTGTCGACACGGGTCGACACGCCCTGCGACACGCCCGTGTCGCAGGCCGTGTGCCCATTCTCGACGAATCGTCGAGTATAACTCGACGACTTCGCGGCTAAGTGTCGACACACGCTTGACACGCCCTGGGACACGCCCGTGTCCCAGGCCGTGTGCCTTCTGCCAGAACCCAAACTGGCCCAAAACGTCCCCCTTTGCTCCTTTGAGTTTCGGGGCGTTACAACTCTCCCCCTCTTAAAAGAATTTCGCCCACGAAATTAAATAAAGGAAAGACATGTACAAAACTAAAATTTGTACCTGAGCGGAACAACTCCGGATATTCGTCAAGCATAGTCTGCTCTCGTTCCCAAGAGAGCTCCTCACGACCGCAATTGTCCCACCGGACCTTGACCATCCTGATCTCTTTATTGCGTAGCCGCTTGACCTCCGAGTCCTCAATCCGCACGGGCTTGACCTTTGTCGTTAGCCCACTTTCCACCGGCACTTGATCGACCGCGATCACTTGCGTAGGCTCTTGCACCGCCTTCCGAAGCACCGAAATGTGGAATACATCGTGTAAACCACCTAGCTCCACTGAAAGCTTCAATCTATAGGCCGCTTCACCAACTCGCTCCAGAACCTCGAACGGTCCAAGGTACCTCGGGCTTAGCTTTTTCAATCGCCGCACCCGCGAGACACCCTTGAATGGCTTTATCTTCAAGTATACATAATCGCCCACAGCGAACTCCACGTTCCTGTGCTTGGCATTATAGTACTTTGCTTGCCGGTCCTGAGCGATAAGCAACCTCTCCCGAATGGTTCTCACCAAAGAAGTAGCACCCTCTACTTCCGATCGCTTATACAACTTTGACTCACCCGTTTCTATCCAAGACAACGGCGTGCGACATCTTCTACCATATAGGGCCTCGAAAGGCGCCATCTGAATACTCGCTTGGTAGCTGTTGTTGTATGCGAACTCCACCAGATAAAGGTGGTCCTCCCATTGCTTTCCAAAATCCAAGACACACATGCGAAGCATGTCTTCCATGGTTCTATTGACCCTCTCGGTCTGCCCATCCGTTTGCGGATGGAAGGCTGTGCTGAACTTCAACTTAGTTCCCAACATTTGCTGCACCAGCCTCCAATCATTGGACGTGAACCGCCCATCTCGGTCACTCACGATGCTGCGGGGCACACCATGAAGCCGTACTATATTATCCACATAAAGCTTTGCCAGCTTCTCCACCGGATCGTCCTTCCTATGCGGAATAAAATGCGACACCTTCGTTAGTCGATCAACAACCACCCAAATGGCGTCGTTCCCCTTTTGCGACCTTGGCAAACCGTGCACAAAGTCCATGGAGATGTCGTCGAATTTCCACTCCGGAATAGGCAAGGACTTAAGAAATCCTCCCGGCTTTTGGCACTCCGCCTTTACCAAGGCGCAGGTTTGGCACTTCGCTACGTATAGCGCCACATCCTTTTTCAAACCCGGCCACCAAAACAGTTTCTTGACGTCGCGGTACATCTTCGTGCTCCCCGGGTGAATCGAGTACTTGGTATGGTGCGCCTCGTACAACAACTCCACCCGTAAATTGCCCACGCTTGGGACGCACAGACGACCGTCTTTCCAAAGCAATCCGTCCTCCACGACGAATTGGGAATTTGACCCATCCAGAGCCTCTATCATGAACTGCTTCATATGAGCATCCATATCCAAAGCCTGCCGAATACGATCAGCCAGGTCATATTGGACTTCAGTCCAATTCAGAACTGCTTCAGCACTTGATTGTCTGTCCACACAAACAATCTCCAACGCCTCCAACTCCTGCACCAACCGCTCATCATGCACTGATAGCCAATTGGCTTGAGCTGGGGCTCGGCGACTCAACGCGTCCGCAACCGCATTCCTTTTGCCAGGCACGTAGTGGATCTTGTATGTATAGTCCCCCAGGAACTCCATCCACCTACGCTGCCGCATATTCAGATCCTTCTGATCTATCAGGTACTTTAGGCTCTTGTGATCGGTGTAGATATCAATCTTCACACCGTACAAATAGTGTCTCCACAGCTTCAAGGCAAAAATCACGGCCGCTAACTCCAAGTCATGGACCGGATAATTCCTCTCGTGCACTTTTAGCTGTCTCGAGCCATAAGCTATCACGCTTCCGTGCTGCAGTAGCACGCAACCCAAACCGCTGCCCGAAGCATCGCTATATATCTCATAGCCTTCGGTTCCACATGGCGAACTCAGCACAGGCGCCGTGGTCAACCGACACTTCAATTCCTCAAAAGCTCGCGCGCACTCCGGCGTCCAAACGAACTTATGCTCCTTCCTCGTCAAAGTAGTGAGAGGTAGCGCTATCCGCGAGAAGTTCTCTACGAAGCGCCTATAATAACCGGCAAGCCCCAAAAAGCTCCGGACTTCTGCTACCGTAGCAAGCTCAGGCCACTCCCGTATCGCAACAATCTTCGCCGGATCCACCGCAATACCCTCTCCACTCACTATATGCCCGAGGAACGCCACTGAGGATAGCCAAAACTCGCACTTCGAGAACTTGGCATACAACTGATTTCTCCTTAGCGTCTCCAACACCAAATGAAGATGCTTGAAGTGATCTTCCTCACTTTGAGAGTACACCAAAATATCGTCGATGAAGACGATCACGAAATGGTCCAAGTACTCCCTGAACGTCCTGTTCATCAAATCCATGAATACTGACGGCGCATTAGTCAGCCCAAACGGCATGACCGTAAACTCATAATGCCCGTACCTCGTACTAAACGCTGTCTTCGGGATATCACTCTCCCTTATCCGCAGCTGATAGTACCCAGCCTTGAGATCCAACTTCGAGTACACCGTCGACCCGACTAACTGATCGAAGAGATCATCAATCCGGGGGATCGGGTACTTGTTCTTCTCCGTCAGCTTGTTTAGCTCCCGATAATCAATACATAGCCTCAAGCTTCCGTCCTTCTTCTTAACAAAGAGGACCGGTGCGCTCCAAGGCGAAGAGCTCGGGCGCACATACCCTTGCTCCAACAATTCTTGCAGTTGAACTTTCAGCTCCGCCATTTCCTTAGGCGCTAGCCGATACGGAGATCGTGACACAGGCTTTGCACCTGGCACTAGCTCGATCGTAAAATCTATCTCCCGTTGAGGCGGGGCTCCAGGAAGATCTGCGGGGAACACATCAGGGTATTCCGATACCACTGAAATACAATCCAAAGCGGGCTTCGGCTTTGCAACCTCCACTAGTGTAAAGAACAGTTCTGCTCCAGCACGAACCGCCTTCACCACCTGAAGAGCAGACATCAACGTCTTGCTCGACCCCTGTAAGCCCGTAAACGTCGTCTCACGACTCGCTCCCAGCTTAACTTCCTTGCTACCGCAATCTATATGGGCTTGCTGCTCCGAGAGCCAGTCCATGCCAAATATGACGTCGAACTCCACTAACGGAAGTAAAGACGCTCGCAGGTCGAACTCCTGCTCTCCAATACGAATCTTAACATCGCAGATCCTATCCGCTCGCATCGAACACCCATTGGGCAACAACACATCCAACTTATCCTTCGCCATCGAGGAAGGGACCCCGATGCGTATTATAAATCCTTCGGACAAGAAGGAGTGTGAAGCTCCCGTATCGAAGAGTGCTCGTGCCGGATTTTCACAAATCAATACAAATCCTAAACAAGTAGTGGTAAGGTAACATGTGCATAACAAGCATATAAAGGAAATTGACTTGCTATAAATTAAACCGTACCTGTCACCACATCAGCTTGTTTAATGGCCTCCTGTTGGCCAAGATTGTAGACCCTTGGTTGGGCCGGAGCATAGTGGGATGCGGTCGACTCCACCGCCTTTCCCTTCTCTTCATAAGTGGCTCCCGGCCTCCTCTCGGACTTAGGACGTCCGCTCCAACAATCACGGGCGAAATGCCCCGTCTTTCCACATGTAAAACACGCACTCGGGGTCCGACTCGTAGTCGCCCCAGAAGCGCCAGAAGGAGCTGGACCCGAAGTCCTATGCTTCTTGAAAGACCTCCGATAGCCGGACTTTGAAGTAGTCGGCACTCTGAACTCAGATTTCTTTTCACTCAAGCTTTTCTTCGCTTGCACGTTCTTCATGTCCTTCTCCAAGGACCGGGCAGTATTGACCAAGGTTAAGAAACCCTGCGTCATCGGCCCCGAGAGTAGCAACCTCAACTCGTCTCTCAACCCTTCGTAGAAGCGATTAGTCTTGCGCTCCTCATCCATGATGGTGGAGCTAGCATAACGACTCAACCGCGTAAACTCGTGGAGATATTCATCCACGCTCCTCTCACCCTGCACCAACTTCAGGAACTCATTCTCCATTGAAATCCTCTGAGTAGAAGGGAGGTATCTTGCTAAGAACAATCCCGAGAACTCTTCCATCGGAACGTCTATCAGTTGTCTACCTCTCAAATGATGCAGCTCCAATCCTTCCCACCACATCCTTGCTTCACCGTCCAGCAGGAACGTAGCGATGGTGGTCATTTGCCACTCCTCCGTCTCCGTCGCCGTCATGACTCTCTTCACCCTAGAGAGCCAGTCTTCAGCCTGAGATGGGGTTCCCAACCCCGAGAATAACGGAGGGTTAAAGCTCGTTACATGCTTCAACTGCCTCTCAGTTGCCCTCCTTGGCACTATCGGTTCCGCAACCACTTGCTCCACCCTCCTCGGCTCAGCCTCTTGCAGAGGTTCTTGCTCCATCGCAGGAGCGGGCTGTTGCGCTTGCCTTCCAGGCTGCGCATTTATCACGGCCAACACCGCTTCAGCAACCAATCGTATATTTTCAGCCGACAGAGGTGTTGCAGGAGCAACATCCGGTGCGCTACTAGCCTCAGAAACTCGGCGTTCTGACGGCCCAACACCACTTCTGGTCACCTATAGTGGTACAAAACACCGTTAAGCGACCACATAACATTGCAAACAGCAATTATAGGAACACGCAGGTTCCTCAAACACGAGTATTTTCATTCCTAAGTGGACATTCATGGGTTCTTTTACCATTATAACGATGACGCACGCAATGTGCTCACCACCCCTTAAAAGGAATTCGGCCACGAATTCAGTTTAAGCTCGACCAAAACCAGCAGTCTGATACCAAATTGTAACACCCCCTATCCGTCGCATAGCATATAGCAGTAGGTCCGGCCGGGGCCCGACGCCATATACCACAGACAGACCGGGTGGTTACGTATGGAAACCATCCAACCAATCATAACGTCCTACACAGAGCATTCTAGCGGAAGCAGTTTATATAAGTTGTAAACAAGAACCCAGCATTAGAGCACGAATGTCCACTAGTACATAATTAGGAATGTATACAAAATACCCAAAATCGGCCTTAAGGCCTTACAGAATGTTTCACTTGAATAATACATGATTTACAAACCTCGGCACGCAGGCCGGTCATACATGAATAAAACAGAAAACATTTCCACTTGGGCCTTCGAGGGCCAGCTTCGCAAAAAGGGCTTTAGCCCGCTATTGACCGCTTGGTCCAGCTGCACCTGCAAGCAACAAACCACCGCACGGTGGCAAACAAGGCAACGGTCAGCAATGCTGACCAAATTATAACGATCTCGCCCCCAACTCGGGGCGGCGATGCTCCTTCCCTGCATTTCATTAGCACAAGTGAGCAATGCATATAACCATAGCCATTTCATCACAGACGTTGGCTCGTACGGCCACACGTCCCGTGCACTCAGGGCACATTCTCGGTGAACCGGTCGATGTCACGTCAATTAAAGCCATTAACATTCCGGACTCACCACCGCCACTTAGACGGCCAAACCTATGAGCAATTCGTCTTCCTGGCCTGGGTCACGACAATTTAAGCCATTGACCGCCGAAGACTCACATCTATGCCAACGGCGAGTGCCATGTAACTTTAGGTCTCTCTAACCCGAACGACATAGAGCGGGTACGGTTCCATCAAACCCGTGCTCACATCGCAATGGCAATTTAAGCCATCTGCGCGGGTCAAACTTCCACCGAGTCCCATTCTAACATAAGTCACATAACCCCGTTATGTTCAAGTTGGCTCTCAGGCCACCAAGTTGGCAAGATCTCGTGTCCGCCCAGTTTTCCGGGTGCACCTTTGGGTTAGTCCCCAAGGCTCCCTGCTGCAATCTACCGCGTAGAAAACCCGAAAAACACCCAATAGCACGGAGTCTTCTCCGGCCTTATGCAATGCAACATCACCGATCCGGACTAACATGTCCGGGTAGGCTTCAACCAAAATGCCTATGTCCGTTCTCGCATACGGACTCTAAACAACGGGGACTTTACATATCTACCCGAAGGAACGCCTCCAACTCTCCGCAAACTCGCGAGAGCGGGCTTCCTATGCTAAGCAAGAGAGCTATTCATGCTCAAGATGAGGATCGTTACCCTTGAGTTCCTCTTTGGCGCCATCGAAAAGTAATCGGATAGAAATCACCGCACTTGCGTTGCCTCCGTGGATCCGGAGTCGGCATGCGATTCGGAGCTCTGAAGCTCCTCCAATGGCGGATCTAGCTCTTCTTCTTCTTGCCTTAGCTATCCTCTCTCCAAGGGTTTAGAAAGAGAACAAGTGAAGAAAGTGATGGATTTTCTAAGTCAAAACCCGGGTATATCCTCTCAGGAACAACCCCCAGCCGTTGGATCTCAACCTAAGAAAACGAACGGCTTTGATTCGGGGCTGAAATGCCCAATCTGGAACGAACACGGCCTGGCACACGCCCGTGTCCAGGGCCGTGTGCCGCATTCGCCGTCAAAATCGAATCACCTGGAACCTCACACGGGTCTCGAACACGCCCGTGTTCGAGCTGACACGCCCGTGTTCCAACTGACACGGCCGTGTAGCCGGCCGTGTACACAATGATTTTCCCCAGTTTTCAACCCGAGCACTGCACGGGTCCTAGGACACGCCCATTTCCTTGCCCGTGTCACCTTGACACGCCTGGGCCCCAGGCCGTGTACAAGGTCTCGACATTTCGTCACGTGCAGTTCGACGACTGGATGACACGGCCTTGGACACGCCCGTGTCCTAGGCTGTGTGCCTTGTCTCGACGATCGTCGAGCGAATCTCGACGAATTCCCCGGGACGATCGTCGACACGGGTCGACACGCCCGGCGACACGCCCGTGTCGCGGGCTGTGTGCCCATTCTCGACGAATCGTCGAGTATATCTCGACGATTTCACGGCTAAGTGTCGACACGGGTCGACACGCCCTGTGACACACCCGTGTTGCAGGCCGTGTGCCCATTCTCGACGAATCGTCGAGTATAACTCGACGACTTCGCGGCTAAGTGTCGACACACGCTTGACACGCCCTGGGACACGCCCGTATCCCAGGCCATGTGCCTTCTACCAGAACCCAAACTGGCCCAAAACGTCCCCCTTTGCTCCTTTGAGTTTCGGGGCGTTACAAATGGTCTCTTGCTTCTCGTTTGTGACTTATCAAACATAAGGCGATGAGCCTTGCCGTACTAACACCCCGCACAAACGTGACCATCACCAAAGGAATTTAGCTAAGGCAAGCCTCTTACAAGGCTCCTGTTTTCCATAGCTTTGAAATTATCCATTCTTACATGCCCCAGCCTTACATGCCATATAGCAGCGCTATCGTTTGCTCTCATCCGATCAACTTAAGAGTTCGTTGGAAGAACAAACAAGTTCTTAACTCTCCTCCCAACATGAGCAACATCAGCCTTTACCGTTGATACGTTGCGAAGGAACTTCACTTCTGTTGGCCCAAACAGAACGTGATAACCTGCGTCTACCGCATTGGTCACGGAGAAGAGGTTCTTCTTCATGCCCGGTACATGATACACACTCCTTAACGTGAGTGGCCCCTTATCACTACCCAAAGACACAACAACCTCCTTCTCTACTGCATAAACAGTATTATCAGTAGTTATGATAGCTTAATTACCTGAGTAGGCTTGCAGAGAAGAGAACTGCGACTTGTCACCGGTGAGGTGATGACCACACCCGGAGTCCACGATCCACTGATCGTTAAAGTCGACAGCGGACAAAGCACGGACACAAGTGCCCGTCATGAAAACTCCGCCCCATCCAGCTTCTTCAGTGCTCAAGCAATCTTCCTCCTTGCCTGCAGCATGCCCATGTTGTAGTTTGACCTTGCAGTCACACTTGAAGTGTCCCCGCTGATGACACCTGTAGAACTTCAAATTCTTTTTCCAATCCTTCTTAGGATCAGTACTCCTCTCTGGCTGATAAGAAGTTGAAGGCTCATTTTCAGCAGCAGGATTCTTCTTCTTCACTTCCCATCTCTTCTTCTTCTTGCCTGTGAACAACACTTCACTACCTCCTTCAGAGATAGTCACTCCTGTCATCTGCCTTGACAAACTTTCCTGTGAAGCAAGCAGGTTCTCAAGCTCCAGCAGAGATGGCTGAGTTTCCCAGCCTTGCACCGAGGTTACAAAGGCAACATACTCCTTCCGCAAGCCGCGTATAATTTGCCTCTTCAACTTGGCCTCAGAGATCGGCTCATGAGGATCAAGCGCCGATAGCTCAGCACACAAGCTCTTCATCTTCAGAAAGAATTTCGAGATGGTCAGGTCTCATTGAGTTATCCTACCCAACTTATTCTCCAGAAACTGAAGTCTAGATACATTCTTCCTATTGAACAACTCATCAATAGTTGTCCAAATATCAACAGCAGACTCACATCCAATGATGTGATCAAACAATTCTGGTGAAACAACCCTCTTGAGAACAAACTCCATCTTTGTATTTGTTTTTATCTAGAGCCTCAACTGCTCAGTAGTACCAAAAGAAACAGTAACTTCTTGTCTGCTGTCACCACTGATGACCTACCATAGCTCCTCGCCAAGAAGGTAACTCTTCATGCACGACTTCCACTTCTTAAAGTTAGTCGGCGTTAAGAGTTCAATACTTAGACCACTTTCATATCTTACTTCCATTGCGACAACCTTTGGTTAAGCTTTCAGAAGCATAGAAAAATAACAGAGCAACAATACACATTGATCACAGCTCAAGCAACTGAACCTCACTGTGATACCATATTGAATTTTCTCAAAGTGGTCAGCAAGATAACCTAAAGCCAAATTAATATTCTTAGAACTATCTAGTTCACACCTTGATCATGCGGAAACCGAAGAACAAGCTTACACACCAAATGCAACAATATGAAACAAGCAGGTCATATATTCATTAACTTCTTTACCGGGCGAGGTATACGTGGCGAGACATGATTTCGCCAGTAACCAAGGAAACAGAAAGAACAATACAAGTCGAGCGGATAGGACTGGAGACCGCCGAGACCGCTCAGTCTGCTAGGGTTGCCGAAGCCGCCCGAATTGTTGCTGCTACAAGCCGAATAGAACACGGAGTACGTCGAGACCACGAGGTCGCGTAGACAGACCATTATTCTCTGACTACTACAAGCTGTTGCTGACCTGAAGAACAGACCACCTAGACTGCCCAGTTCGGCAGACAGGTTATTGAACTTGGAAAGCTGAAGCAGAGAAAATTGTCAAGCCACAGATGCGACTTGCTGAGACCGCCGATTGTAACTGCAAACTTCACTGATGATGACCATAGTCAAAGCCAAACTCCTGGCTCCTCAATGTTGGCCGTGCAACCTACAAACAGCAAACAATCAACTCGACTCAATCCGCGCACTAGCAAAGCCCTATCCGCTGAGTCCGCGAGGACTTAGCCAGATTCCAACAAAACTGCCAGGAGGTGAGACAAGGATGTTCACCACTAGTCCAACTCGCACCAGCCCGCCCATACTATGCGGACAAGGCATCAACCCGCAAAGCCCGCAACATCACTACACATGGACAGCCACAACCTCTACTGTGATAGTCCGCACACTATATGCAGACACAGAGGCAGTCCACACAGCTCGAAAACAAAACTGCAATCCACCACAAGTCCACGACCAACAGGCAATCTGCCTGGTCAATAGCGGACTCTGCGGATACCGCGGACATGCTGGACTTGTCACAAAATGTGACAAAGTCCAGTAAACCATCAAGGGCCTGGCGCGAGCTCGGCAGACAAGGCCCAGTCTGCCTACCCCCAAGGCAGATCGCTAACACTCCACCAGAATAAGGCAGAGACCGCAAGCCCCTACTCGCACAACTTCAAGACAACGACACACTGCCGGACTAGACATCAGTCCGCGCAGTCCTCCACAGAGCAGCTAACGCCTGCTGCAATACCGGGGAAGTCGGCAAGGACCAAAGCCGATCTCCAAGGCAAGTCCGCGACAGCGAACATCGCGGACTCAAACTCCAATCCTCCTGGTTACACAAGAGCTTTCTAATCTGCAAGGCCGCAGATCAAGCTGAGCACCGCCAATAGTCCGCGAACCATAGTCCGCTCAGGCCGCTTCGCTAGAAGCCCGACTTCCTTGGCCATAGGCCAACCATGCCGCACAACAGACCGCTCAGGCCGCACACCAGGTTGCACATACCGCTCCTCAAGAACAACCACGCCACCAAGACCAAGCTAGGTCACCCAGGCCGCAACCACCAGTCCGCCCAGGCCGCAGACTCAGACCGCTCAGGCCGCCCAGACCGCCCGACCTGCGCATCACCCACTTTCACTTCAAAATTTTCAACAAGGATCTGGTTCTGGATGGATCATGCCTAAAAAGTGGCTTGGTCCCAGTATGTATATAAAAACAGATCCTAATTTGGCCAACAGATTAACAATTTTGCACAGATCCTAAAGAAGACCTAAGGTAGGTTGTTCATCTTCTTTTTCCAACCTATGTATGAGATAATCCCAACCTTCTCTCCTCTAACACTCCATCAATAAACCATCATTATTCATGAGATCAAGTCTCACATCTTCATATTAAAGAGATGAGTTCATTGAAGATATTTTCTTAGCGAATGACCCGGGATCGGGTTTTTGATGGATCATGCCTAAAAAGTGGCTTGAACCTAGCTATGTATATAAAAGCAGATCCTAGTTTGGTCTGCAGATAACAAATCTCTACAAATCATTAAAATAATCTAAAGTAGGTTGTTCATCTTCTTCCTCCAGTTAGTGTATTAGATATGTCCAACCTTCTCTCCTCCAATACTATGTCAATAAACCATCATTCTTCACGAGATCAAGTCTCACATCTTCGTATTGAAGAGAGGAGTTGATTGAAGTTATTTTCTAGGCAAACGACGCCCTAGAACGGAAGATCCAGCGTGGACTCTTCTTACGAAACTCCATAGATCTTCTTGAAATCAAGTTCTTTTGTGCCCAATATCTCTCCAACTTTGATTTAAAGATCTAGAACCAAGGGAGAGGGAAGGAAGTCACCTAATTTAAATCCATAGATCAATTTTGTCTCTTTGATGTCATGGTGGTGGTGCCCTCTGACGATCTTGCTCCGAGCTTGATCTTCCAATGAAATGGTTGGCTCAAAAGTTTGAGTAAGGAGAGGAAAACGGCTTAGCTCTCGGATGAGGGAATGGATCTCAATGTCAAGGGGTCTGAGTTGAGAGAAAATGGCAGCTGATCTGACTAGGAATTAATGGGGAAAATGTTGAAATTTGTGAAGTGGAAGTGGGTGACGGGACAGGCCGCGCGGCCTGTGGCGGACAGCTTTGGCGGACTGGGCGGACTGGGCGGACTGAGGTTTGAGGCCTGGTGAAAAGTCTGGTGGAAGCCGGCTGTGTTCTGAGCGGGTTGTTGCATGGAGTCCGCGGTTTGGTGCGGCCTGGTATCTGCGGATAGAGAGGCTTGTGGACTGGTGCTTTGCTCAGTGGTCACGGGTGCAAGCTTGAGCTGTTGGCGGGTTGGTTCGAGTTCGCGGGAAGACTTGCGGACTGGTGTGTCCGCGGTTTTGGCTGTTGCGGACTGGGCTTAGAGCTTGGCTGAGACCTTGTCGAGCTCAGGTGTTACAGCAGTTCTTGCTGTGGAGACTGGTTGACGGACTGGTGTTTGGAGTCCGGGAGGAAGCTGCTGCGTTGGACAAGTGCGAGGAGCTCGCGGACTGGTTGCGGTCTGTGCTAGGGTGTTTGGCGGACGGGACTTTGTGTCCGCCATGCTCGCACTGCCCCTTGATGGTTTTGGACTTGGTCACACATTGTGCCAAGTTCATGGTGTCCGCCGTATCCGCCAAGTCCGCTGTGACCGGGCGGACTGTTGCTGTTTGCCTTTGGTCGTGGACTTGTGGCGGATTGAGGTGTGAGTCTTGCGGACTGCCTCGGGTTGGTGCGGATAGCCATTGAAGGGGGTTTGCTGTCCTGAAGCAGTTGGAGCTTTGCGGGCTGGTTCCTTGTCCGCTTAGCTTGGGCGGACTGGAGAGGGTTCGTCAATGGTTGCCTTGCTCCTGGCGGTTTCCTTGGTATCCGGCTAAGTCCATGCGGACTCAGCGGATGGTGGTGGTATTCGCGCGGACTGAGGGTGGTGTCGCTATCTCTTGGGCGGTGACCACACTCCTCACCTTGCCTATAAATAGGACCCCCCTGACACATCTACAGAAACCTAAGTAACTAGAGTGAACAGTAAGTTGGGGTGTGCGAAGTGCTGCGGTCTGTGTTTGCTAGTCCGCGCGGATTGTTTCAGGCTGACGGTTTGCTGTGTGCAGGTCGCGCGGATAACTTCAAGGAGCCAGGAGTTTGGCTGTGACTTCGGTCAGTGCTTGGAAGTGTGCGGTCTCTGCGGACTCAGCAGGAGGTCGCTCTGCGGCTTGTCAGTTCTGTTTCAACTTTGCCAGCTTCAATAACCTGTCCGCCGGCTTCAGGCGGGTAGGGGAGTTCCTCAGTTCAGGTTCAGCAGGAGGCGAATAACGGTGTGTCCGCGCGGCCTCGTGGTCTCGGCGGACTTCGTGGTATTCGGTGGATTGCAGCATAGCTTGGGCGAGCTCAGCGGTCTCGGCGACCTCGCGGTCTCGGCGGACTGGAGTGCTGTCCGCCCGGCTTGTTTTTTGGTTCTTTCTGTTTACAGCTGTAGTACTAGCCAAATCATGTCTCGCTATGTATGCCTCGGATTGTAAAGAAGTGAATGCATAATAAGACCTTCTTGTGCTTCCATTGTGTTGTTGGGTGCAATCTCTAGTACTTGTGCTTTCCGCAGGTTCAGCGTGCGAACTGGGTAGTTCCGAAGATATTAATTTGGCATTTGGGCTATCTTGCTGACCACGTTGAGAAAATTTAACATGGTATCAAAGCAGGTTTCTGAGGTTGCGGGTTGTTCAGTTGCGTGAGCGGAGGTCAACCAGCGTTATTACTCAGTAATTGAGTGGTGATCAACCTGTGTTGTTGCTCAGAGCTGCTGAAGGGTACCAACAGGTGATCGCAATGGAAGGAAGCTTAGCAAGAGGTCTGGGCATTGAATTCTTAACGCCGACTAACTTCAAGAAGTGGAAGTCGTGCATGAAGAGTTATCTTCTAGGCGAGGAGCTGTGGGAAGTCGTCGGTGGAGACGATAGACAGGAAGTAACTGCTGCTTTCGGTACTACTGAGCAGGTGAGGCTCTGGAGAAGAACTAATGCTAAGGCAGAGTTCATTCTGAAGAGAGCTGTCTCTCCGGAACTATTTGATCACATCATTGGATGTGAGTCGGCTGCTGATATTTGGACAACCATTGATGAGTTGTTCAATAGGAAGAATGTGGCGCGGCTTCAGTTCCTGGAGAATGAGTTGGCCAGGGCAACTCAGGGAGACCTTTCCATCTCCAAGTACTTCTTAAAGATGAAGAGCTTGTGTGCTGAGCTGTCGGCACTGGATCCTGATGAGCCTATCTCTGAGGCAAAGATGAAAAGGCACATTATCCGCGGCTTGCGGAAGGAGTATGTGGCCTTTGTCACATCTGGTCAAGGGTGGGCTACTCAGCCGTCTCTGCTGGAGCTGGAGAATCTGCTTGCCTCGCAGGAGAGCTTAGCAAGGCAGATGGCTGGAGTGAATTTGAATCAGGAAGGCAGCGAGGCTCTCTTCTCAGGCAAGAAGAAGGGATGGGAAGGGAAGAAGAAGAAGAAGGTGCAGGACGCTGTTGAGAAGGAGACTTCATCTTCGTATCCGCCGGAGAGGAGCAATGCTCCTAAGGACTGGAAGAAGAACTTGAAGTGCTACCGGTGTCATCAGCGAGGGCACTTCAAGCGGGACTGCAAGGTCAAACTGCAGCCTGGGCATGCTGCGGGAAAGGAGGAAGCTTGCTCGCGAAGTGAAGAAGCAGAATGGGGAGGAGCTTTCATGACGGGCACTTGTGTCCGGGCCTTATCTGCTGAGGACTTCAATAGCGAGTGGATCGTCGACTCAGGGTGTGGTCATCACCTCACCGGAGACAAGTCGAAGTTCACCTCCATGCAGGCTTACTCAGGTAATGAAGCTATTATCACTGCTGATAATACTGTTTATGTAGTAGAGAAGGAGGGGGTCGTGTCTTTGGGTAGTGATCAGGGGCCACTCACGTTAAGGAGTGTGTATCACGTGCCGGGCATGAAGAAGAACCTCTTCTCGGTGACCAATGCGGTGGACGCTGGGTATCACGTTCTGTTTGGGCCAACAGACGTGAGGTTCCTTCGCAACGTATCAACGGTAAAGGCTGATGTTGCTCATGTTGGGAGGAGGGTGAAGAACTTGTTTGTTCATTCCACCAGTGCCTATGTTGATAGGATGAGAGCCAATGATAGTGCGGCTATCTGGCATGAGAGGCTGGGGCATGTTGGCATGGACAAGCTAAAGGCAATGGCTAGTAGAAGTCTGGTGAGGGGGTTGCCGATGTTGTCCTCCTTTGGTGATGGGCATGTTTGTGCGGGCTGTCAATACGGTAAGGCACATCGCCTTCCGTTTGATAAATCTCAAACAAGGAGCAAGAAACCATTGGAGTGTATTCATGGCGACCTGATGGGACCAACTGTTACTGCCAGCCTTGGTGGAAGCAAATACATGCTTGTCTTGGTTGATGACTACTCAAGGTATACTTGGGTGTACTTCTTAAAGGAGAAGTCGGAAGCCTTCCGTTTGTTCGTGGAGTTCAAGGAGTTGGTAGAAGGCCGGCTTGGCTTGCGGGTTAAGAAGTTTAGAACTGATAACGGGGGGGAGTTTGTCTCTTCCGAGTTTTCTAACTTCTGCAGGAAGCACGGGATCCAACCGGAGCTTACTTGTGCTCACACTCCACAACAAAATGGGGTAGCGGAGAGGAAGATCCGTCATCTGACGGAGACCTGCAAATGCTGGCTGCATGCGAAAGATATCCCAAGGTCCTTTTGGGCGGAGGGAATGTCTTGTGCTGCTTATGTTATCAACCGGATGCCACTCAGCCCTATCAACATGAAGACTCCTATTGAGTTGTTGCTGAAGGAGAAGCCGAGTGTTGGACACCTTCGGGTGTTCGGTTCAACTTGCTATGTGCATGTCCCGGATGCTTCACGGACAAAGCTGGATGCGAAGGCAAGGAAACTTGTCTTTGTTGGCTATGATGAGCGGAAGAAGGGATGGAAATGCATGGACCCTGTGACGAAGAAGTTCGTGGTGTCAAGAGACGTTGTCTTTGACGAGCTGACGTCATATGGACGTGGCTCGGTGGAGCTAACCGGAAGTAGCAAGGATGATGAAGCATCGGTGGAGGCTGCTGAAGGCTTGGAAGAGGAGCTTGCTGTTTCACCAGCAGCTCCTGTTGCTTCGAACTCCGAGGCTGAGCCATCTAGCTCAGGAAGCAGGGGGAGCACTGCTCAATGCTTGCCCCAGGTAGGAGTGGAGCCCGAAGAAGCAACGGAAGCCGTGAGCAAGGACCCGTGTCTTCGGAGATCGAAGAGTTTGGTTAAGCCACCGGCTCGGTACTGTGATGGGAATGCAGTGAGCTTTGTCTCCTGCTTCTTTGCAGGTCCTCTGGATGAGCGAGAGCCTGCAAACTTCAACGAGGCCACTGGAGTGAAGGAGTGGGAAGGTGCCATGAAGGAAGAGATTGATGCTCTGAAGAAGAATGAAACCTGGGATCTTGTGCCCAAGGTTGATGGCATTACTCCGGTTACTTGCAAGTGGGTGTATAAGTTGAAGAAGAAGGCTGATGGGAGCATTGATCGGTTCAAGGCTCGCCTGGTCGCTAGAGGATTCTCACAGCAGTATGGAGAAGACTATGAGGAGACATTTAGTCCAGTTGCGAAGATGACTTCTGTAAGAGTGGTGATCGCCTTGGCTGCTAGCAAGGGATGGAGGTTGTGGCAACTCGATGTGAAGAATGCCTTTCTTTACGGAGAGATTGACAAGGACATCTTCATGGATCAGCCGCTTGGTTTCGTCTCTGAGAAGCATTCGGACTATGTCTGCAAACTCAGGAAGGCTCTCTACGGGTTGAAGCAAGCTCCTAGAGCGTGGTATGGGAAGATTGCAGAGTACCTGCAATTCTGTGGATACTTTGCTTCTAACTCAGATTCTAGCTTGTTCGTCAAGAAGAAGGGAGAGCTAAGAGTCTTGGTCCTACTGTATGTGGATGACATGACCATCACATGGAATTCGGAGGAGGAAGTAGCAAGGCTCAGGGCTGAGCTTGCTATACGCTTCGAGATGAATGACCTAGGAGAGTTGGATCACTTTCTTGGTCTTGAAGTGGAGAGGATGGAGTGCGGGATTCTCATTAGCCAGAAAGGGTATGCTGATCGTATTGTGAAGCGGTTTGGCATGGGCGAAGGGAAGAAGTGCTCTACTCCACTGGAACCTGGGCTAAAGCTTCGACGAGATGAGGGAAGGGTTCTTAATGATCCCTTGGTGTTCAGGGCTCTTGTTGGGAGCTTGATCTATCTGACGATTAAAAGGCCGGATATAGCTTATGCTGTTGGCCGAGTAAGTCGATATATGGCTGAACCAAGGAAATCTCATCTGTTGGTGGCAAAGGGGATTTTGAAGTATGTCAAGGTGACTTCTGAGATGGGACTCCTCTATGGAAGGGACGCGGAGTTTGTATTGCTCGGGTACACAGATGCTGACTATGGCGGTGATTCGGATGATCGAAGGTCTACTTCTGGTTATGTGTTCACTTGCGGTTCAGCTAGCATCTCGTGGTGTAGCAAGAAGCAGGACTCGGTGTCGGTTTCAACCACGGAAGCGGAGTATAAGGATTCGGCCTTGGCTGCTCGGGAAGTCGTTTGGTTGAGGAGACTCATAGAGGATGTTCATGAAGAAGTGCAAGGGCCTACTTTACTCCGGGGTGACAATGAGAGTGCTCTCAAGCTGGTTAACAATCTAGTGTGTCACGACAGGACCAAGCATATAGAGATTGATCACCATTTCATCAGGGAGAAGGTGTTGGAAGGATCTCTGCTGGTCGGGCATGTTCGGAGTGAAGATAATCTTGCTGACATCTTCACGAAGCCGCTGTCGAAGGGGCCCTTTGAACGATTGCGCAGCTTGCTGGGCTTGGTCACCACTTCTCACTTCAAGGGGGAGTGTTGAAATTTGTGAAGTGGAAGTGGGTGACGGGACAGGCCGCGCGGCCTGTGGCGGACAGCTTTGGCGGACTGGGCGGACTGGGCGGACTGAGGTTTGCGGCCTGGTGAAAAGTCTGGTGGAAGCCGGCTGTGTTCTGAGCGGGTTGTTGCATGGAGTACGAGGTTTGGTGCGGCCTGGTATCTGCGGATAGAGAGGCCTGCGGACTGGTGCTTTGCTCAGTGGTCACGGGTGCAAGCTTGCGCTGTTGGCGGGTTGGTTCGAGTTCGTGGGAAGCCTTGCGGACTGGTGTGTCCGCGGTTTTGGCTGTTGCGGACTGGGCTTAGAGCTTGGCTGAGGCCTTGTCGAGCTCAGGTGTTATAGCAGGTCTTGCTGTGGAGACCGGTTGACGGACTGGTGTTTGGAGTCCGGGAGGAAGCTGCTGCATTGGATAAGTGCGAGGAGCTCGCGGACTGGTTGCGGTCTGTGCTAGGGTGTTTGGCGGACGGGACTTTGTGTCCGCCATGCTCGCACTGGCCCTTGATGGTTTTGGACTTGGTCACACATTGTGCCAAGTTCATGGTGTCTGCCGTATCCGCCAAGTCCGCTGTGACCGGGCGGACTGTTGCTGTTTGCCTTTGGTCGTGGACTTATGGCGGATTGAGGTGTGAGTCTTGCGGACTGCCTCGGGTTGGTGCGGACAGCCATTGAAGGGGGTTTGCTGTCCTGAAGCAGTTGGAGCTTTGCGGGCTGGTGCCTTGTCCGCTTAGCTTGGGCGGACTGGAGAGGGTTCGTCAATGGTTGCCTTGCTCCTGGCGGTTTCCTTGGTATCCGGCTAAGTCCATGCGGACTCAGCGGACGGTGGTGGTATTCGCGCGGACTGAGGGTGGTGTCGCTATCTCTTGGGCGGTGACCACACTCCTCACCTTGCCTATAAATAGGACCCCCCTGGCACATCTACAGAAACCTAAGTAATTAGAGTGAACAGTAAGTTGGTGTGTGCGAAGTGCTGCGGTCTGTGTTTGCCAGTCCGCGCGGATTGTTTCAGGCTGACGGTTTGCTGTGTGCAGGTCGCGCGGATAACTTCAAGGAGCCAGGAGTTTGGCTGTGACTTCGGTCAGTGCTTGGAAGTGTGCGGTCTCTGCGGACTCAGCAGGAGGTCGCTCTGCGGCTTGTCAGTTCTGTTTCAACTTTGCCAGCTTCAATAACCTGTCCGCCGGCTTCAGGCGGGTAGGGGAGTTCCTCAGTTCAGGTTCAGCAGGAGGCGAGTAATGGTGTGTCTGCGCGGCCTCGCGGTCTCGGCGGACTCCGTGGTATTCGGCGGATTGCAGCATAGCTTGGGCGAGCTCAGCGGTCTCGGCGGTCTCGGCAACCTCGCGGTCTCGGCGGACTGGAGTGCTGTCCGCCCGGCTTGTTTTTTGGTTCTTTCTGTTTACAGCTGTAGTACTAGCGAAATCATGTCTCGCTATGTATGCCTCGGATTGTAAAGAAGTGAATGCATAATAAGACCTTCTTGTGCTTCCATTGTGTTGTTGGGTGCAATCTCTAGTCCTTGGGCTTTCCGCAGGTTCAGCGTGCGAACTGGGTAGTTCCGAAGATATTAATTTTGCGTTTGGGCTATCTTGCTGACCACGTTGAGAAAATTTAACAGAAAATACCTCCCATACTTTAGAATGACAACCCACCATATGCCCTCCTCTTAATGGACCAACATATCAACACTAACCTTGAAATAAGGAAGATAGGGCATGTGCACAGGCAGGAGTACAGGCATGAGCACAGGCATGGGCTTAGGCATGGGCACAAACATGGGCACATGTATGGGCATAAAAGGGTCATGCCGCCTGATACAGTAAAACAGGGGCACTCACTGGACGCTGGCCAACAGGTCAAAAATATGCTAAGTCAATTATTATATGGAAGCTTAAGGTTAATATCGATTGCATCAACTGGAAGCTTTATAAGGGCAATATTGACTGCATCGGATAAATGCTTCGGGTTAATATCAACTACATCGACTGGAAGTTTGATAAGACCAATATCGACTGCATCAGCTGAATGCTTAAGGACAATATTGTCTGCATCAGCTAGAAGCTTTATAAGGCCAATATTGACTCCATCGGTTGGATGCTTAATGTCAATATCGAATACATCAGCTGGAAGTTTTATAAGGTCAATATCGATCGCATTGGCCGGAATATTTATAAGGCCAATATCGACTACATCGGCTGATTGCTTAAGGTAAATATGGACTGCATCGACCCGAAGTTTCACAAGGCCAATATCGACTGCATCGACCGAATGCCTAAGGCCAATATCGACTGCATTGTCTGGAAATTTTATAAGAAAAATATCAACTGTATCGGCTGGATGTTTAAGGTCAATATCGAATGCATCACCTGGAAGCTTTATAAGGCCAATATCAACTGCATCAGCTGGATGCTTATGGTCAATATCGACTACATCGGTTGAAAGTATATAAGGCCGATATCAACTGCATCAGCAGGAAGCTTATATAGTCGATAAGCAGAACTTGTAGCTGACAAGCTGATCTTCCAGTCAACAAAATACTTGCTGATTTTTTATAGCTTCTAGTCGATATGTCAACCTTCCAGTCAACATAGTGATTTGCACAATGAGGGATTACATTGGCAATTAACCTAGTTTCTTTTTCATCTTAACCACCTTCCTTTTTATAAAAGCTTTCATGATTACCTTGACTCAACTGTGACTGCCTCAAAATCCTAAGGCTTCTGCCGAGCCCGTGTTAACTCCCGGTGACACAAAACACTCACATGGGGGGGGGGGCTAACTTTACAATTCAAATAAACAAAGAAATAATTTTTTCCAAAATATTTAGGTTGGGGCTACAGGGTGGAAGGTCAGATTATGAAAATCAAGATCGGAATACACTTGAAGAGATCAACAGTCTATCATGTATGAACTCTCACTCAACACTAGAAAAGTTCACAACTTATCTGCATCGCTTTGCCCTCAATGTTTTCCTGAGTGTACTTTCATTACACCTCATGGTTCTTATAACCAAAATTATATTCAATAGGACTCTCGAATGTTTCTCGTCTTGATGAAGATGAATGTAGATATTGAAAGACGCAGTTTAGTTGAAAGTTGTGCTATCACTAGGTCAGAGTTAGAATCAGTGAAACTCATAATAATTAATTCATTATCTTCCTAATTAAGCATAAGGTTTCGATCTATATGTCATCCAGTCCCCAGTTATAATATATTATCAAAACTAATATTGATTGCTCCTCTGATCTAAAGTTTCTTATGACCAAGTGTCATTATATACATGAGATTAGTGAGCAAATATGCAAATATAATTGGGACTCCCACTTTCAAGATTATAACAAGCTCTTAGCTCTCGCAATATTGGTTCTTCTATTGCAATACTTCATTACCCAATTTATCAACTAACGTCAACAATTCTTTATCTCCATCGAGTACGGTTAAGTAATTAATTAATCAACACAATCATTTTTATTTCTTCCAAAATTTAATTTTTAATGGGACTGGTGACAAAGTCAGGTAACTTATCAAGTAAAAAAAATCAAAAAATCATACCCATGATACTTCCAATTATATATCGAGCAATTGTTTTTAATATTGATGTTCAAAGAGTGACTTTCGATCGTTCTCCATAGGGAGTTTGATTTGCAAGATGTAACGGTAAAATCATTTTCAAACCACAAGATTTGTCATAAATCAATCTTGTCATAAGGAAAATCTTATTAACACTTTACATTTATCATGTAATTTCAAAAATGTACACAATGAAAGCCATGAGTTAGTCTCGAAAACCATGAATCTTTCTAAAGGTGATTATTATATAATCAAACACAAGTGTTTTGATTCTTGAGATCATTCGAGCCATATCCAGAGGATCATACATATAATACATGTTTCCTAAACTTAACATGACATTCATGTGGGATCAAGTGCATACCCAAATGTTCCAAAATCCCAGACTATTGGAAAGGGTGCTACTTAATCTCTTAAATAAGTAGCAGAGCGCCACAGATCAAGTGAAGGAACGTCGGACCCAACAATCCCCCTGACATCCAGCACAATCTGTTGGCTCAGAGGTGGGGTTACCACATGTCCTCTGTTTCCTGACCCGCCGGACCCACGCAGGTAGAAGGGAATAGTCAGGATTTAATAACGCCCCCACGTTCTTGAACCCGTGACCTCACCTAATATTGAATGTAGGATCAAGTGCATACCTAACTGTTCCAAAAGCCTGGACTTTTGGAAAGTGTGCTACTTAATTTCTTAAATAAGTTGAGGAGTGCTACGGATAATGTGAAGGAATGTCGGATCCAACAATCCCCCCTCCCCCCGACGTGCAACACAACCCTTCAGCTCAGAGGTGGGGTTACCACTGCTAGAGCATACGTACCGCATATCTTGGTTTGAGAATAACAAATACTGTGATGTATTTGATCTACTCTTTTGTGTGTTTATAGTGTATAGGTTGTACAGGTTGAATGAGGAGACAAGTCCTCAGTCATGGGCATGATCCAAGGGTGTGTACACTTTATAAAAAAACAAAATGATGTGTTTTGTTTGCTAAACTTCAAACAGCCATAACTTTCAATCCAGGAGGAGTTACGGAACGTGTCACCCCATTCCGGAATGAGATCGAAGTCATCTATACTCTAGAAATGGTTCGGATTGCAAAAGTGAAAAGGAGATATCGCCAGGCGATAACCACTATCGCCTGACCATAGCTCCAAGATAAAATCATCCGCGAAAACCTCAGAATCATGGGACACGTGCCAGCCAGATAGGATATTACTGATCGGCGATATCCATTGTCGCCGGGCGATATCGCTAAAATCTAAAAGTGATTCATTTTTCTATGGAGATCAAGGATTGCAGAATTTGGAGTGTTCCTTCTCGTGCAACTGATCTAGAGAGCTCCAGCCTTCAAAAAACTCTCATTTTCCCAAGAATGTTCAAGAGCGAAGAAGAGACGGTTCGTGTGTAGCATCTCAGGCAATCTTTACAAGGATTCGACATCGACTTCAGAGCATCATTTTGAGGGAGTTTTTATTATGAATTTCTATTTTGTAACCTATCTTATCATCTTCGTAATTGGTAGAGAAATCGCCGCTTTGTGCGTACGTCTAAGTCCTTGCGTGGCTTAAGAGAAAATCGCTGCCTTATGTGTGGCATCTAGGTCCTTGCGTGGCTTAGGGGAAAATCGCCGCCTTGTGCGTGGCGTCCAAGTACTTGTGCGACATAGGAAGTAATCACTGTCTTGTGTGCAGCATCTAGATCGTGGTTAGATCTAGGGGGAGGCTAGTAGCAAGATCTAGGAAGAGATACGCTTTAGCCTGTCGGATCATGGTAGAAGGTCCGACGAAATCAAAAGTTAACTATATTTTTCATAAGCCTTAATCTATAGCTTCATAGAGATATCATGTATATTGGTTTATCACTTATGAAATAAAAGATTATCTTTTCTATTCTTATTTATTTCTAAGTGTTTAATTTTATTATAAAAAATTAGTTTTGATTTCTTTAATTATTTTATCATGTAAATTAAGATTAAGAAATAAATTTTTTCAACCCTTATTCACCCCCCCACTCTAAGGGTATCATAAGATCCATAAACCACATGGCCCACATGGCTCAGAGGTGGTGTTACCAAATGTCCACGGTTGCCTAACCCGCCGGACCCACACAAGTAGAAGGGAAAAATCAGGATTTAATAGCGCCCCCCCCCCCCCCCCCCCCCCCCCCCCCCCCCCGCGCTCGATCTTGAACTCATGACCTCCTCTGATACCAAGTGTAGGATCAAGCGCATACCCAACTATTCCAAAATCCCGGAGTGTTCGAATGGGTGCTACTTAATTTCTTAAATAAGCAGCAAAGCGCCACAGACCAAGTGAAGGAATGTCGGACCCAACAATGCACTTGATTTCAAGTTCTCTAGGGTCATTATACTGTTAATGTCATGTCATAATTAACTTTCACCACTTGATTATGACATGATTGTTATTATGACAAAATATTCATAATTGTTCAAACATCATGAATTTTCACCACTTGGTTTCTAATGAACAAAACAATCAAGTTTCGTAATCACACCACTCACTTTCCATGACATTATCTCATTTCAATCTACAAATTCTTAAACATCATGTTTTTGCCTAAAGGATTTAATCTTAGTAAACTTTATATGTCCAATGATTTTAAAAATCAATATTTGTTTGACGTGTGAAGTTTAACAATTTATCACTATGACATCACAAATCATCGTCTCAGGCTCAAAACGAGGTGAATCTAGGACTCCATATCTCATATGCGTTATAATCACATCATTCCCTTCTAAGAACACAAGAACATGAGTTAAGTGCTACTGTTGACTAATCCAGATCCTACTTAGACTTGCATTGAATTCAGACGTCATGCCAAAATTTTCCTTGTGATCTAGATAATTTCATTTAAAGAGCTTTTTAACTATGAACATTTACCTTGTCCAACGGTTAGGTTTTGATACAGACTCTCTAGAAATCTGCCTTGTTGAGGCAATAATGTTACATGTACTCCTACTTGTATGTATATTCTTCCCAACTCTGAGGTTGCCATAAATTTTGATCCTTTGGAGACAATTTACTCAATCTATTGGTAAATTTGCAACTGCACTTTACATAAGAAAGGTCAGTGTGCATTAAGATACCACGACTTCTCCTCAGATTGGGTGTTAAGTAATTTCCTCTTTCTTCAACTCAAATATCTGAGACAACATATAATGTCTCTTTGTGAATTGTATATCCTTGATTTACATGCACAATCCTTGTTCCAATACTATCCTCCACGTGAATATCAACTTGTATTTGTGTACATAATCCGATTATGGTCAATAATCTTCATAATTGCAATGTCATTGAAAAGTTAACTGTGAAGTAGAAGATCAAGTACTCAACTTGTATGATGATGATCAAGTTGCATCCTATCATCATGAGAGCATGCACAAATAACATCCAATCAACATGTAAGTATTACATATGTTTTGAAATTGACATGATTCAAAGGTAGCAAAGTCTGACATAATTTCTCATCATAATGAGTTATATAAACTACCCAAAATATCGGCATGATTTACAAAATGATAAACTAAATCAAATTATTTCTAAATGCTCTACAATCTCTGACAATGATCATTCATAACATATTTATTCCACGATAAATTTTTGAGATTTTTAAATCACCAAACAAGTCATATTAATTTTGTTGACTTATTCATGTATCACTTTATTGAATAAAACCCTTGAACTTAGTAAAGTCATGCTCTTCCAGCAATTCCACCATTTTTGGAGCTCTTCCTATGGTGAGAATGATGATATGTATTAATTTTCAAGTTTTGGATAATTATCAAGAGAATATTTCAAGATATAAGTTTCTACCATTCGCACACGAGCATGTATACCCTCTCTCTAGGTCAAAACCTTAAGGATGAATGTTGTTTTAAATCACTAATTTCATGTTACCATATCTTTTTCTCTGATTAAGTATAGCCATCATCATATCAATCACACATACAAAATTTCATGTATAGACAAATATGGATGTATACCCCAAAGGGTTAGCTTACTACTCTTATAATTTGCTTATCCGCATAGTCTTAGGGCAGTATAGAGAGAATAATCATCCTAGAAATGTTCTTTTCTCTTATTTCACTAGTGAAATTTCCATCAATCAAAACATGATGTTAGCAGTCCACCTTGCTTAGTATGAACTAATTTTTCAAGGATCACAAACTTCTAATGATGAAAAATTAAGAAGAATTTCAACTCCTGGAGTAACCTTAGTTGGTGCATCACTAGCCCAATAAATGAAGAGATAAGCCCCTGTAACTCTTGGATTGAGTTCTTCAACCACCAACACAGTACATTCATATTATATATGCACACAATAATTAGGTCGTACAATCCTTGACTCTGAGTTTCACCCTGAGGCTTATTGGTATAATCCATGATTTAGGCTCTCAGAGTTACCACATACGACAAGCTTTTCTAGTTCAACATATGATCGAATCAAAAATGGGTCTTTCTGGATTCAAACTATTATTCGACCTCTGGTAACTGTCATGGTGATTTCTTCGATATAATAAAAAATGGGAAGTGCCAGGTTATCGACGAAAACATTATGTTTATGAATCTCCTACTACTCCAATAGTAGTTTACATGCACCAATTATTCGTTGGATGGTCCTATTAGTTTGGATAAGAGGTGATAATATCACTCGATAAGAGAAGTTGGTCATTAGAGTAAAAGCCTTGAACACCTACTCTTGGATTAAACTCTTCTTTTAGTCACTTTGGGTATCCTCATACCTTAATCAAATTTATACCTGAGGTCTATTTTAGACTAGGATATGCCACGAAACGTCTTGGTAATCAAAACAATGTGGTTTCCTAGTTAGGTTGGTACTAGTTCTAAGGATTAGTGGTCATATTTAATATAAATCACCACATGGGCACAACACAGCTTTCGATGTATCAGTTTGTCCTCAAACTGAATTATTAAGCGGAGGTGTCCTAGTGGTTTAATTGGCGCTTTCATCTCAGGATCATTGCAAGCTTTGATATCATTTGTAAAACTCCTCTCCCAGTTGGAGTCTTGCGGTAGCATCAGCACACACACTAACCTGTACCATAAGACTCCTATTCGGTATGCTATTACCAATATCATTTGTCAACTCATCAGTAAATTTCAACACATGAGTCCATACTTCACAAAGTATAAATGTCCAAAATATATAAATGACAGGAAGCGAAAATAGCTCCTGAATTTACAAAGTACAAGGTATAGTAGAATTCTACAACAAGAACTACAATCCTTCACAACTGTATCAGAAGGTGTTACTACTTAAGCAGCAACATGTGATCTCCAAGTCCTGTCTGTTACTGCTCCAACTGGGTGTGCTCCTAAAAAGGGTGGTGTAATAATCATTAGTCATAATATAATGCCCCCATTTTCACCAGGTATAGCTCTCTGAAAGTTATTAACTTAAGGTTAGCTAGTCACCTAGAGGGGGGGGGGGGTGAATAGGTCTTTGAAATTTCTTAACTCTTTTGTTGTTTTCTTACTAAGTGATCTAGAACTTGTCATTAGTACCTGCAATATATGAAAAGAACAAGCAACACAGCAAAGCACACAAATATATATAGTGGTTCCCCAATTGGTTACATCCACTTTCCCTCCGACCATTCTAACTTATGTTAGACAATGACCAAACTCCTCCAAAATGCTCCTCAGAGCTTACACCTAATGCCCTCAGCGTTATACTCAGGTTCTCTTCCGAACGATACCTTAGAACCACAAAGGTTCCTACCTCAGAGCCCTGTAGTGCTCCTACAGCTCAGTGTTCCACAGACCACCTACCTCAGCCTTATCTCTAAGGCCTATAGCTCAGGCTTTTCAGCCCTACAACTTGACGCCTAAGGCCCTACTCTCAGAGTGCTGCAACACTCCTACAGCTCAGCACCCTTCCAAGTATCTACCTTAGTACCCTTCCAGGCACCTACAACTCAGCCTCCTCCAAGGCCTACAACTCAGTTTCACACTTGTCACCTATAGCTCAGTGACTTAACAGTCACCTACCTCAGACACTAGGCCCTACTACTCAGGCTGGGAGGATAGCCCTGCTCTCAAATCCACACTTAGATCCTACCTCAATACCACAGCAGGCACCTACCTCAGTGACTATTTAGTCACCTACAACTCAGGCACAAAAGGCCCTATAGCTCAGATTCAGACAACATGAATCCTACAGGAATTTAATCAAGAATTTGAAATAAATTAAAATACTAACTCAGAGATAAATCTCTGAGTCTACCTTGCTGGACTGAGCAGATATCAGTCCAGCCCTCTTGCTGTACAAGGAATTAGTCTTCTTTTACAACAATCTGCTTTTCTGGTGCACTGAAGAGTAGTTATCTGTTATTGAAGGCTGACGGCCCTTCACATAGCTATATATCCTTGCTGATTAGATGAATTAGCCACCTTGTTCTTCAAAAAACAAACTTGCTGAACTAGAAAAGCTTTAGCTATCTTACTCTGCCTGCTGGCTTGCACTGTTGGACTTGGCTTTCAAGCTCATCAAAGAAGATGAAGTCCAGCAGCCTCTATTTTTCATTTTCTTTTGTTTATTCTATTTTTGTTAACCCTAATCCCCTTTTCTCTCTTCTTTTTATATCTATTGATTTGAATCAATGACACAATTCGAGTATGGGCCCAGCCAAGGATGGTGAGTGCCACCTCCCTCAAAAGAAGACAAAATAGTAGCTTCCTGCTCTATTGCAGCTTTCCCACAATGACATGAACTTCTTTGACTTAGTTGACTTCTGGTGACTTCAGTAGTGGTCATATGGTGCTGTTGTAGCTTTCCCGCAATGACATGAAATACTTTGACTTGTTGACTTCTGGTGACGTCAGCAGTGGTCATTACTTTCTGGACTTAGAAAACATTCCAGAGCTCATTAAGGGTTGAGTGATGTTAAGTCACTCAACACACGCTGACTTGGCTCTTCATTAGAAGCGTTCAGTGAACCTGCTTCACTCAACGCTTCTGGACTTAGAGAATTTCTGCTGGCTTTGTCTCAGTGGTTCCTTCTCAACTATCTCAGCAGTATCTTCTTTACAGCTAAGACTATCCCCTGTCTCAGCGGTTTCTTCTCAACTGTCTCAGTGCTTCCTTCTTCACAACTTAAACTATCTCATGTCTCAGTGGTTTTGCTGAGACCAACATTTCTCTCAACGCTTTGCATTGAGCTTCTCAGCTGTCTCAGTAGTTATGCTGAGACATTCTTCTTAGCTGTCTTAGCTGTCTTAGCGGTCTCAACGCTTTTGCCTTAGTCAAATTATCTAACTTCTAGCGTCTCTTTTTTTCACCTGTCCAATAAAGGACAAACTGCATGCATGAACTTATGCACACATAAAATACATTACCCTTAGAATAATAGGTGATGCCTCTTCATATCCTGAGGAACATTGTAGGGCACAATTCCCAACAATCTCCCTATATTTGAAAAAGGCAGAACACCCATCCATACTAAGGTGCATCAACACAAAAAGTATCATGATAGTCCTGATGAGACATTATCATGACAACTAGCCATCCCAGTATAGGATAACTCCCCATAGATGAGATGACTTAACACTATGATTTAATAATCAATAGTACTGGTGAATTATTAAACATTAACAATGTAGCAATATGATTAACAACAAAATCTTTATTAATCATAAACAAGATAAACATTATGATTAAGATATACCTAATGATTAATTAATTTAGAGAGCCTTAGCCAAACAACAGTAGCAAAACCTGTGATTATAGGATATCTATGAAAGAATAGCATATTCATTAATTACAGATATATAAATGAGAATTGCATGCACATTTATCACATCAAAATATTCAGGGCCTACTCATATTAATTTCATTGATAGAGTTTTGATATTGCTACACTATTGATATTCATTACAAGACATTGATTAAATATTTAAAGAACCCTAAGTCTTGCAGCCTCATATCAGCACTTCTTTGATGAACTTGAATCAACATCCTCGGTAGCAGCAGTATTTTTCAAGTTTTCAGCTTTGTTCTTCTGCCGTTTGAAGTAAAGGAATGTCTTTTAAATATATTTGGGAGGCATTTTCTTAGGGTTGCACTTCCTTAGCAGATTTTCTTTGAATACTCTTTCCCTTAGGGAATTTCCTTCCAAATGCTTTATCCATTCCTCAGAAGGATATACACTATCAATATTCTTTAAGATTTATCCATGGCTTACCCAAGCAATGATAATGATGGATTCAGAGGCATCACTTAGTTGTTCATGATCTGGATCATCTCTGTTCTCAGCTCTCCTCTTTGTCATGAACTCTTCAGCCATCTGAGTTCCTTCGCTTTTTCTTCTAGCATTAAATTGTGCATCATGTGCAACTCTAGCTTATGATGGGATGTCTAGGTCCTCTGGCCTCTTTTTATCTAGAAGAGGCAGGTGTAGTGCCACCCTAGTGCCTTGAATTACATTGAAGGCTTGATCTTCAATAGGGCTACTATCTTAGCATGGTTTCTCTCCCCCTTTGTGCCTTCTTCAAAGATGGTCTTTTGCAGTAAGGTGGTGTTGGCTTCATTTTTGCTTCATATAGATTGGAATATTCTCTCATTGTCAGCAAGCAGCTCATTTTTCAGAAGTATTGCCTGCTCTAGAGTGTGGACAGTAACATTGGTGACATGCTAATTTACATAATCTGCTGACCCCTGATCACCTCATCAGTTGCACTCACATAATTCTTGACATATCCTATGTCAGCTACAGAGAAGTTTTGGCTTGTTTCCAAGGATTTCATGAGGGTGGTCAGCTTTATGCCAGCAGTTCCAGCCAAATCAAACCAGGTGGTGGCCTTTTTGTTTAAGTGAGAGGTTTCTTCTTTACTTTCCTTGACTTCTGTTAAAAATTCATCCCTAAGCTTGGCAACTTATTGGTCAACATACTCCTTTAGGGTTGTGGTCTGAGCATCCAGGAGTGCGTTGATATGGTTTAGGAGTAACTCATTAGAGATTTGAGTAGTTGGTGGTTTGCTTAATGGAGGAGCGACATCATCCTGAGCAAGGATCTGTGAGGACTCCCCTTCAACTACAGCACCTATAAAAGGAGCCATTTCCTTAGCTAAAGCTGCATTACCACTGATAATTAAGAGGGAATGAGTATTACTTGTAGTGGGTGCAGACTCAACCAATCTGTTGACAACTTGGTCCAAGGTTGTCAAATACATCTGATTATGCTCCCCCTTAGACTGAGCATCCTTCTCTGGGCTTGACCCATCAAGATAAGTATCTAATGGCTCAGGAGGCTCACAGTTATCTTTTTTAGTATGGATAACTTCACCTGCAGCTACATCATCAGTATCAGCCATATCTGCCTCATCCTCTGCAGTAACCTCTTTTTCAGTAGCATTCTTTGAAACTTGTCCTGATCTAGGGATGACATGGATTTTATCAACATGCACAACAGTATCCTGGAGTTGAGTGTTTGTTGAGGAGAGACTCAGGGATATGTCTGTCTGCAGACTAACATTAACAGGGAGTGAAGTTCCTAGCTCAGGTTCAGAGCAGGATGAACTGTCTACTTCAGCAACTTGTTGTCCCTTATCCCTTGAAGAGTCCTTTGTTATTGAAGGTTGGCTCTTGGTTAGGATCCTAGTGATTCTATCCAATGTCTTTATATCCATTCTTTTCAGGTAGTGAATCTTCACTCCATACTCCTGCTTGAATGTATTAGGGTAGGTGTTCACTAGGTACAAAGAAAGAATTCTACCTATGTTTGGAGTGTGTAGGCAGTCTACTATTCTTTGGTAAATGAGAGAAGACCAAGAGGTATTCCTATTAAAGATTATCCTAGTCATGACATCAAACATTGAAATGGAGATTGTTTCATGTGATCCATGTTTGCAGATAAGGGCTTTCACTATAATATCTGCTAGCAGTTTACCTCTTTGATTGAAGAATTTCCTCTTAACAGACCCAGGTTTTGCTACACTGTATCCACACCACCCGAGAGCTCTATCTCTGTCTGTCATGGTGGGTTCTTCTTCCTCACTAAGGTTGATGGAGGGTAGATGAAGGGCTTCACCTAGTCTCTTAGTGTTTACCTTAATATTGATGTCCTCAATCTTAGACTTAAGTGAGTTTTGAGAAGAAGACACTTTAATATTAGGGAAGAATTCTACTAACTCTTTTCTAATAATGCTGGAGGGTTCAGAAAGGGTATACTCCAGACCTGTGGTATTAATCATCCTTAACACTACTTTAATCTCTAGTGAGGAATGACTGAATCCGTTCCTCACAATTTCATAGCCCTCCTAGAGCTCCTTGGTGATATTTGGCGCCATTGAACCATTGCGACAAGACGCCGAGAAGGTTTCGGTCTCGACGGCTAGGGTTACGGCTTTGAAGAGTGGTGTGGCTTTTCGTTTCTTGTCGCCTTTATATTTATAATGAAAAAAAGCTTAATTACCTTGTCATTTGATTAACCAATTAAACATTTTTAGCTTAAATTGGTACTTTTAGGTTTTGCGACTTTGTACAACCCCGTGTTCGCCGAGTGGGCCCGCCAGGTCAGGCGATCGGACCAAGGATCCATGCCCGCACGAGAGCAGCATGCAGACAGGTAACAGGTGGTAAGCTCGCTCTCGCTAAAGCCAGACGGGCGAGCCGCGTGAGCTTCCCCCCCCCCCTCGCACTGGCCTTGAATTCATCGAGCAGAGTTTGCGCTCGACATTCGTCGAGCAGAGGTTCGAGCTCAGCATTCATCGAGCAGAGGTTTGACCTCGGCATTCGTCGAGCAGAGGTTTGAGCTCCCCATTCATCGAGCAGAGGTTTGAGCTAGGAATTGGCGAGCAAAGCTTTGAGCTCGGCATTCGTCGAGCAGATATTTGAGGTCGGTATTCATCTAGCAGAGGACGGAGTTTGGTGATAGTCAAGCAGAGCTCGCGTAAGACCCCTGCCCCCTTACCAAAGAGCCTCCTGATCTTATGCCCAGAATCGCCATCTTACGGTGGCACTAACTCACGGGTTAGTTGACAACGCAACACGCCGATCTTGCCGGCTAGTACAATCATAGGACCTGTTTGACCAATTGATAGAAAGAAGTAAAAAAGCAGTATATAATAATAGCTAGTACACATGTCACAGCACTATCAAATAAAAATGAAAGTACACGAGTACAGAATGAGTACATCAAAAGAGAAAAAGGGCTTATGCCTTGTTCATAATATAAAATCCATCTCTTACAAATGTCAACAAGCGGAAGCTATACTATCATCATAAAACTCATCCCACCTAACGACGTGCTGTAGTAGTAATAGTAGGTAGTGGTGGTATCAGCTCGTCACGTCTTGCCACCTCATCCTGCTAGTACTCAATCTTCTCGAGCTCCTAAAATGATTGGTCACACCGACCGTTAGTCAAAAAGACTAAGTCGTTTCCTCCACACCTCGCCCCCGCAACTCCTAGGCACCGGGCGGAAGGACGAAGCGGAGGACAACAAGGGGTATAGCAAAAGAAGAAAGTGACAGTGCATCTATACTAACAAGTATATTTATATCAATTATTTATACTCTAGCAGTTCTATATATATATATATATATATTGTACATGAACAGTAAGTAGAACTGTATAGAAGCAAGTAAGGTGCAGTAAGTAAACAAGTGCTAAAAGTAAGTAAAGTAAAGATAGCAAGTAAAATAAGCTACTATTAAACTACCATCATAGAAGTACCTTAACTTATATGAATGCCCATACAAACTTATAAGTTAAGGTTTCCAGAAATATAACTTATCATATAAAAGAGCTCATACTAATTTATATGATAAGGATCTATGGTGCGTATGACCTAGTTATGAAAGTGTGATATGTATGCGTTTTACGGTTCATGCAAGTGCAACTCACACACGCGACTCTGTGATCACAAACTTTAGTTCCCACCTTTTGGAGCTAACATCACTCTCTGGTACCACCGTTGTGGCTACGGTAGCAGTGGAGCGGGCGTCTCCACTCTTAGGCGGGTATAAACACTACAGGGCCTAGACCTCCGATACGCCTCTGTACATGTCCTAGGTGCACTCTAGAGTCTTTGCGTACTATTTGCTAGCTACACACCAGTCTTTTTGGTCGAGTGTGCATTCTTCGGGATCGTCCTCCAGACCGCATTGTAAAACAACCCACTGGCACCTCAAACCATCACACCTCGCTAGAGTCACCGTACTGCCATCGGTGTGACGATTGGTCCAGTACCGCATGACCCGCCACAGGTTTATGAATGTGCAAGATATTCCCACCCGAGCCTCCAGCTCGCAGGACCAACCCATCCTGAATCCCTCCAACCCATCACGGGTGAGATTGCACATTAGTACCTTTATTCTGAATCCCTCCAACCCATCACGGGTGAGATTGCATATTAGTGTCTTTATTCTGAATCCCTCCAAACCATCACGGGTGAAAATGAACATCAATGCCTTATCCTATTAGACTACTCTTGTCTAGTGTTTGTTATACCTAGTAGTTTAGGGTTAATCCGAGGACTGCCCAGGGCATGCCCGGTAAAGGGCTCTCGAGGGCACTAGGAGCTATGATCGGTTGAAACCCAAAGAACCCTTTCGCTAGGATATTTATTTTTATTAATGTCTACCCATGATCCATACCCAACTCTCGTTGTTACTCTGGAACGAACTAATGAATTATGTTATCATTGGGAAATCGATGGTCTTCCGCCGGTCTCCGTTATAGCTACTGTCCTTGGGGTCTTCCACTCTATCACTCGATACTATGGAGTGACCTGCTAGACACCAATCAGGGTTTGTCTTCCCAATGTAGTTACCAACTCAACCTTCTATCGTATCCCCTGTGGGTCCTAGTGACATGTGCAATATTTTGCTAAGCGCACCCATGACCTAATGTTGACTCGTATGATGTGTCATCCAAACTCTTGGGTAAAATGCCCCGAATTATTTATCATGGTTATTATGACGTATGATAATGATCGAACTAGGTTTCATTATTTTTGCAAGGGATTAAGGGCCTAAATTAATTCTTTTAATTGTGCGACCGTGGTTACCTTGAACATGAAGTACTACATATAATGGTTCAACCTACCTAAGGAATTTACTAGGTGTTCCATAAGGTTAAATATTACTGTCTATCAGGTTTCATAATATTCCATGCAAATTTCTATTTATTTCCCATTTAATATTAAAATTCCAATTCAACCACTTTCCAAATAAAGTACCTCAACTACTCAACCAAAAATTTTGAGAAAATTAGTGGGTGTTCATGATGATATAATAAGGCTAATTGAAGAATTTCCAAATCTTAAACAATGATCTGACCTAACTTATATCCATTTAAACAATATTACCAAAATGCCATTATTAGTGTTTTAACATATAGATACATCCAAAAATTCTCAAATAATTTATGAGGAATCAAAGCATAATAATAAAACACTGTAAATTTTATTATAATTTTAAAACACTAATTTCCCTTATTTTTATTAATTTCCATAGGGGAAAAAATGGTAAAATCTACTTAAACTCCAAGTAAACATCACTTAATTGTCCTATAAATTTTACAGAGGTGAACAATGCCCTACTAGTACTTTTGACAAAATTTCAGAATTTAATGAACGTAGTTGCCTTAATTTCCAAATTTATTTCTAACTAGGCAAATTTTCCAATAATTACAAATAATGAGAATTTTTATCACAAAAATCCCAAATTTCCCATGATAGGTGTATTCCATTCCTATGAGCCGCTGTCCAGAGATTCATGGGCAAGCAATGATCCATTTGGGCAAAATTTACATTTTTCTATTTTTACTATTGACACCCCAAGTTTGAATATGCCAATCTCATGCATGTGAGATTTCCCAAACATGCAAAGTTCAAGATGACTTGAAATATCTACCATAGTTTTATCTTTCCCTAGTGATCATCCTACCCAAATTTGGGGGTATTTGGAGTCATATAACTCCAAAAATACACTTAATTTAATTTTCAGTATTTCAACAAATACTATAGAAAATGTCTGACCAAAAATTCTCATTTTTAATCAGAGACTAGTTTTATCCCAAACGCAAGCCTGGCCAAAATTTCAAGTCTTGGTGGCTTATGGTTTGGCTTGGGCATTTATTTAAAATTTGCCCTAGCTTAGGACCAGTCTTGGTAGAATGGCAATACAGGGAGCCCTACTGCCCTAAATTACATGTTTAGGGTGTCCAAACAAAGTTAAGACATAGATCCACAATTGTTATGTTGGTGACCAGTTCTGAAATTGCATCTAAGGGACCTATATTTAACATGAAAAGCTCTATATAAAATGTGACAGAAACTAAATGAAATTATTATAACCACTATAGTTTAATTTGATCAAAATGGATGGCATCCCATTATCGCCCCCATCAGCCAACAGTTGAGATTAAACCATCATGGGCAAGTTTCACGGCTTATTCCGGCCACTTAGGCCGGCGCCACCGTCGGCGATTATTGCCACCACCTCCGTTGAGGTGGTGGTTAGCATTTCCCGGTGGTGAGGCTGCCGGAGGCGGTTCCTCCGGCGATCCCGAGCTAGAAGAAAAACTTGGGAAATTTCACACTTGCTCATATGGTATCGGGCTCAATTTCTCGACTAATTGAGCTCGATAGCTAGCACGGGGTGAGGTGAGGCGAAACGGACCTGTAAACGGGCTTGGTGGCGTGTGCAGTGGCGGTGCTCCATGGCCGAAGCTTGATCCCGATAACTAGCCCTATTCTCCGTTTCTCCAGCAAAAGCTTTGCTCCAGCAGTCGAACTACACTCGTTTAAACCTCATGAAGCTGTTGGTGGGCTTAGATTTGGTTGGGAGTGGCTGTGGGTCAAGTTTGAATTATGGAGGTGGTCGGCCATGGCTTTGGAATCTCCTCCTAACCACCAGATGTCCACCAACCCTTCCACCTTGCTGGAATGATCCTTGGAGGCTCAGCTAAGAGATTGGGCAGAGGGAAGGAGGGCCACATGGCCTCCATCCCCTCTCTCCCTCTCTTCACTCTCTTCCTTTTCTCCAAAATGCCTAAATTACCCCCGTGTATGCATTCTCTCTCCTAATTTTCGGGGTTAGGGGCTGACATTAACCTCTTGGGCTGGTCATTGGCCTTGACTCATGGGCTTAGCCCATTAGGGGCGGGCTTCGTTCCTTCTTTTCTCTTTTAGGCCACTTTGTTGACTTGTTGACTTTTAGGTAGACTTGGTCAACATGGTGAGTGGGCTGACCTCACTTAAGGGTCATGGACCGTATGGCACCACCCAACTTTGGGTTTGGTCAAGGTGATGCCCTACTTGGGCTAATTGGGCCTTTAAGTGCGGTTTTGACCAAATTAGTGTTTAGGGTTGACCTGGGTCAATATTGGTCAATTGGTGACCAAAAGATGTGGCTTATGGTTCACTTAGGTTGTTATTAGGGTTAGGGGTACAGTGGTGGGACCAATGTGTCGCTAAGACCCCAATTTGGGCTAGTTTGACTTGGGTTAACTTGGGCCCTATAGTGGGTCCAATGTTACTACACCCTAACTCCATGGTTCAAACTTAGCCTAAACCCTTACCCCCACCACATGTCCTAACCCAACCTAAGTAGAGGGGTCTAATTAGAAATGAGATGTTACAAACCCCAATAAACAAAAAATAATAATTTTTGTCCCCGAAATTTAAGTTCGGCACTACATGGTTTCTAAACATAAAAATTTAAGTACTTTAGACAAAATTAAAGTATTACCTGAGGTAAAAAGCTTCGGGTGCCACTCTAGCATCAGATACCTCAGCTCCTAGGTGTGCTCCTCCCGTCTATGGTTGGACCATAATACCTTCACCAGGGGAACCTTCTTTTTCTGCAGCACTCAGACTGCAGTATCATCGATCCGGAGAGGCACTAAATGAACTGATCTGTCAAATGCTAACGGGCCTGCTGTAGTGGTGATATGCTGCTCCGGCCGAAGGAGAGCTCTCCATAGTGAAGAGACGTGGAAGACGTCGTACAAGGTACCTAACTCTGATGGCAGCTCCAGCCTGTAGGACAAGGGGTCGATCCGCTCCAGAATCAAATATGGCCCCATTATCGAGGGCTGAGCTTCTTTTGCCTCCGCACACGGTAAACACCATGCACTAGACGTATCTTCAAGAACACTTTGTCCCCCACCTGGAACTCCACCTTCTGATGTCGCGCATCGTAGTACTTAGCCTGCCTACTCTGATCCTCCAGCATTCGGTCCCTTATCAGTCATATCAGAGCGTCCGTATCCTCAATGTATTCTGATCCAAGTGCCCTGGGGTCCTCATCCTGAAACCAAGATAGCGGTGTCCGACACTTTCTCCCGTAAAGATCCTCATATGGTGTCATCCCAATGCTCGCCTGGTGACTATTATTGTAGGAGAACTCAACCAGTGGCAACATTCTCTCCCAGGGCCTCCCCGTATCCAATATACACAATCGTGGCAGATCCTCCATGATCCTAATGGTCTGCTCTGTCTGACTGTCAGTCTGTGGATGGAAAGCGGTGCTAAAAGCAAGCTGAGAATCCAAGTATGCCTGTACCACTCTCCACTGCCTAGAAGTGAACCGACTGTCATGATCCGAGATAATCGCCCTGGGGACCCCGTGGTACCTAACAAACTGCTCGACAAACAATCTCACCAAAGCAGCAACTGCGCTGTCCTTCCTGATTGGTATAAAATGGGCCACCTTGGACAGTCTATCGACAATGACCCAAACCGAATCATGCCCTGAGTGGGAGCGAGGCAATCCGTGCACAAAGTCCATAACAATATCTTCGAACTTCCACTCAGGTACCATTAGTGATTGTAGTAACCCTCCTGGGCTCTTGCACTCTGTCTTAACTCGCTGGCAAGTCTTGCAGTGTGTCACATTGAAGATGATCTCCCTCTTCATTCCCAGCCAATACATGCTCCTCCGCAGATCCGCTGTCATCTTGGTGATACCGCGATGTACTGAGTACCGAGAACATTGTGTCTCCTTGAGTATATCCTCCCTGATACCACCTCCTGTGGGTATATAAACACGACCATGGAAATGAACGAGGTCATCAAGCAAAGAATAATCCCCTGTCCTGCCCCCTTCCAGGGCCCTGAATACCGACTCCAACGCTGCATCTAACCTCCGTTATAGCCTGATGCGCTCTCGTATATCACACTCAAGGACCAGAGAGTTCAAGTACTCCTGATAAATCTCCGGCTCAGACTCGGAAATGACAGAAATGTGCATATCCTCTAACATTTGCAGCAGCTCTATGGCATCACCCGAGGCTCTGGTCCTGAGGTGTTGGCTCTCCTACTCTAGGCATCTGCCACGGTGTTTTCCTTCCCCGGATGATAATGCATGGTGTAATCATTATTGCAAAAGAATTCAAGCCATCTTCTCTGGCGTAGGTTCAGGTCTTTCTGCGTGTCAACATACTTGAGGTTCTTGTGATCCGAGAAGATGTCACAATGAACCTCATATTGGTAATACCTCCAAATCTACAATGCAAATGCCACCGCCTCGAGCTCTAAATCATGTACGGGGTAATTTTGTTCATGATTGTTCAACTGCCTCGAAGCATAAGCGATGACTTGTCCGTACTCCATCAAAACCGCACCCATCCACTGATATGAGGAGTCAGTATAAATGTGAAATCCTTACTTCCTAGATGGAAGTGCAAGTATGGAGGAAGAGGTTAGCTTGTCCTTTAGCTCCTGAAATGTTGCCTCGCACTTCTCCGTCCAAATAAAAGATGCCTCCTTCTTCGTCAAGGACGTCAGGGGGAGTGTTTTCCTCAAGAACCCCTCCACGAACTTGCAATAATATCCTGCGAGTCTCAGAAAACTGCGTATGTCCGATGCTGACTTTGGCTGCGGCCAATCTCTAACTGTCTGCACCTTGGATGGGTCCACGGCCAACCCTGCCCCACTGATAGTATGCACCAAGAATGCCACCTCTTGCAGCCAGAACTGGCACTTGGAGAACTTAGCATACATCTGGTGCTCTCTCAGCTTTCCCAAAACTAACGCCAAATGCTGAGTATGGGCCTCCTGTGTCCGGGAGTAGATCAGTATATCATCGATGAAGAATACGACAAATCTGTCCATGTAGGGCTCGAAGATGTGGTTCATCAAGCTCACTAATACAGAAGGCACATTCGTGAGCCTGAAAGGCATCACTGTGAACTCGTACAATCCATAGAGGGAACGGAAGGTCGTCTTCGGAATGTCCTCCTCCTGGATCCACAGCTGATTGAACCCGGACCTCAAATCCAACTTGGAGAATTAGAAGGCTCCGTGAAGCTGATCAAAAAGCTCATCAATCCGGGGAAGCAGGTTGTTGAAATTTGTGAAGTGAAAGTGGGTGAATGGAGCACTTGGACCTATCTGCGTGGACTATGCGGACAGGGTTGCCGGACAGCTAGTTCGGCAGGGATGTTGCAGACGGTTTGCTCTGTAGCTGCCTGGGCGGTCTGTTCGTGCTAACTACGCAGACAGCAGCGGCGGCTTGTGCTCAGGAGGTAGTTGGATCCCAGGAAGTTACCATGCGGATAGAGACTCTAACCGCGAAGTCCGGCAAGAAGCGGACTGAAGGACTGGAGCTCGGCAGACTGGCTTGGCGAATTTCTTGGTCTTGCTCTGGTGCAGCGGCAAGTGGAAGTCACGGAGACCGCCAGTCAGTGCGGACTGATACTGGAGCTCGCCGGGATAGGCGAACTGGATCCAGTGTCTGCCAGTAAGTGCGGACTAGCCCTTGTGGCTAGTGGTGTGGACTTGGTTGGTTCTGAACTAAGTCCATGTTTGGCTCAGTCTGGGGAGATCGTATAGTGGAGTGTAAACTACTTCTCAGTCCACCAAGCTCGGCGGAAGTGTTGTGTGCCTTGGTTGCTAGTTTGGGAGATGCGGACTGAAGATTGTGTCCACAACTACGTGCGGACTGGAGCTGGAGTCCGCTGAGTCCGACAGCTACCATGCTGGTGTGGACTCGCGATGTGCAGACTGGATAATTCTGCAGTCTATGCGGACAGGAGTTGTTTGCAGGGATATGTAGGCTAGGGCTGTCTGCAGTATGAGCGGACTGAAACGGAGTGTTCGCTGAGTCTGGCAGGTGCCTTGGTGGCGAGGCTATTGGCTCGGGATAAGCGGGCTGAGCTGTGTCTGTGGATTGGCCCACAATGTTGCTGCGGAGTCTGGATGTGGTGGTCCTGGCTTGGCCCTTGGCGACAAGGCGGACTGGCGATTTTGTCCGGCCTTGGAGAAGCACGGCGGGCTGGCTATCTTGCACAGGAAGCGACAGACTGGTGTCTATATCCGCGGCTTGCAGATAAACTCGTTCTTGCCGCGGGATGTGGCGGTAATCCTATCGTCTAGGGCGGTGACCACACTCATCATCGTGCCTATAAATAGGACTTATGTCACATCAGGAAAAGGAACTTGAGAAATCGAGTGAACAGTAAGTGAGCTCACAATAATTGTTGTGGACTGGACTTTTGTGTCCGTGCGGTTTGATTGAGTCGATCGAGTTGTGCTGTGCAGGTTGTGTGGATAGTGCTAGAAAGCCAGGACATGTCTTTGATTGCAGTCAGGGACAGTGCGGACTCTGCGGTTAAGCAACAGGCGGTAAACATTAGGTCGCGGACAACGACCAAACGGTCTTCTCTTTGGCAACTTGGTTCGGGGTTCAATAAGCCGTCTGCTTCAGGCGAAATTGTTGTAACCCTAGTTCTGATTTGGGCAAGGATCACTATTAGGTTTGATTAGACTGACCCAAAATTTATAGTCAGGGTCATAGGTTTATTTCTTTAGTCTAGGCCAAGAGTCAACATCACTGGATCAGCCTTCAACAGCCTGTCAGAGACTCAAGTAGTTGTGTCGACACAGACTACATCAGTCGACACTCAGCAACATTGTGTCGACACTTTGAATAAGTTGTGTCAACACCAGTAGCAGAATTGTGTCGACACACAGAAAGACTGTGTCGACACACAGAAGATTTGTGTCGACATACAGACTATCAGTCGACATAGATAATATTAGTCGGCACTGGCTCAGTCGACACATGAGGGATTTGTGTCGACACAGTTCACAGATTATTATTCGACAGTATCAGTCAACACCAGAAGGACTTGTTTCGACACCCAGAACCATCTGTTGACATAGTTCACAGAAGTTGTTTCAGAAGGATAAGTCAAATTCTCAGGTTGACGAATCAAGTTCTCAGGTCGACGATTTCTGCCTTTTTTAGTATGACATTCCAGAAAATATTATAAGTCCAAAAACAATTCTCAGCTCGACGATCGTCGATCTCCCATCGACGATCTCAGAGTCTTCTACTCTGAACTGAGCTCGACGATCAACGATCTCAGGTCGACGATCTTGTGCTTCTCAGCAGTTATCTCAGATCTACGATTTTTTACAGCTTTCAGTTATTAGTTCACCCAGTCCGGTCAGAAGTATCTATTTTATTGATAAATCATTTTAAGGCAAATATATTCTGATAATTAATGCTGACATTCTCAAGGCTGATAGTCGTATCTCATGAAGCATTGATTATGGTATTCACAGAATATTTTGTCAAGATAGTTATGGAAGTGCATTTATGATTGTCGGCCATTCTACCCGTTTGGGCTCCTAAATTCTTGCAGAGAATTAAGTACTGTCTAGGAATTCAAATTCAGGCCGTTAGTCTTTCCAAAAATATACATAGAACTTAAAAAGACAGAGACAACAAGAATCACTATTAACAGTCAGTCAAAAAATCAATCATCTTTTTGCTCTCAAGGTTTCTTGCTTTTGCCAAAAACAAGGAAGAAGAAGAACTTGATAAACACAAAATCTCTCTAGTCTTCTTCCTTCATCAGGCTTCAACAATCTACAGAGAACTTGAATCAACATCAATCTGAAGACCTACACCCTGGACAAAGCTTCCTGCTTCCTGAAATTACTAAATATCTCAGGGGGGGGGGATTTGGCATCATCAAATCCACATAGTCTTCTCATTGTGTTTGAGAAAGAGAAGACTGTCATCTATTTTTCTTTAACCTCTCGTGTACAGGGTTCTTACTCCCTTCAAAAGTAAACTCCTTGGTGATAGGGCACCTGATCAAAAACCTATTGGTTTTTAGGCACCTAATCAAAAGCCTGAAGGGTTTCTAGATCTACCTGAAGCAGATCTTGTGGTGATAGGGCACCTGATCAAAAACCTAAGTGGATTCCTACCATGGTGGCAGAAGAGTGGATGTACCCAGATTTGGGGAACCACTATAAAATTTCCTATGTCGTCTGGATTGCCTTGTGTTTTCTTTGTGCATTGTGCTGTGATAGTTTCTTGCTTTTACCTTTTTCATATAAGTACCTATATTTTAATTCCGCAATAAATCTAAACATTTTTATACTCTATTCACCCCCCCATCTAGAGTAAACTGTATTTATCCCTCACTTTTAATTGGTATCAGAGGGTGTGTTTTTAAGGTTGTACAGGCTAACACCTGAACCTAAGATCTCTTATAGATATCTGTTTACTCTATTATTTGTTATACTATGGCACATTACAAGGAATTTGCAAGCAACAGACCTCCAGTTTGCAACTTGAAAAGTTTGGAATCTGGTAGGCAAGAATGAGGCTTTATATGAATTCTATTGATGAAGACATTTTTGCTACTATCTTAACAAGAGTACCTCCACCACCAGCTGCCCCTGCAAGTACTTCCTCATACATGACTACAGTACCTCCTCCAGACTACAATGATGCATAGAAGAAAGCAAAGATTGCTGATGCAAGAGCCATGAACATACTGGCACAAATAATGTCTGATGACATATTTCAGAAAGTAGCTGAATGTTAATTAGCCAAGACCATCTGGGATTCCTTAAACCAGATGGTTGCAGGATCAGCAGATGAAAGGAAGGACAGGAAAGCTCATCTCATCTCCCAGTATGAGAATTTTAAAAAGGAAAAAAAACTGAGCAAGTTTTTGAGATGTACAATAGACTCAGTCTCATTGTTAATGAGCTGAAAACTCTAGACAAAGACATCTCAGTCACAGAAATAAATGACAAGATTCTCATGTGCTTCCCCAGCTCATGGGACTCTAGAACCTGGACTATTAGAGAGACCAAAAACACACATGAGATGACTACAGAATCAGTCTTAGGAAAGCTGAAATCCTATGAACAGCTGCTGAAGACAAGAGAAGCTGAGCAACACAAGACTACTACACAAACTAGGAAGGATCAGAATATAGCTTTCAAAGCTTCAGAAGAATCAGAAACTTCTCCATCAAATGAAGAGTTGATGAGTCTCTTTGCAAAGAGATTCTTCAAGATGGGGAGAAAAGAATTCAGAAGGAAATCATCAAGGATTGATGATAAACCAAGGTATGATAAAACCCCTTCTAAAGCGATTATCTGTTTTGGTTGCAGGAAACCTGGACATATTCTTCCAGAATGTCCAGAAAACAAGTATAAGGAAAGGAGAAAGGAGAAAGACTCCAAGAAGCACTGCAGCAAACCATCTTCCTACAAGCACAAGAAGAAGGAGAGAGGGTTTGGTGCAGAAACATGGAGTGACACTGAAGAATCATCTTCCTCCAGCTCTAGTGAAGATGAAGAGGAAGCAATGGCCAAAGAAATCTACTTAATGGCCATCAATGCTTCAGGGAATGTCTCAGAAGAAGAAGAATCTGAAGAATGTTCAGATTGTGATCAGGTATTGGAAGAATTTGACTTTATCTCTAAAGATTTTAAAAATGACTTTAAATCTATGTGTAGTGATCTGATTAGATCTGAGAAGGAAATCAAATTTCTCAGAGATAAACAATTTAATTATGATAGCCTAGTATCAGAAAACATTAAATTGAAAACTGAAATAGACATGCATAGTGAACAAATCACTTTTCTGAAAGTTGAATTAAGTAAAGCAAACCAGCTAGAGGAATCACTGAATGGAAGAAGCAAACAGCTAGTAGAAATTTCCAAAACACTTAATGCTAGACTTAATAGAAGTAAGTTAGGATTAGGTGCATCATCCAGTGAACGACCAATTATTAAGAAAAACCACCTTTCACAACCCATAAAGTTTATTTCAAATAAAGGTAAGAAGAATACAGAACAAATTAAAACAGTTACCAAAGTTTTAAAACAAGTTGAGATAAACAAAGAAAAACAAAAGGCTATGTCTGAAAAAAAATCGTCGAACCAAGATCGACGATCTCAGCATTATGCGTCGAACGACGATCGACGATCTCAGAACCCAGAACTTGAGCCTAAACACTCTGCAAATGGGGATCGACAATTTCATTATGTATCGTCGAACAAGGATCGATGATCGTGGAACCCAGATAATAGACACTATTATTCTGAGAACCAAGATCGACGATATCAATACTGGTCGTCGAACGCAGATCGACGATCTGAACTAAAATCCTTGAACTCAAAATAGTTCTATCAAAACTATAATTTCAACAGAAATTTCAATAATAATTCTAACTCTAAATCTTTCAATCCCTTTAATCAATAGATAATAATACCAACAAGATATCATCCTAAAGGTTACAAGAATCAACCTGAATATTCTTACATTTCCAGTTACAGTTATGTAAATCAATAAGGACCCAAGATTACCTGGGTCAATAATAATTAGCTATTTTTTTCATTGCAGATAAAGACCTATCCTACCATACAAGATAAGTGGTATTTGGATAGTGGGTATTCCAAGCACATGACATGAAACAAGGCTAATCTATGTAACTATAAGGCAAAGCTAGGTCCAAAGGTTATATTTGGAGACTCAAGCTTTGGTCAGACAGAAGGCTATGGAGAATTTACACTTGGAGCTGTCACCTTCAGGAAAGTGGCATATGTAAGTGGGCTGAAACATAACTTGATATCCATAGGACAGCTATGTGATGCAGGTTATGAGGTATATTTTTCTGAATTTGAATGCAATATTTCTCTAAATAGCATTACTGTGTTATCAGGTATTAGGTTAGGCAATATCTATTTAGTTGATTTTAATTCTGCTTGTTCAGAAATCTGTTTATTTAATCAGGTTAGCAATAATAATATGTTGTGGCATAAAAGGCTAGGACATGTAAATCTAAGAAACATTGCTATGTTATCTTCGAACAACCTTGTAAGAGGATTGCCCTCTTGCCCCTACAAGAAGGAAAGCCTTTGCAAGGTTTGTCAAGAAGGCAAGCAAACTAAAAATAGTTTTAAATCAGTTAATAAGAGTGATTCACCTAGGATTTTGTATCTGCTTCATTTGGACCTTTTTGGACCAATTGCTGTACAAAGGCTGGGAGGGAAGTCCTATACTTTAGTTATTGTAGATGACTTCTCTAGGTTCTATTGGGTTTTCTTCTTGAGAAACAAGTCTGATAATTTCAAAGTTCTTACAGATTTTCTAAAATGCATAAAGATTTAGTACTCTACTCCAGTTGCATTGATCAGAAGTGATCATGGCACTGAGTTTGAATCTCTTCCTATGCAAGAATTCTGTGAGAAGGAAGGTATCAGGCACTGCTTCTCTGCTCGCAGAACTCCTTAACAAAATTGGGTCGTTTAAAGGAAAAAACAGAACACTCATTAAAACTGCAGGCACATTGCTTGCTGATGCTCACATGCCTCTATCCTACTGGGCAGAAGCTATAAGCACAACAAATTATGTCCTGAATATAATTTTGAAACACAAACTTAAGGGCAAGACTCCCTATAAATTACGCAAAGGAAGAAACCGAAAATATACTACTTTAGAATTTTTGGTTGTATCAGTTATATACATAATAACAACAATGATTATCTTAGAAAGTTTGAAGCCAAAGCTACAATGGGAATCTTTCTAGGATATTCCAAGTTAGCAAGGCATATAGGGTTCTTAATAAATCATCCTTAAAATTGAAGAGTTAATACATGTTACTTTTGATGAGGCTAATATGTTTTACAAGGAGAAGAAAGCTTCTACCACTGATCATCTGCAGGTACCAAGTCTATGTAAAAAGCTGGATGACTTAAACCTCACCCAAAAGGTGATATCTCATGCCTCACCACAAGAAAATGAAGACAGTGAAGAAGACTCTATGGAAGAAACTGAACTTCCTCCAACAGCAGAAGTAATTCCACAAGAGGAATTCACTCCAATTGTTGTTGAACCAACTCCAGCATCTGATTTTTTAACACTTAGGGATCACCCTAAATCCCAAGTAATTGGAGACATATCAACAGGTGTACATACAAGGCATCAACTCAACCATGATGTGATGCATGCCTGTTTTCTCTCTCAAATTGAACCTCAATCCATAACTGATGCTCAGTAAGATCCCCACTGGATCATTGCAATGCAAGAGGAACTAAATCAGTTTGAAAGATGTAGAGTTTGGGACTTAGTTCCAAGGCCTAAAGGCTATCCAGTAATTTTAACTAAGTGGGTTTTCAGTCATAAGCTTGATGCCCAAGGTGTGATTGTGAGGAACAAGGCTAGGATTGTTGCTCAAGGATATATGCAAGAGAAAGGAATTGACTATGATCAGACCTTTGCTCCAGTTGCCAGGCTAGAGGCTATAAGGATTTTTCTGGCCTATACTGCTTTCAAAAAGTTCACAGTTTATCAGATGAATGTCAAAAGTGTTTTCCTAAATGGAGTACTACAAGAAGAGGTTTATGTAGAACAACCTCCAGGTTTTGTTTCTCCAACTTCCCCCTCTCATGTTTTTAAACTGCATAAGGCTTTCTATGGTTTAAAGCAAGCTCCAAGAGCTTGGTATGAGACCTTAGCCAGCTTTCTTTTAGGGCATGGTTTTTCTAGAGGCATGGTAGATAAAACTCTTTTTACAAAATTGCATCATGATAAAATCTTATTAGTACAAATATATGTAGATGATATTATATTTGATTCTACTGATCCCAAATTGTGCAAGAGATTTTCTAATCTAATGCATTCTAAATTTGAGATGAGCAGCATGAGAGAGTTATCTTATTTCCTTGGTCTCCAAGTTAAACAATCTCCTGATAGTATCTTCATCTCCCAATCTAAATATGCTAATGAGCTTATTAAGATGTTTGGGATGGCTGATGCATCTTCTATAAGACTCCAATGGCTTCCAATGCTGTATTATACACTGATGAGCATGGAAAACCTGTTGATCAGACCAAGTATAGGGCCATTGTTGGATCCCTACTATATCTGACAGCAAGCAGACCAGATATCATGTTTGCTACATGTTTATGTGCTAGGTTCCAGGTGAACCCTAAAGAATCTCATCTTAGTTTCATAAAAAGGATTTTAAGATATATAAAGGGTTGTCCTAATCTAGGACTCTGGTATCCAATAGAGTCAACATTTGAGTTGACTGGATTTTCAGATGCTGACTATGCTGGATGCAGAGTGGACAGAAAGAGCACTTCGGGAACTTACTAGTTCTTGGGTGATAGACTTGTGTCCTGGTTTTGCAAGAAGCAAACCTCTGTATCAACATCTACTGCTGAAGATGAATATATGGCTGCTGGCAATTGCTGTTCACAGATTTTGTGGATACAAAACCAACTCTTAGATTATGGTTTCAATCTAAATAATTCAACCATCTTCTGTGATAATACAAGTGTTATATCTATAGCACATAATCCAGTGCATCATTCTAAAACAAGCATATAGATATAAGACATCATTTCATTAGAGATAATGTAGACAAAAAGAAAATTAATCTAGACTTTATCTCTACTGATTTTCAAAGAGCAGATATTTTCACCAAACCCCATGATGAAAGAAGCACCTGTTCTTCCTGAATCAGCTTGGAATGATCAATGGGAAGGATTAACTTAATTTCTGTCTTCTGTTTTTGGATCTGTTCCTAAATCGTCGAGCGAAGATCAATGATCTTCGAACAGCTCTTAAGCTAAATCGTCGAACTACGTTTGACGACAGCTCTGTGTGAAGACAAAAATTGTCGACCGGAGATCGACGACTTTGCTTCAATTAATTGATCGTCTTTTCTATTTTATTTTCCCTTTGCACTTGATCTCTTCTCTTTTGAGTCTACAGATCTTCCATGGAGATTTCTACGGCGGCTCTTTCAAAGATGAAGTTCACTGTGATCATATCTTTCAATTGGTATCAGTTACTGTGATCTTATTTTTCACGCAATATTACAGTTATGTGTTGATCAGGGTCTGAAGAAGTTCATCTGTTGCTGAGATCAAAGAATGAGTTTATGACTACTCCCCTTCTGCTTCCCTTTCTGCTTCCTCTGTCCCTTCTTCATCTAGGGGTAGTTTTCACTAAAACCAGGTAGGGGGAGGTGTCCAATGAAGATGCAGCATGTTCAGCCTCAACAGACCTTCAAACTCAGTCTCCTCCAGCAGTATAGGAAGAAGAAGTGTTTCAAAAATTTTGTGTAGATATAGATGACCAATGAAGCTGCAGTAGGTCCAACAGCAGTAGCAATTCCAGAAATAGCAGAAGTAGATTATGATGATACAGATTGTAATGACACAGGTTTGGGAAAGGTTCAACATCAACAACAACATTAGCAATAGAACAAGCAGAAGCAAATGCTCCAGTTTATTGCTTTGTATTTTCTTCGTGTTATGTAAATTGTTTCCTCACCCAAATAGGGGGAGATTGTTGGAACCCTAGTTCTGATTTGGGCAAGAATCACTATTAGGTTTGCTTAGACTGACCCAAAATGTATAGTTAGGGTCATAGGTTTATTTCTTTAGTCTAGGCCAAGAGTGAACATCACTGGATCAGCCTTCAACAGCCTGTCAGAGACTCAAGTAGTTGTGTCGACACAGACTACATCAGTCGACACTCAGCAGCATTGTGTCGACACTTTGAATAAGCTGTGTTGACACCAGTAGCAGAATTGTGTCGACACACAGAAAGGCTGTGTCGACACCCAGAAGATTTGTGTCGACACACAGACTATCAGTCGACATAGATAATATTAGTCGACACTGGCTCAGTCGACAAAAGAAGGATTTGTGTCGACACAGTTCATAGATTATTAGTCGACAGTATCAGTCGACACCAGAACGACTTGTGTCGATACCCAGAACCATCGGTCGACATAGTTCACAGAAGTTGTTTCAGAAGGATAAGTCAAATTCTCAGGTCGACGAATCAAGTTCTCAGGTCGACGATTTCTGCCTTTTTCAGTATGACATTCCAGAAAATATTCTATGTCCAGAAACAATTCTCATCTCGACGATCATCGATCTCCCATCAAAGATGTCAGAGTCTTCTACTCTGAACTGAGCTCGACGATCTTGTCCTTCTCAGCAGTTATCTCAGATCTATGATTTTTTACTGCTTTTAGTTATCAGTTCTCTCAGTCCGGTCAGAAGTATCGATTTTACTGATAAATCATTTTAAGGCAAATATATTCTGATAATTAATGCTAACATTCTTAAGCCTGATAGCTGTATCTCATGAAGCATTGATTATGGTATTCACAGAATATTTTGTCAAGACAGTTATGGAAGTGTATTTATGATTGCCATCCATTTTACCCATTTGGGCTCCTAAATTCTTACAGAGAATTAAGTACTGTCTTGGAATTCAAATTCAGGCCGTTAGTCTTTCCAAAAATATACAGAGAACTTAAAAAGACAGAGACAACAAGAATCATAGTTAACAGTTAGTCAAAAAATCAATCATCTTTTTGCTCTCAAGGTTTCTTGCTTTTGCCAAAAACAAGGAAGAAGAAGAACTTGCTAACACAAAATCTCTCTAGTCTTCTTCCTTCATCAGGCTTCAACAATCTACAAAGAGCTTGAATCAACATCAATCTGAAGACCTACACCCTGCACAAAGCTTCTTGCTTCCTGAAACTACTCAATATCTCAGGGGGAGCTTTAGCATCATCAAATCCACAGAGTCTTCTCATTGTGTTTGAGAAAGAGAAGACTATCATCTATTTTTCTTTAACCTCTCGTGTACAGGGTTCTTTCTCCCTTCAAAAGTACACTCCTTGGTGATATGGCACCTGATCAAAAACCTATTGGTTTTTAGGCACCTGATCAAAAGCCTGAAGGGTTTCTAGATCTACCTGAAGCAGATCTTGTGGTGATAGGGCACCTTATCAAAAACCTTAGTGGATTCCTACCAGGGTGGTAGAAGAGTGGATGTACCCAAATTTGGGGAACCACTATAAAATTTCTTGTGTCTTCTGAATTGCCTTGTGTTTTATTTGTGCATTGTGCTGTGATAGTTTCTTGCTTTTACCTTTTTTATATAAGTACCTATATTTTAATCCTGCAATAAATATAAACATTTTTTATACTCTATTCACCCCCCCCTCTAGAGTAAACTGTATCTATCCCTCACTTTCAGAACTGTTCTATTCGGCATGGCAGCTTGTGCAGTCTGGCGGCTAGGCGACCTCGCGGTCAGGAGGCTTGTAGATCTGCGGCTAGAGCAAGCATTGGAATAAGGGATAGTTCACGCGGGTTGGGTTGCGGTCTGGCGACTTGGCGGACTGTGCGGACTCCACAGCAGTAGACCGGCGGCTTGATGTTTGAGTCCGCGTGGCTTGTGTTATCTTGTCTTGTCTTGTAGTTCTCTGCTTTCCCTTGGGTGGTTGTTTGGTGAAGCATGTCTCGCCATATATGTCTCGCTGTGTAGAGAAGATTGCTGTGAATCAATAAAGACTCTTATGCTGCATGTGTTTTCTGGTTGGCTGGCTTTAGTTGAGATAACCCCTGCTTACTCCAAGTCCCAGGGAAATTTCCGCATGATCATGGAGTGATCTTGATAGTCTTGAGAATATTAATTTGGCATCAGGCTATCTTGTTGACCACTTGGAGAAAATTCAACATGGTAGTAGTGCCAGGTTGTTGAATTTTAACATAGTATCAGAGCTGGACTGAAGTGGATAAGCAGTGTTCAAACAAAGTGGTAGTTACTCTTGTGAAGAGGGAACTAGTGGTAGAAGTATGGCAGTGGAAGATGCAAGTTATCTTGGAATTGAACTCCTTACAAAGATGAACTTTGATAGGTGGAAGTATTATATGGAGAGCTTTCTTCTTGGCGACGACCTTTGGTAGGTTGTATGCAGAGCAGAAATACAAGAGGATACTGCTGGCAATGCTGAAGAGATGGGAGCTTGGAAGGAGACAAATGCGAAAGCAGAGTCTATTCTCAAGCAGGTGAACTCATCGGAGCTCTTAGACCACATCAGTGGATGTCGGTCAGCTGCGGAGGTTTGGACTTCCCTTGATGGGTTGTTCAGGAAGGAGGTGAAGGTTATTGCAGAGGATTGTCCTTCTACTTCATATCAGCAAGAGAGGAGTGCTTCTCCTAGGCGTGATGGGAAGAGGAAGGAGGGACCAAGGTCTATAAATGCATGCATCATGGTCGTCTCAGGAAAGAGTGCAAGGTTGCCTTGCTCTCGGCGAACGTAGCTCATGTTGGGAGTAAGGAGAAGAACTTAGTTGGTCTTTAACAAGTTCTGGTACTGATCGGAAGAAGACTAGTGATAATGCAGCTATCTGGTATGAAAGACTGGGGCATGTAGGGATGGACAAGAAGAAAGCAATGGAGGTAAGAAGACTCGTAAGAGGCTTGCCTAGATTGTCATCCTATGGAGATGGTCAGGGATGTGCGGGATGTCAGCAAAGTGAAGCTTATCGCTTTATGGTTTATAAGGCACAATCCGGACGTAAAGCACCTTTGGCGGTTGTCCATTGTGCTCTGGATGGACCAACCGTCACCGCCAGTCTTGGAGGCAGCAAGTTCATGCTGATATTGGTTGATGACTACTCAAGGTATACTTGGGTATACTTCATGAAGGAGAAGTCCAACATGATGCACTTGATTGTGGAGTTCAAGAAGCTTATGTAAGGCTAGCTGGGCCTGTGGATCAAGAAGTTGAGGACAAGCATCGGTGGTGAGTTTGGCTCAACCGAGTTCTCAAACTATTGCAGCAAGCAAGGGATCCGGAAGGAGCTTTCTTGTGGACATACTTCACAGCAAGGTAGTGTTGCAGCTCGGATGATCCGTTGGTTGACAGAGATCTGCAACTATTGGCTTCAGAGTAAAGGTGTTCCTAAGGCCCTTTGGGTGGAAGTAATGGCTTGTGCTGCTCATATCATCAATCAGATGGCTCTTAGTCTGATCTATGTGAAGACTCCCTATGAGCTGATGTTCGGGGTGAAGCTCAGTGTAAAGCACCTACGGGTGTTTGGATCTACCTGCTAAGTACACACTCCAGATGCTCTCAAGATGAAGTTAGTCTTTGTTGGGTATGATGAGCAGAGGAGAAGATGGAGGTTTATGGATCCTTTGACGAAGAGGCTCATTGTGTCGAGAGATGTTATCTTCGATGAGCTGACGTCATATTGGGATAGCTCTATGTGGAGCTAGAGATGAGCAGGTCAGATGGTGGGCTGAAGGAGGCTGCCGCTAAGGCTTGGCTGGAGTTGCCTGAGTCACTAGGAGCTCCAGGTTGTTCTAGCTCCGGGGCAAAGATGTCAGGGTCAGGAAGTAGGGGGAGTGATGCTCCATGTACTTCTGGCTCGAATACGGTGGCTTATTATTTAGAAAGCAGGAGGAGTGATGTTTTAGATAGTTCTTGTTCAAGAGGGCAGTCTTCTGGTTCAGGTAGTAGGGGGAGCGTTGCTCTAGATGCTCCTAGTTCCAACGAGGAGGCGTCTTATTCAGGAAGCAAGGGGAGCATTGTTCCGAGTTTGCCCGGGAACGGAGCTGGTTCAGGAAGAGTAGCAGAGGTGGATAGCCATGATCTGGTTCTTCGAAGATCGAAGAGGATCAGTAAGCCACTAGCTCGATATAGCGAATGGAACACAGCGGGCTTGGTCCCATGTTTCCTTGCTAGCACTCAGGTAGAGCGAGTATCTTCTAGCTGTGATGACCCCACTAGAATCAGGGAGGTGATTGACACCAAGGCTGAGAAGGTGACTACTCTTAGAGGTGATGTGGCTTGGGCTTTTGTGCCCAAGGAAGTTGGTGATACTTCTGTGATGCATGAGTGGAGGTTGAAGCTGAAGAAGAAGGTAGAGGGAAGCATGGCTCCTTTTAGTAGATGATGGAGGGCTCCCTCATGGTCCATGATATGCAGGGCGAGGACTATGTCTTGGACATTTCTTCATAGACGCAATCAGAGGGATCAGGTGCAAGGTTACGGGAGCTGCTGGAGATATTCACCACTTCTCACTTCAAGGGAGAGTGTTGAAATTTTTGAAGTGAAAGTGGGTGAATGGAGAACTTTGGCCTATCCTCGCGGACTACGCAGACGGGCTTGGCGGACAGCTAGGTAGGCAGGGATGTTGCAGACGGTTTGCTCTGTAGCGGCCTGAGCGGTCTGTTCGCGTAGACTACGTGGACAGCAATGGAGGCTTGTGCCGTGGAGGCAGTTGGATCCCAGGAAGTAACCATGCTGATAGCGACTCTATCTGCGGAGTCCAGAAAGAAGCGGACTAAAGAACTGGAGCTCGGCAGACTGGCTTGGCGAATGCCTTGGCCTTGCTCTGGTGCAGCGGTATGTGGAAGTCGCGGAGACCGCCAGTCAGTACTGGAGCTCACCGGGACAGGCGAACTGGATGCAGTGTCCGCTAGTAAGTGCGGACTGGCCCTTATGGACAGTGGTGTGGACTTGATTGGTTCTGAACCAAGTCCATGTTTGGCTTATTTCGGGGAGATCGCGCGGTGTAGTGCGGACTGCTTCGCAGTATGCCAAGCTCGGTAGAACTATTGTGTGCCTTGGTTGCGAGTTTGGGAGAAGCGGACTGAAGTTCTTGTCTGCAACTGTGTGGAAACAGGAGTTCGTGTCCGCTGAGTCTGACAGCTACCGTGTGGGTGTGGACTTGGGATTTACGGACTGGAGAAGTCTGAAGGGTATGCAGACTGGAGTAGCTTGCAGGGATATGCAGGCTAGGGTTGTCTGCAGTATGAGCAGACTGAAACGACATGTCTGCTGAGTCCGGAAGGTGCCTTGGTGGTGAGGCTGTTGGCTCGGGATAAGCGGTTTGGGCTGTGTCCGCGGATTGGAGGACAATATTGCTGCGGAGTCCGGCTGTGGTGGTCCTGGATTGGACCTTGGCGACAAGGCACACTGGCGATTATGTCCAGCCTTGGAGAAGCACAGCGGGCTGGATATCTTGCACAGGTAGCGTCGGACTGGTGTGTGTATTTGCGGGCTTACGGATACACTTATTCTTGTTGCAGGATATGACGGTAATCCTATCGGCTAGGGCGATGACCATTCTCATCATCGTGCCTATAAATAGGACACATGTCACATCAGGAAAAGGAACATGAGAAACCGAATGAACAGTAAATTATCTCGCAACAGTTGCTGCGGACTGGACTTTTGTGTCCGCGCAGTTTGATTAAGTTGACCGGGTTGTGCTATGCAGGTTGTGTAACGCCCCGAAACTCAAAAGAGCGACAGGAGGCGTTTTGGGCCAAATTTGGAATTTTGCAGGGGGCACACGGCCTGGGACACGGGCGTGTCCAAGGGAGTATCATTTTTGGGTCGACAATCTGGCTGACAAGTCGACGATTTTTGCTCGATGAAGTGTCGAGACTGGGAACCCGTCCGAGGACACGGGCATGTCCAAGGCCGTGTCGGGTGCTCGACGAACTATGCTCGATGAAGTGTCGAGACAGTGAACACGACCTGGAGCCCAGGAGTGTTTGGGTTTGACACGAGTGTGTCAAATAGGACATGGACATCTCCAAGACACGTGTGTGTCTCTGGTTGGTGTTGGTCCTGTGTCGATGGAGGAACACGCCCGGGGACACGGGCGTGTACTGGATGACACGCGCGTGTCAGGTCAAACACGGGTGTGTCGGGTGCCCGTGTGTGTTTCAGGACGCGTCAGTTTCGATGACGAATGGGGAACACGGCCCTGTATACGGGCGTGTCACAGGCCGTGCTCGTCTTGGGTTTTGCATTCGAGCTCCGAATCGTGGCCGTTCGTTTCATTATTTTGGGATCCGACAGCTGGGGGTTGTTTCTGGTGAAATATACCCGGGAATAGGGTTGGAAATCCTTCATTTCAACTTACCATTCTCTTTCTAAAAATCTAGAGAGAGGGGAGAGCAAGGAAGAAGAAGGAGGCTAGATCCGGTCACCGGCGGAGCTTCGGAGCTCCAAATAGCGAGCCAACTTCAGATCTACGGAGGCAAGGCAATTGCGGTGCTTTTCATCTGCATACATTTTTATGGCACCAAGGAAAAATTTCAGGGTAATGATTCTCATCCTAGGACATGTGAAGTCCTCTTTTAATTCGCATAGGAAGCCCGCTCTCGCGAGTTTGTGGTGAGTTGAGGCGTTCCTTCGGGTAGACTTGAATAGTCCGTGTTGTGTAGTTGTAGAGTTCGTAATCGAGAACGGATATAGGCATGATGTATGAAGCCTACCCGAACAATTTGGTCTGGATCAGTGATGTTGCATTGCATGAATGGCCGGAGAAGACTCCGTGCGAATGTTTGTTTTTCGGGTTTTCTACGTGGTAGATTGCAACGGGGAGCCTTGGGGATTAACTCCCAGGTGCACCCGGAAAACTAGGCAGATGCGTGATTCTGCCAACATGGTGGCCTGGGAGCCGACCTGAACATAACCAGGTTATGTGAATTGTGTGATGGGAACAAGACTCAGGGAAGTTTGACCCGCACACGCGACTTAAATTGGCATTGCGGTGTGAGCAATGGGTTAGGCAGAACTGTACCTGATCTATGTGGTTCAGTTAGAGAAACCTAAAGTACGTGGTACTCGTCGTTGACATTGATGGAGGGTCTTAGGCAGTGGCCAGAAAGACCAAATGCTCAAGAGATATTGCCGTCCACGGGGCTGTGATGAGTCAGCAGACTTTGACCGTATTCACCGAGAATGTGCCCTTAGTGAAAGAATTGGTTTCAAGATGTTATAAACACCTAGAGGGGGGTCAATAGGTTCAATTCTTTTTCTAACTTAGGCAGATAGTTCTATCTAATTCAGCAATGTATTCAGTAGAAAGTATAACACAATATTCACATACACAGCATTCACAGATTACACAACAGTTTTATAGTGGTTCCCCAAATGATGGGTACATCTACTTTCCCTCTTCGCCTATCTACCAGTGTACTAGATTCGGCCTAACTTCCTTTCTTCTTCTCAGATTTGCAGATCTTATAGCTCAGACCAAGAATGGTTTCTACAACTCAGAGTCAATCCACACTCCTACAACTCAGGCACAAGCCCTACCTCAGCCTCTTCCACAGGCCTACAACTCAGAGTGACACCCCACTCCTACAACTCAGGAAACAGCCTTACCTTAGCCTCTTTCACAGTCCTACAACTTAGGCAACAAATTCCCCTACCTCAGGCACACAGCCCTTCCTCAGCCTTTATAATTTAGGCTTACAACTCAGAGATGTAAATCTCCTACACTCAGATCTAGTACAGATCCTACAAAGATTAATGATGAAAAGTTGTTGATATCTTCAACCAGATGGAGAGAGAATTGATTGAATGCTTCTTGATCAGTTCTTGATAGAACTGATTTCTTATGGATCAACCTGACTTAGCTTTCGTCAAATCTTCTTGAATCTGAACACAGTAGGGTTGATCTTCTTGATGTTGGAGTTGATCTTCAATCTTCCTCCTTCAGAAATTAATCTGAATTCTTCAGGCAGACTGTTCAGGATCTGCCTTCACTTGATGTGAACTTCTCCTTCTTGTTTTTCTCTCTCTACAATATGTTGACTATTTCTTCCTCTTCTTCTGGATTCTCAATCCTTCAGAGATTATAATTGATTGGCTTGAATAACTTCTCTCTATTCTGTATCTGTTGTTCTTATGGTTGTTATTATTCTCTTCTTCATTGTTGAGAGAGCACATCTAAATATAGGCTTCATCCATGGTAACCGGCTGTTCCAGTTTCAAACAGTCTTCTGACACCTCTGACAGATGTGACAGCAATATTAGTAATGACAGTTGTCGAGTCTTCACTTGTATTACTTCAGCATTAATGAACTTTGACTTAGCAGCAGAGAATGTCGACTGAATTCTTCATATGTGTCGACACACATAGTCCATATATCGATACAAGTATTGTTGTTGTCGACACAGCTTCTATGGAATGTGTCGACATAAGTTCTGTGTGTCGACACAAACACTCCTTGTCTTGACAAAGTTGGTGTCGACAGAATTCTGGTGTGTGTCGACACAAGTTCTGTTTGTCGACACAGTCGTTGTCGACAGAATTCTGGAATGTGTAGACAGCTTCTTTGTGTGTCGACACAGCTCCTGATAATGTCGACACAAGTCTGGCCCTTAGTGTCGACACAACATTGTCGACAGATTTTCTGTGTGTCGACACAAATTCTGGATGTCGACACAATCTGGCCCTTGGTGTCGACACAGCGTTGTCGACAGATTTTCTGTGTGTCGACACAAGTTCTGTGTGTTAACACAATCTGGCCCTTGGTGTCGACACAGCCATTCCCAAGTGTCGACACTTGTACTTAGAAAATTTTCTTTTCCATTTTCTTAACCTGCACATGATAACTCAAAATAACATTAAATACAACTTGATGCATATCATTGAGTTAGGTGAGGCTTCTCCAAATCTGGTACACATTTTCTAATGTACCCAACAATCTCCCCCTATTTGGAGAAGTCATAACCCTTAGTTAATGATATACATCACTTATAATAAAATAAACAATATGATGTAAAAACATGTTCATGGCAGGGAATCATATAAACAAAACATTTAAATAATATCATCACAGAATATGATATAATCATAACAAGCATGAATCATAGTTTTGTTTAAACTTCACAATAGTTTGTTGACAATAGATTACATGGAGGTTAAAACTGAAAATAACAATGTTTTATAATCTAGTCAAACTATCCTAAGGCTGATCAGGCTCCTTGATCACAATGCCTTTTCCAGACTTGATCCTTGCTTGTACTGGAGCTTCAGTATCTTCAGCTGGCTTCTTGCCTTTGAGATCCTTCTTTTTAAGTTCTTCATACTTGACTCTTTGCCTTTCAAAATAGTGAAAAGGCTTAGGAAACTATTAACTGGGTTCTACTACTGTAGCAGGTATTCTCCCAGCCATGTGATCCCTTCTGAACCGCTGAATAACATCTTGTCTTTGAAGATATTTATTCCACTCAACTTCAGAATACCACTTGCCTCTATCATGCATTTTGTCTTGGACAGCTTTCCAGGAAGAAAGTATTATATTCCTGAAAGTTGGACTCCATCTTTCAAAATAAGGCTTCAGTTCAGCCTGCTCTCTAAATCTTTTCTTTGAAAGTTGAGCTTCTTGCACTTTATTCAGTACTGCTTCTAACATTTCCACATTCTCTAAGATAACATTCTTAGTAGCCTCTGGATGGTTGTACATCTGATGAACCAGGTGTTGAATTTCCTCAAAGTTAGAAGGGGGCTATATGATTTGAGCTACTTCCTGCTGACCCCCTTCATTTCCTGCAGCTTGAATTCCTGACACAGCTGTATTGTCATCATCATATAGGGGTGGATATCCCAGAGTTGCTCTAACAACATTTGTTATCCATTTGGCATGCTCTGAACTAGCATTGACTATCAACCTCTCCCCCTTTATGACTTCTCTTTCAATATGATCCCTTAGATCATTCTTTTGGAACCTTATTTGATTAACCAGATAATTTGTTCCCTCTGTATAATAGGCTTTAAACTTTTGGAGCTGAGAAGATATAATATTCTGAGAGGCTTGAAGTGTAGATTGGAAAGTGGCTAAATCCTCTTGAAGTTTCTTATCAAACTCTGACTTCTCTTTATCCCTTTCCTCAGTTAATGCAGTTGCTTTATTTTTTAATTCAGTAACAATCACAATATGTGATTTAGTAAGATTATCATTCATCCTTAGTTGATTTTCTAGGACATAGCCTTGCTTGATCACTATATCATCAATTTGTGTCCTTACCTCTTGTTGCTGTTTTGCCAGAAAAACTACAACATTATCACCTTTATGGAAGCAATCTGTCATCTCTTTCTTATTCTGGCTTACCTCAAATCTGATTGATTTTATATATTGAGCCAAAGAGAATTGAAGATCCTTATGGCTTTCATCCATATACTTTTCCATGTCTACTCTTTGCTCATCCATTTTAATTTGCATAGCAACCAACAATGAACTGAAATCAACTGTTAGAGCTGAGGGTTGTGAAGCTGTCTGTAAAGCTTTCTTATAATTTGAGCTTTTCTTCTTTTAAACCATAAGTTTTCTCTTCTTGGCTTTTAGGGCTTCTCCATCATCATATTCAGAAGTACTTTCTAGATTCACAGTGTCCTTTGGACTTGAGGGCAGCTCCTTATCAGTTCATTGCAACTCCCCCCTAAGTCCCTAGTGTAACGCCCCAGATTTTTGATTACGTACGCATGATGGGCGTTACGTTGGTTTTGACTGTAGTTTGAGCATGGTTTTTCCCGCGGGCTCGCGAGTGGCTGTTTTGTTTGCCGAGTTGCACGATTCCCCAGCAAACCGGAGTCCATATGAGGGACTCGGTGAGGCCTCTTAGGGAATGCTTGCACTTTTTCGCGCCCGGGTAATGTAGCTCAAAATAAGTTGCTGGTTCAGAAAACAAAAAAGGGTAAAAAGTGCTTGAGGAAAAAATGGTCTAGGACGTCTCAGAAACATTTTTCACAAAAGTGAAAAATGGTCGTTTTTGTGCGAGACACGCCCCCTGACACGGGCGTGACCCAGGCCGTGACCTGGGCGTGACCTCCTTGACTCGACGATTTTTCTTGCGTCGAGTTGAGCTCGACGAATGGGGTACACGCCCCATGACACGGGCGTGTCACGGGCCGTGTCCCACTTCGTCGAGTGTCGAGTGTCGATCGTCGAGTATCGAGCGTCGAGTATCGAGTGTCGAGTCTTCGAGAGAGGGGACACGGCCTGTGACACGGGCGTGTCATAGGGCATGTCAGGCTGGGTCGAGTGTTGACACTTTCTGTCGACGAGGGGTCGAGACACGGGCTACACGCCCTAGGTCACGGGCGTGACCGACCCGTCACGGGCGTGTACCCGGCCGTGTACCGTGTGGATAAACGTTGACTTGCCGACTTTCGGCGCCGCTTTAGGTACACGCCCTGTGTCACGGGCGTGACACAGGGCGTGACCGGCCCGAAAGTCGACTTTTTCCAGTTTTTTGTGCCGTTCATTTCCTTGATCCTGCATCGAACGGCTCAGCTCTGTTCTGGATGACATTAGTCTGAAACAGAGATTTTATTTTCATCTCCTCTTCATCTTCATCTTCTTCTTCTTCATTCCCAAAGAGAAAGCAAGAGAGCAAGGGAGCAAGCAAGGCAAGGAAGAGGAGAGCAACCGTCGCGGCATCGTCTCGGTTCAGGCAAGCGGTGTTCTTCACCCTTGCCAATCTTCCTTCTTGCTTTTAATTGTGCAAATAAAATAGCCTTCTTATGTTTCATGAGTTTGTTCTTCTTGTTTTGAATTCTTCCTCATTAGCCTTCTTATGTTTTTGACTTTCCCTATGATTCGATTGCCTAGGTTATTCTTCTTGGTTCAAATTATGCTTAATTGGTGTAATTAGCAATCCTCTTGTTTGTTTTATCAAAGGTCCCTATGCTAAATCCTTATGCTAATTCCCTATGCTAATTCCCTATGCTAATTCCCTATGCTAATTCCCTATGCTAGATTATTTCATGTAGCCAATTTTTCATGATTAAAAACATATGATTGTGTTCCAAATATGTGGTTTATGTACTCATGTTAATCAAGTCTTATCATATGGTTCTATTTTGATACAAAGCGTGTGATACAAAGCGTGTGATACAAAGAGTGTGATTCTTGTTATGTGATGAAGTTCATCATACTATACGTTGGCAATTGGACGTTATGTGTGAGGACGATGAAAGGAACGGGTTACCTGGGGTTATGGGGCGTTTTGCGAGGCGAATATGTGAACCATGACAGGAGCGTTTGTGTGAGAATTTTGCAAGGGGTGGTGTGATTTCAGCCTGTGGCCACCGGGTTTTGGTTTTGTGGTTAGAGAGACCACTTGGGCCCCGATTTGGGCTGGTTTTGTTTGGTGCGTTCCACTTTAGGGCCGCCACCGGTAAGACCCTTGCGAAATTAAACTTAACCGCTGCTTATGCTTCACTAGTATCGTAATTTCTTGGCCTATGAATGATGGAATGAACGTGTGTTTTGCCTTTTGCTCCTGCGGTTTAAGCAGGACATGATGGACTTGTACGCACTTGGTGCGTTTGGCATGGATTGTGGTGCGTTTTCCACTTGTTTTGTTCACTCATGTTACTTGATGAAACATCTCTGTGGGGTCGGTAAGCCCCTTCGTTACCATATATGACATTTATGCTCTCTTTTTGTATAGCTTGGTTGATTGCTGAGGTATTCTTTCTTGAATGCCTCAGGTGCAGGTTGTAGCCGGTTGAGCGGCTAGGTTGGTTGGTGGCGTTTCCTGGGAACTAGCCGAGCATTCATAGCGAGGTAGTTCTTCTTTTTGTTGTACAGACATACATGTGCCCCAATGGGTTCGTGTCAGCTTGTTGGCGCCCATTGGTGGTTTTCTTTTGTGTAAATATGAACTAGACTGCTAATGTACCTCACTTTGATGGAATGATATGTACTTGCTTTTGGGATGGTTTTTTTTGTAGGTTGCTTTAGATATTTTGACGTTAACAAAACCTACTATTGTATATCATGCACACATGTTTTGATTAACTAAGACGTACTTTCCAAATGACGTAAACAAAAAGGATTTCTTATAGCAGTATCACTCTAGACTGCATATAGGAGCTCATCATAAATAAACAAAGTATTTCCGCCGCGTACAAAGACAATTTTACTATCTAAGGCCGAGGGATACGGCCATTTCATCCAAAAGTTTTCCCGCATGTAACTATTGAATTTCAACTTGTAAAGTCAGCGTTAAGAGTTGCCTGAGCGTGTGCAGTTATCCCCTGCACGACGTGGCATCATAACCCGTAGTTCCTCTTACTCTGATACGATATGCTCATTGAGGAAATGCGGGTTGTGACAGTTGGTATCAGAGCGAGGTTTGCTTGACATTTGGTCGGGCAAACTTTTCCTTGCCTTTTGTGTTTGTAAGCATTATCTCATACACACACCGAGGTGCCATCAGTATGTCTTGGCCGAAGCATGTACACTACACTCATGGCATGAACAGAAGTATACGGGGCATATTATGTAGTATGGGATGCATAATATGTGGCTATATATGGATCCACCATAGGGGCAACATGTGAGGGCTATGTAGTATGGGATGCATAACCTCACCACATGGATGCGACTAGCACGTTTTCTTTTATTCGTTGCATGCAATGCTATGTAGTATGGGATGCATAGCATTGGAATGCGTATGACCGCTCATGGCATGCATTAAGGCCTTTTCTAGATTGCATAGCACTGCACGCATAACATAACATTGCATGAGCACAACGTGCCAAGCTAAGACGTACATGATGACACCTGTACACACATGGTTTTGGGTCTGTTGAAGTATTAGACCGGGCGGCTTGGCGGTCTGATCCAGCGGTTTGTTGACCGAGCGGCTTAGCGGTCTGATCCAGCGGTTTGTAGACCGGGCGGTCTGTCGGTCTACCTCTGCGGCCTGTTCTATCCTGCTGGAGTTGCCGAGCGGTTAGCCCATCTGCCTAACCGCGCGGCCTATGCGGTCTCCATTATTCTAGCCGCTCAGTACTGTAAATGTTTAGTCCACATTGTTTGTATACTCTCTTTCTTATCTCCTCCATTCTATATAAGGGAGGCCATACCTTTGTAAATGATATCTTTTTGGATAATAAAATTTCAATTATTCAAAAGTTTGTTCGCTTGTTCTCTACTTTTCGCTTCTTGTTCTCTACTTTCTAACATGGTATCAGAGCACACGGTCATTTCCTCTTGATTCTGTGCGCCCTCTGTTGTTCGCGACTTCTTTTCCGCGCTCTGCGACCTGATTCGTGACTTGCCCTCTCTTCTATCCGCGCGGCCTGTTTCTATCCGCGCGGCTTGTTTTTGTCCGCCAACCTGTTCGCGCGGCTTGCTCCTTCTTGGCTCTCTTCTCCTTCTCCTTGTTGTCACAGCGACCTGTTTCGTTGTCGCCGCGCTCCTTGTTCTTTCTTGCCTCTCCGACTTCCTAGTCGTTGCGGTCTGTCCCTGTCCGCGTGTGTATTGTCTCTCTACTCGCGGTTTGCTGCTGTGATCTGCCTGACCGTGCGGGTTGTTCCTTCTCACCCGCATCTTGGTCGCGGTCGCCAGCTCTTCTCCTCTTTTCTGTTCGCTCGGGCTTCTCAGTTCATGCGACTTCTTCCCCGCCGAGCCTTTGACCGCCTTCTAGCCGCTGCTGTGATCTGCCTGACCGTGCGGGTTGTCTCTTTCTTACCCGCATCTTGGTCGCGGTCACCTGCTCTTCTCCTCTCTTCTGTTCGCTCGGCCTTTTCAGTCCGCGCGACCTCTTCCCCGCAGTGCCTCTTTCTCCTCCTCCGCCGACTCCTTCTCAGTCCGTCTCCCCACCCACCCCTCCACCCTCCTCTCCGCTGCCGTCTCTCTAGTCCCGGGCCAGCCTTCTCCGCCATGGACGCTCCGGTCGCTGACGCTCCCGTCGCCGACGCTCCCGATGATCTGGATGTTCCCATTGCCCTTCGCAAAGGGGTGCGGGCGTGTACTCAACACCCGCTCACGGCTGTTGTTTCTTATGATCAGCTTTCTCCTTCTCGCAGGTGTTTTGCCTTGGCTATCTCTGCTACTTCTACTCCTCGTACCTACCAGGAGGCTCTCGCTCTCCCTCATTGGAAGTCTGCCATGGATGAGGAGATGGCTACTCTTACTGAACGGGGTACCTGGACCCTGGTTCCTCCTCCCGTGGGCACTGATGTGGTTGGCTGTCGCTGGGTCTTTGTTGTGAAGTTTCGCCCCGACGGCACTGTAAATCGCTACAAAGCCCGGCTGGTGGCCAAGGGCTTTACTCAGACTTATGGCGTTGATTACTTTGATACCTTCTCTCCGGTTGCTCGCCTCAGCACCATCCGGGTTCTCTTTTCTGTGGCTGTTAACCGGGTTTGGGCTATTTCCCAGCTTGATGTGAAGAATGCCTTTCTCTATGGCGATCTTCAGGAGGACGTCTATATGGAGCAACCTCCTGGGTATGTTGCTCAGGGGAGACACGTGTCTGTCATTTGAAGAAGGCCATTTATGGCCTAAAGCAGAGCCCTCGGGCATGGTTCGAAAAATTCAGTGGTATTGTGGCAACCATCGGCTTTCAAAGGAGTTCGGCCGATCACTCCTTATTCATTCGCAAAACGGCCTCGGGGCTGGTGGTTTTGGCCGTATATGTGGATGATATTCTCCTTACTGGTGATGACCGAGATGGGGTAGACTTGACGAAGAAGCACCTCCGTCAGCACTTGGTCACGAAGGATATGGGCTCCCCAAAATACTTTTTGGGGATAGAAATCTCTCGGAAACCTGACTCCTTGGTTCTCTCTCAACGGAAGTATGCCCTTGATCTTCTTCGAGAAGCAGGCTTGACAGGTGCCAAACCAGCTCATCTTCCCATGGCTGTTGGAGAAGACAAAACGTGGACGGATGAATCGCCTCCTCTATCTGATGTCACACGGTACAGACGTTTGGTAGGGAAACTCATCTATCTCACGGTGACTAGACCCGACATCGCCTACGATGTAGGAAAGGTTAGTCAGTTTATGCAAGCTCCCAGGGAGTGTCATCTTCAGTCCGCCCTGAAGATTTTAGAGTATATCAAAGCAGCACCGGCAGAGGTTACTCTTCTAGAAAAATGGCCATCTGAGGGTTGAGGCCTACTCAGACTCAAGTTACGCGGATGACAAAGGCGATCGTAAATCCACGTCAGGTTTTTGTACCTTTGTTGGAGGTAATCTCGTGAGTTAGAAGAGCAAGAAACAGTCTGTTGTTTCCAGATCCAGTGCCGAAGCAGAATACCGGAGTATGGCGTCAACTACGTGTGAGTTAAAGTGGTTGCGGGCTCTCATGCTTGACCTGGGCGAGGTATATGATTGTCCTCTCCCTATGTTCTGTGACAACAAGGCCGCTATACACATATCCAGAAATCCGGTCTTCCATGAGAGAACGAAGCATATAGAGGTTGACTGTCACTTCATTCGGGAGGAGATTTTGAAGAATCAGATTTGTACTCCTTTTGTCACCTCTGACAAGGAGTTGGCAGATATCTTCACCAAGCCGGTTTCTACTTCCTTCTTCCGCATTTGTGACAAGCTGGGCATGATTGACATCTATGCTCCAACTTGAGGGGGAGTGTTGAAGTATTAGACCGGGCGGCTTGGCGGTCTGATCCAGCGGTTTGCTGACCGAGCGGCTTAGCGGTCTGATCCAGCGGTTTGTAGACCGGGCGGTCTGTCGGTCTACCTCTGCAGCCTGTTCTATCCTGCTGGAGTTGCCGAGCGGTTAGCCCATCTGCCTAACCGCGCGGCCTATGCGGTCTCCATTATTCTAGCCGCTCAGTACTGTAAATGTTTAGTCCCACATTGTTTGTATACTCTCTTTCTTATCTCCTCCATTCTATATAAGGGAGGCCATACCTTTGTAAATGATATCTTTTTTGGATAATAAAATTTCAATTATTCAAAAGTTTGTTCGCTTGTTCTCTACTTTTCGCTTCTTGTTCTCTACTTTCTAACAGGGTCAAATAAAGTCATGCATTCATTGGTAGGCATAAGTTAGTGGGATGACGGTGAGTCATCTTTAGGCTAGGCATACCATCATTCTTAAACTCCCAAAGCAAGTTAGCAGTTGATGTTCATAGTTCTTTATGTATGGTCTGTCCTTAGCCGTTGTGTGTTTTGTTGGGTTTGAGCTTGATAAGAGTGAACGTGTTAATAGGATGTCGAAGCGTCCAGTGATAAGGCAAACTCCCCAATCCGAGGGCGAGTCTTCGGGTGCGCAGAATAATGCGCTGATGGATAGTCTTCGCCAAAGTAATGAGGCTTTGACGAGGCAGGTACAGGAGGTCCAGTCCCAGCTCCAAGCTGTGTCATCCGCGATGTCTGGGCTGGTACCAAGAGGACAAGAGACGGTTAGAGGCCCCACTAGTTCGACTCCTTCAGTGGCAGTGACACCCCCAGTTGTAGTTCCTCCTGCGATGACTTTCATCTCGCAGTTTCAGCGACTTGGACCACCGACGTATGATGGAAAGGCAGACTTCGTGATCTTGGATGATTGGTGGTTACGAGAAAAGGAAGGACTAGGGGCGGGCTGTTCGTGGGAAGTGTTTAAAGAAATGGTACGTCGCAAGTTCCTACCGGCAGTGGAAAGGGACCGCCTGATGAATGACTTCTTGTACTTAAAGCAGAGGAAACTCACAGTGAGTGAGTATGAAATTGAGTTTAGCAAGTTGAGTCGTTTTGCTCCGAGCTTGGTGATGACGGAAGCTGACCGCGTCAAGAGATTTTTGGGCGGACTCCGCAGCAACGTGCAGCAGTTCGCAAGTGCTTATGGAGCGACAAGTTACACTACTGTGGTTGAGGCAGCATTGAAGGTGGAAGCGATCGAAAATGCCAAACAAAGAGGGCAGCAGATGAGGCAGGGCAAGAGACAGCTGGTGGGAGAGAAAATGTCCCACGAGTAGGACGTAAAGAAGAAGAAGGAACTATGTAGCTTCTGTGGCCGAGCCGGTCACCCGTTTGAAAAATGTTTCAAGCGGTTGGGAATGCAAAAGAAGGAGCAGGTGCACGCCATTCAGGGTGCGTCAACCAGAGACTTGGAGTGTATATTTTGTGGAGAAGAGGTCATGATGTGAGCCGCTGCTGGGCCAAAGACAAGGTATGCTTCCAGTGTGGCAGACCAGGACATCTTCGAGCAAGGTGCCCACAGGTTCAAGCTGTGTTGCAACCCGCACCACTCCAGGCTTTGCATCCGCCTCCGCGCTTGGACAAAGGCAAAGGGAAGTTGAATGTGATCTCTGCAGAGGAAGCGCAGACATCACCGCAGGTTATCTCAGGTTCGATTCAGTCCTCTGGTTCTCGTTTTGTGTATGCCTCTTATGTGTAGTTCTTAGCATAGCATATATACCTTATAGGAAACTTTAAGGTAAAGAACCGTTGGGCGCGTGTTCTTTTGATTCTGGCGCGACCCATTCGTTTGTGGCGCGAAACTTTCTGGATCGATATCATTTGACACCAGAGCGAGTGGGGAATGCGTTTTTGGTGAAATTTCCTTCCGACGCTTCTGTGGTGGCTGACTGGGGTCTTCTTGATTGTCCCATTTTGTTGGGGGATTTCATAGTAAGAGTTGATTGCAAGGTGATCGATTTGGACGATTTTGACGTCATTCTGGGCATGGACTGGTTAGCCGTTATGATGCCGTCATCCAGTGCAGAGGAAAGCGCTTGGATTACATCAAGGATGATGGTCAACCAGGAAGTGTGTATGGTGATTCTTATCAGGATTCTCCAGGGATTTCGGCGGTATGTGTTCGGACGTTGTTTGTTTCCGACTGTTTTGCTTGTTTTGTCTCCGTTGTGGGGACTAGTGCTGTTTTGCCGCGTTTAGCGGAGATTCCTGTTGTGCGTGAATTTCCAGATGTTTTTTCCTACTGACCTTCCTGGTCTACCCCCTAATCGTGATGTCGAGTTTGTTATTGATTTGGAGCCGGGTACGCGACCGATTGCGAAAGCGCCGTACAAGATGGCCCCGCGTGAGCTAGCAGAGTTGCGTACACAGTTGGATGACTTATTGGCAAAAGGGTTTATACGCCGAGTTCATCACCTTGGGTTGCACGGTGTTATT
>CM077163.1:74216913-74455954 GCA_039583875.1 Platanthera guangdongensis | reverse complement strand
CTTTTTGTCTCAAAGTTTCTTGCTTTTGCCAAAAATAAGGAAGAAGAAGAACTTGATAAACACAAAATCTCTCTAGTCTTCTTCCTTCATCAGACTTCAACAATCTACAGAGAACTTGAATCAACATCAATCTGAATACTTACACCCTGAACAAAGCTTCCTGCTTCCTGAAACAACTAAATATCTCAGGGGGGGGGGGGTGATGGCGCGGCCCCTCCAACACTTTCTGTGATGACCCGGTTGCTGCGGCCCCCTCCAACACTTTGATGATGACCCGGTTGCTGCGGCGCAACAAGTTAAAGATTTGCGGCATCATGACACGCCACGGACGCTAACGGAAAGCTGCGATACAACCTCCGTCCGCGGCGCGACAAGCTTGCTTAATAATTCTACTTAGTTTAATTTAATTGCTTAAAACATTTGCTTGTATTATTTTTATTTTCATGTTGGTGTGCTATTGAACCCTTGGTGTGTATGTAACGCCCGGATGGATGAGATTTCATCTCCATCATGGATGGTTGGATCTCTTTTGTAACTCCTATTTAAAGGAGGCTATTATGATGAGTTATACATTGGAAAAAGAAACCTAAAGAAACCCCCTTGAGGAATTTCGGCCACCATGGTGAAAGCCATAGGCCACCTCCTCCCCTTTGGTGTGAAGCCAAGCCTTGCCTCCTCCATCCCGTTCGGTGCGACTCCGGCGTGGCTTCTCTCGTGCGACTCCGTGGAAGAAGGAAGCAGCCCCCTTCGGTGTGAAACCGGTGGAACCGTGGAGAGAGTGATTCTCCCACAAATATTGTGTGATCTTCTTCTTGGTTGGGTAATCTTCCCTATCTTTGTGTTTCTTGCTGTGGAGCATTTTGTGGAGGTTTATTCATCCGTCTTTCCGCGATTTTAAAGTGTTTTTCGCTTGCAAATTGAATCGAAAGTTGCTATTGACCTCTTGTTTTCGAATTGGAAGATCCGCTAGAGAACAAACTAGGCCAAGCCTTGACTTGTTCTCCAAGATTGGGCACGCTTTTGGTGTAACAAGGGAGTTAATCTCAACTTGTTCTTGATCCCTCCTTATCGTTTACCGCCGCTCCTAAATATATTTTTGCTGCGATGACGGCTTATTGTGAAAAGAATAGATGCTTGTGTAGGTGCGGTGAGATGTGTGCTCGTTGGAGAGGTAGGTCCTAAGGTCGTGGTATCGAGTCCGGACTAGGCGCGAGTTGTGTGCTTGTTGGAGAGTAGTCCTAAGGACGTTGTATCAACCGTATTTTGAGAGCCAACCGACCCCTTTTCGTTCGCTTTTGGTCGGAGCACTCTCCTTTTTCTATGTTCTGTGATGGGTACCCGCCGTTAGCGTAAGCACGTCCATCTCACAAACATCCTACACCAATTTGGTATCAGAGGCGGTCGTTTCAACTTTCACGTTGCAAACATCCTCTCTGCGTTCCTTGTAGAGATCCGATCGTTAGAACTCCAAAAAAATATTTTCTGTGGTCTGCAAATAGCGGGCTGAAAACTTATTTTCAAGCAAAATTTCAAAAAAAAATTTTTTAACGATCTACGTGTTATTTCATCGGGGTATATAAAAATTCTTATTTTCAATATAGCTTCAGTCCTAGAAAAATTCATCTTGCCCGGGGCCTCCCAAACCTGAATGCGCACTAGGCTAGGAACGGAGTACGAACCCCGTCTACGTCTAGGATGGCTTGCGAACGAGCATGGTGATCCCAACACCGAGGCTATAGCAGGTCTTCGTGCCGAAATGACAGAGCTTAGGAAAGCCTTAGCCCAGATCCTACAAAATCAAAGCTAGGCCACCCCCAACTCCCGTTATGATGGCAGCCCACGGCACCAACGAACTTTGATTCGGATTCTGAGGGAAACTCTCCCCGTATGCCCCCTCGAGAACCCCGCCCGAGCGAGGCTTTGATATCACGAGGGCTATCAAGATAGATGCCCCCACCTATGATGGCATTGGAGATCCCCAGATCTTCCTCCATTGTGCTATAGACATGGAGTGCTATATTCGAATGACACAACCTCACGGACCCCCAAAAGGTTCAAGTTGCCAGGATGAAATTAATGGTCGTGCCAAAACTATTGGCTGAATGAAGAACGTAGGTTAGGAGCTGGGCACGGGGTCCCACTCATTGGATGGGCTGTTATGAAGAACCTGCTAAACCGATCAGTACGTCCGCGTACCACTCCCCGGACCGCAAATGGACGCAAATGTTCGATGGCTTGCACCCTTGGCAAGGCTCACTGTCTGTTGCTGCATATATGGAGAACTTAAGGACCGTATGGTACGATGTGACCTTCGAGAGATCCCCGAAGTAACTTTATCTAGATTTCAAAGGGACTTCACCCGACATTCAGCGGAAACTCTTGGTTATGGTCACACGGACTGGAATACGATTTCAATGCCGCCTTGGACATGAAAAGAACTAGCATCTAAAGCTCACTCCCGTTATTCTAATGCGAAGAATAAGTTCCCGCTGGGGGCCTCTTCTTCCACTTTTCCTGATAAAGGAAGATTTAGATCCTCCGAGTCGAAATCCGTTGTGATTACCGCGAGAAATACCAAGAACCCCGCTAGTGAGCGTATCCCCGTTGGAAAGGTTAGCAAGGCTAACACCACTTGTTACTCATGCGGTGTTCAAGGCCACTATGCCTATGAATGCCACACCAAGACGAAGCCAGCCATAGCCTTACTAGAGTCCACTACCGACCCTGACGACTATGTCCATGAGGCCAAAGAGGAGAGCGACCTTGACGGAGTCCCTAGTGACTTGGAGGACGATCACCGCCTTATGGTGATGCGTTGCATTTTGACCACTCCTCGTCCTGTAGACGACTGGAAGAGGACGAGCATCTTTTCCTGATCTTTAAGAGTGGAGAAAAACTTTGCAAATTAGTTATTGATGGTGGTAGTTGCATAAACGCCGTTTCTGAGAATGCCGTTAAGCGTATGTCCTTGACCATCGAGCCGCACCCAACCCCCTACCAGGTCGCTTGGATTAGTAAGGTTACTATTAAGGTTACCCAACGATGCCTAGTCCCCTGTCTTTCAAATCCTACACGGATGAGGTTTGGTGCGACGTCCTACCAATGGACGTTTGTCATGTGTTATTAGGCCGCCCTTGGCTATACGACCGTGATGTGACGCACTATGGTCGTGCCAACACTTATGAGTTTAAATTCAATGGAAAGATCGTCACCTTGAGACCGACTGTGCCAAAAGAGCCGGTAGTGTTGGCTAAGGATACCACCATCCCAGTTGAGAGGAAAGCCTTGAGTTTAGTTGGTAGGAAGGAATTTGTGAAGGATCCCTTCATTGGGGGAATAATGTACGCTCTTGTACTTCTGAGTGAAAAAACTGATGGTGGCGTGTTGGAAGATTTACCCCGAGAGCTACGGGTATTGTTGGATGAGTTTAGGGATGTATACCGGAGGAGTTGCCTTCGTCGTTACCACCGCTTAGAGATATACAACACGCAATAGACCTTATCCCCGGATCGTCCTTACCCAACCAACCACACTATAGGCTTAATCCAACTGCCCACATAGAGTTACAAACCCAGATAGAGGAGTTGTTAAATAAGGGATTTATTAGGACGAGTATGAGCCCATGTGCTGTCCCCGCTCTTCTTGCCCCTAAGAAGGATGGCACCTGGCGCATGTGTGTTGATAGCCGAGCTCTCAACAAAATTACTATAAAAATATAGGTTTCCAATTCCGCGTCTAGATGATCTCTTGGATGTCCTATCGGGTGCCACTATCTTCTCTAAACTGGACTTACGGAGTGGTTACCACCAAATCAGGATCCGAGAGGGGGATGAGTGGAAGACGGCGTTCAAGTCTAAGGACGGGTTGTATGAATGGCTTGTGATGCCCTTTGGGCTATCCAATGCCCCCAGCACCTTCTCCGGATGATGACGCACATCTTTAGGCCATATATGGGGAAGTTTGTTGTAGTGTATTTTGATGACATCCTAGTGTTTAGTACCTCCCCGCCGAACACCTCTCTCACATCAAAGTAGTCCTCTCCACCTTAAGGACTGAAACCTTATATTTAAATCTAAAGAAATGCACGTTTTATGTTTCGGAGGTTGAATTCTTAGGTTATATAGTTGGCTCTGAAGGAATTCGTGTTGACCCAGGAAAGGTTCAAGTGATTAGAGACTGGCCGAGCCCACTAGCCTTCGTGAGGTGCGTAGTTTCCACGGGTTAGCTACCTTTTATCGTCGTTCATACGTGATTTTAGTAGCATTATGGCACCCATTACGGACTGCATGAAGAAAGGAGACTTCACATGGTCCAAATCCGCCACGTTTGCATTCCATCGTATTAAGGAGCTTATGACCGAAGCACCGGTGTTACGTCTCCCTGACTTCACCAAGGTCTTCGAGCTTACTTGTGATGCATCTGGCGTAGGGATTGGAGGTGTCTTGAGTCAAGAGGGTCACCCGGTTAGTTATTTTAGTGAGAAGTTAGCGGGTGCCAAATTAAATTATTCCAATTACGATAGGGAGTTTTATGCGGTCATTAGATGTTTGCATCATTGGAGGCACTACCTCCTTCATAAGGAGTTCGTGATCCTCTCTGATCATGAAGCATTGCGATTCATCAATGGTCAGCACAAAATCAGCCCGCGCCACGCTAAATGGGTATCCTTCTTGCAAGAATACACATTTACTCTCAAGCACCTTAAGGGGACCGACAATCGAGTTGCCGATGCACTCAGTCGCCTCACCCTCTTACTTTCCTCCATGCAAGTCCACGTGGTAGGGTTCGAGCGCATAAAGGATGAATACGCCACATGCCCTGATTTTCAGGAGCATCATACTTATCTGCCCAGGATAGCTCTCCCACGACCATCACGGCCTATTCACTTAGAGACGGATACTTATTCAAACACGGAAAATTGTGTATCCCCACTCCTCTTTACGACTCCACATCATTTGGGAGTTACATAGTGGTGGCTTGAGTGGCCACTTTGGCAGAGACAAAACAATAACGCTCGTCGAGGAGAAATTCTTTTGGCCTAAACTAAAGGCGATGGTTGGGAAAGTTGTGAACAGTTGCCGTACGTGCCAAGTTTCTAAAGGTACTAAGTCCAATGTAGGTTTATACACTCCGCTACCTATTCCGTCAGTCCCGTGGGAAGACGTGAGCATGGACTTTGTATTAGGCCTTCCCCCCACCTTGCGACGTCATGATTCTATACTCGTTGTTGTGGATAGGTTCTCCAAGATGGCGTACTTCCTCCCCTGTACTAAGACCAACGACGCCTCTCACATTGCGAAACTGTATTTTAAAGACGTCGTTAGTCATCGTGGCGTTCCGAAGACTATTGTCTCAGATAGGGACGTCAAGTTCACTAGCTACTTTTGGAAAACCTTGTGGGTTCTTATGGGCACAAAATTATTATTCTCCGCGGCTTATCACCCACAAACTGATGGCCAGACGGAAGTAGTCAATCGGAGCCAAGGAAATCTTCTTCAATGTCTCGTGAGCGACCATAAAGGCACTTGGGATTTACTGCTTCCACATGCACAACTGGCTTACAATAATTCTAAAAATCGGTCCACGGGTATGTCTCCGAATGAAATTGTCCACAGGTATAAGGCCCCTGTGCCACTTGACTTGGTCCCCTTACCTCCCACATACAAAACAAGTCAATTTGCACAATCCTTCGCCCAACATATTCACGACTTACATGCACGTATACGAGCTACCTTGTCTGCTCAATATGAGTCTTATCAAGCGCACGCTAATCTACATAGGAAGGTGTCACACTTTAAGGTCGGCGATCTGGTTTTAGTACGGTTAGTTCCCGAACGAATGCCAACTGGCACCATTAAAAAGTTAGCTCCAAAATGCGCCGGTCCTTTTCGGATTATCAAGAAGCTAGGTGACAACGCTTTCGTTTTGGATTTGCCTGCTGAATGGGGTATCTCCCCTATTTTTAATGTCTCGGATTTGACGTTGTTTGTCACGCCTCCACAAGAGTTGGTTTCTTTGTCGTCTTCTCCCTCCACTGAAATTTCTAATGGGTTGGGGAGTGGTAGTTTGGATGATCTCTCTCCTCCGGTCCCCGCAGGTATAATATCGGATGGTACGTTGCCTTCTTTTATTCCTACTGCTGACATGTTTCCCAGGTTTCCCAAGACGTTTCTCCATCCAGATATGATACTCGCTGCTGAGCCACTTACTACTCCTGACGGTGCTACCTACCGCTTCCTCATCCGTTGGCGTGACCGCCCACCGTTGGACGACTCATGGGTACTCGCGACAGAGCTTCAACGTTTGGATGTCGAGCTTCTCCGCCGTTTTCTATCAGCCCACGCATCGGAGATGCGTGATTTTGAGTGGGGGAGGATTGATGGCGCGGCCCCTCCAACACTTCCTGATGATGACCGGTTGCTGCGGCCCTCCAAACACTTCCTGATGATGACCCGGTTGCTGCGGCGCAACAAGTTAAAGATTTGCGGCGTCATGACAACGCCACGGACGATAACGGAAAGCTGCGATACAACCTCCGTCCGCGGCGCGCAAAGCTTGCTTAATAATTCTACTTAGTTTTATTTTAATTGCTTAAAACATTTGGCTTGTATTATTTTTATTTTCATGTTGTTGTGCTATTAAACCCTTGGTGTGTATGTAACCGCCGGATGGATGAGATTTCATCTCCATCATGGATGGTTGGATCTCTTTTGTAACTCCTATTTAAAGGAGGCTATTATGATGAGTTATACATTGGAAAAAGAAACCTAAAGAAACCCCTTGAGGAATTTCGACGACCATGGTGAAAGCCATAGCCACCTCCTCCCCTTTGGTGTGAAGCCAAGCCTTGCCTCCTCCATCCCCGTTCGGTGCGACTCCGGCGTGGCTTCTCTCGGTGCGACTCCGTGGAAGAAGGAAGCAGCCCCCTTCGGTGTGAAACCGGTGGAACCGTGGAGAGAGTGATTCTCCCACAAATATTGTGTGATCTTCTTCTTGGTTGGGTAATCTCTTCCCTATCTTTGTGTTTCTTGCTGTGAGAATTTTGTGGAGGTTATTCATCCGTCTTTTCCCGCGATTTTAAAGTGTTTTTCGCTTGCAAATCTGAATCGAACGTTGCTATTGACCCTCTTGTTTTCCGGATTGGAAGATCGCTAGAGAACAAACTAGGCCAAGCCTTGACTTGTTCTCCAAGATTGGGCACGCTTTGGTGCTAACAAGGGAGTTAATCTCAACTTGTTCTTGATCCCTCCTTATCATTTACCGCCGCTCCTAAATATTTTTTGCTGCGATTGACGGCTTATTGTGAAAAGAATAGATGCTTGTGTAGGTGCGGTGAGATGTGTGCTTGTTGGAGAGGTAGGTCCTAAGGTCGTGGTATCGAGTCCGGCTAGGCGCGAGTTGTGTGCTTGTTGGAGAGTAGGTCCTAAGGACGTTGTATCGAGTCCCGTATTTTGAGAGCCAACCGACCCCTTTTCGTTCGCTTTTGGTCGGAGCACTCTCCTTTTTTTCTATGTTCTGTGATGGGTACCCGCCGTTAGCGTAAGCACGTCCATCTCACAAACATCCCTACACCAGGGGGGGATTTGACATCATCAAATCCACATAGTCTTCTCATTGTGTTTGAGAAAGAGAAGACTGTCATCTATTTTTCTTTAACCTCTCGTGTACAGGGTTCTTACTCCCTTCAAAAGTAAACTCCTTGGTGATAGGGCACCTGATCAAAAACCTATTGGTTTTTAGGCACCTGATCAAAAGCCTGAAGGGTTTCTAGATCTACCTGAAGCAGATCTTGTGGTGATAGGGCACCTGATCAAAAACCTAAGTGGATTCTACCATGGTGGTAGAAGAGTGGATGTACCCAGATTTGGGGAACCACTATAAAATTTCTTATGTCGTCTGTATTGCCTTGTGTTTTCTTTGTGCATTGTGCTGTGATAGTTTCTTGCTTTTACCTTTTCATATAAGTACCTATATTTTAATTCCGTAATAAATCTAAACATTTTTATACTTTATTCACCCCCCCCCCCCCCCACTCTAGAGTAAACTATATCTATCCCTCACTTTCAATTGGTATTAGAGGGTGTGTTTTTAAGGTTGTACAGGCTAACACCTGAACCTAAGATCTCTTATAGATATCTGTTTACTCTATTCTTTATTATACCATGGCACAGTACAAGGAATTTGCCAGCACCAGACCTCCAGTTTGCAACTTGCAAAAGTTTGGAATCTGGAAGGCAAGAATCGGGATTTATATGAATTCTATTGATGAAGACATTTTTGCTTCAATCTTAACAGGAGTACCTCCACCACCAGCTGCCCATTCAAGTACTTCCTCAAACATGACTGCAGTACCTCCTCCAGACTACAATGATGCATACAAGAAAGCAAAGATTGCTGATGCAAGAGCCATGAACATACTGGCACAAATAATGTTTGATGACATATTTCAGAAAGTAGCTGAATGTGAATCAGCCAAGGCCATCTGGGATTCATTAAACCAGATGGTTGCAGGATCAGTAGATGAAAGAAAGGACAGGAAAGCTCATCTCATCTCCCAGTATGAGAATTTTAAAAAGGAAGAAACTGAGCAAGTTTCTGAGATGTACAATAGACTCAGTCTCATTGTTAATGAGCTCAAAACTCTAGACAAAGACATCTCAGACACAGAAATAAATGACAAGATTCTCATGTGCTTCCCCAACTCATGGGACTCTAGAATCTGGACTATCAGAGAGTCCAAAAACACACATGAGATGACTACAGAATCAGTCTTAGGAAAGCTGAAATCATATGAACAGCTGTTGAAGACAAGAGAAGCTGAGCAACACAAGACTGCTACACCAACTAGGAAGGATCAGAATATAGCTTTCAAAGATTCAAAAGAATCAGAAACTTCTCTAACAAATGAAGACTTGATGAGTCTCTTTGCAAAGAGATTCTTCAAGATGGGGAGAAAATAATTCAGAAGGAAATCATCAAGGATTGATGATAAACCAAGGTATGATAAAACCCCTTCTAAAGAGATTATCTGTTTTGGTTGCAGGAAACTTGGACATATTCTTCCAGAATGTCCAGAAAACAAGTATAAGGAAAGGAGAAAGGAGAAAGACTCCAAGAAGCACTCCAGCAAACCATCTTCCTACAAGCACAAGAAGAAGGAGAGAGGGTTTGGTGCAGAAACATGGAGTGACACTGAAGAATCATCTTCCTCCAGCTTTAGTGAAGATGAAGAGGAAGCAAAGGCCAAAGAAATCTACTTAATGGCCATCAATGCTTCAGGGAATGTCTCAGAAGAAGAGAATCTTAAGAATGTTCAGATTGTGATCAGGTATTGGAAGAATTTGACTTTATCTCTAAGATTTTAAAAATGACTTTAAATCTATGTGTAGTGATCTGATTAGATTTGAGAAGGAAATCAAATTTCTCAGAGATAAAAAATTTAATTATGATAGCCTAGTATCAGAAAACATTAAATTGAAAAATGAAATAGACATGTATAGTGAACAATCACTTTTCTGAAAGTTGAATTAAGTAAAGCAAAACAGCTAGAGGAATCACTAATTGGAAGAAGCAAACAGCTAGTAGAAATTACCAGCACACTTAATGCTAGATTAATAGAAGTAAGTTAGGATTATGTGCATCATCCAGTGAACCACCAATTATTAAGAAAAACCAACTTTCACAACCCATAAAGTTTATTTCAGATTAAGGTAAGAAGAATACAGAACAAATTAAAACAGTTACCAAAGTTTTAAAACAAGTTCAGATAAACAAAGAAAAACAAAAAGCTAAGTCTGAACAAAAATCGTCGAACCAAGATCGACGATCTCAGCATTATGCGTCGAACGACGATCGACGATCTCAGAACCCAGAGCTTGAGCCTAAACACTCTACAAATGGGGATCGACGATTTCATTATGTATCGTCGAACAAGAAACAAGATCGACGATCGTGGAAACCAGATAATAGACACTATTATTCTGAGAACCAAGATCGACGATATCAATGCTGGTCGTCGAACGCAGATCGACGATCTGAACTAAAATCGTTGAACTCAAAATAGTTCTATCAAAACTATAATTTCAACAGAAATTTCCATAAGAATTCTAACTCTAAATCTTTCAATCCCTTTAATCAATAGATAATACCACCAAGAAGATATCATCCTAAAGGTTACAAGAATCAACCTGAATATTCTTACATTTCCAGTTACAGTTATGTAAATCAATAAGGACCCAAGATTACCTGGGTCAAAAATAATTAGCTATTTTTTTCTTTGCAGATAAAAAACTATCCTACCATACAGGATAAGTGGTATTTGGATAGTGGGTGTTCCAAGCACATGACAGGAAACAAGGCTAATCTATGTAACTATAAGGCAAAGCTAGGTCCAAAGGTTATATTTGGAGACTCAAGCTTTGGTCAGACAGAAGGCTATGGAGAATTTACACTTGGAGCTGTCACCTTCAGGAAAGTGGCATATGTAAGTGGGCTGAAACTTAACTTGATATCCATAGGACAGCTATGTGATGCTGGTTATGAGGTATATTTTTCTGAATCTGAATGCAATATTTCTCTAAATAGCATTACTGTGTTATCAGGCATTAGTTTAGGCAATATCTATTTAGTTGATTTTAATTCTGCTTGTTCAGAAATCTATTTATTTAATCAGGTTAGCAATAATAATATGTTGTGGCATAAAAGGCTAGGACATGTAAATCTAAGAAACATTGCTACGTTATCTAGGGACAACCTTGTTAGAGGATTTCTCTCTTGCCCCTACAAGAAGGAAAGCCTTTGCAAGGTTTGTCAAGAAGGCAAGCAAGCTAAAAATAGTTTTAAATCAGTTAATAAGAGTGATTCACCTAGGATTTTGTATCTGCTTCATTTGGACATTTTTGGACCAATTGCTGTACAAAGGCTGGGAGGGAAGTCCTATACTTTAGTTATTGTAGATGACTTCTCTAGGTTCTCTTGGGTTTTCTTCTTGAGAAACAAGTCTGATAATTTCAAAGTTCTTACAGACTTTCTAAAATGCATAAATATTTAGTACTCTACTCCAATTGCATTGATCAGAAGTGATCATGGCACTGAGTTTGAATCTCTTCCTATGCAAGAATTCTGTGAGAAGGAAGGTATCAGGCACTGCTTCTCTGCTCGCAGAACTCCTCAACAAAATTGGGCAGTTGAAAGGAAAAAACAGAACACTCATTGAAACTACAGGCACATTGCTTGCTGATGCTCACATGCCTCTATCCTACTGGGCAGATGCTGTAAGCACAGCAAATTATGTCCTGAATAGAATTTTGATACACAAACTTAAGGGCAAGACTCCCTATAAATTACTCAAAGGGAAGAAACCTAAAATATACTACTTTAGAATTTTTGGTTGTATCAGTTATATACATAATAACAACAAAGATTATCTTAGAATGTTTGAAGCCAAAGCTATAATGAGAATCTTTCTAGGATATTCCCAAGTTAGCAAGGCATATAGGGTTCTTAATAAATCATCCTTGAAAATTGAAGAGTCAATACATGTTACTTTTGATGAAGCTAATATGTTTTACAAGGAGAAGGAAGCTTCTACCACTGATCATCTGCAGGTACCAAGTCTATGTAAAAAGCTGGATGACTTAAACCTCACCTAGAAGGTGATATCTCATGCCTCACCACAAGAAAATGAAGACAGTGAAGAAGACTCTATGGAAGAAACTGAACTTCCTCCAACAGCATATGTAATTCCACAAGAGGAATTCACTCCAATTGTTGTTGTTGAACCAACTCCAGCATCTGATTTTTTCACACTTAGGGATCACCCTAAATCCCAAGTAATTGGAGACATATCAACACGTGTACAGACAAGGCATCAACTCAACCATGATGTGATGCATGCCTGTTTTCTCTCTCAAATTGAACCTCAATCCATAACTGATACTGAGCAAGATCCCCACTAGATTAGTGTAATGCAAGAGGAACTAAATCAGTTTGAAAGATGTAGAGTTTGGGACTTAGTTCCAAGGCCTAAAGGCTATCCAGTAATTTTAACTAAGTGGGTTTTCAGGCAGAAGATTGATTCCCAAGGTGTGATTGTGAGGAACAAGGCTAGGCTTGTTGCTCAAGGATATATGCAAGAGGAAGGAATTGACTATGATCAGACCTTTGCTCCAATTGCCAGGCTAGAGGCTATAAGGATTTTTCTGGCCTATACTGCTTTCAAAAAGTTCACAGTTTATCAGATGGATGTCAAAAGTGCTTTCCTAAATGGAGTACTACAAGAAGAGGTTTATGTAGAACAACCTACAGGTTTTGTTTCTCCAACTTCCCCCTCTCATATTTTTAAACTTCATAAGGCTCTCTATGGTTTAAAGCAAGCTCCAAGAGCTTGGTATGAGACCTTAGCCAGCTTTCTTTTAGGGCATGGTTTTTCTAGAGGCATGGTAGATAAAACTCTTTTTACAAAATTGCATCATGATAAAATCTTATTAGTACAAATATTTGTAGATGATATTATATTTGATTCTACTGATCCCAAATTGTGCAAGAGAATTTCTAATCTAATGCATTCTAAATTTGAGATGAGCAGCATGAGAGAGTTATCTTATTTCCTTGGTCTCCAAGTGAAACAATCTCCTGATGGTATCTTCATCTCCCAATCTAAATATGCTAATGAGCTTATTAAGATGTTTAGGATGGCTGATACATCTTCTATGAAGACTCCAATGGCTTCCAATACTGTATTAGACACTGATGAACATGGAAAACCTGTTGATCAGACCAGGTATAGGGCCATTTTTGGATCCCTACTATATCTAACAGCAAGCAGACCAGATTTCATGTTTGCTACATGTTTATTTGTAGGTTCCAGGTGAACCCTAAAGAATATCATCTTATTTTCATAAAAAGGATTTTAAGATATATAAAGGGTTGTCCTAATCTAGGACTCTGGTATCCAATAGAGTCAACATTTGAGTTGACTGGATTTTCAGATGCTGACTATACTGGATGCAGAGTGGACAGAAAGAGCACTTCGGGAACTTACTAGTTCTTGGGTGATAGACTTGTGTCCTGGTTTTGCAAGAAGCAAACCTCTATATTAACATCTACTGCTGAAGCTGAATATATGGCTGCTGCCAATTGCTGTTCACAGATTTTGTGGATACAAAACCAACTCTTTGATTATGGTTTCAATCTAAATAATTCAACCATCTTCTGTGATAATACTAGTGTTATATCTATAACACATAATCCGGTGCATCATTCTAAAACAAGCATATAGATATAAGACATCATTTCATTAGAGATAATATAGACAAAAAGAAAATTAATCTAGACTTTATCTCTACTGATTTTCAAAGAGCAGATATTTTCACCAAACCCCTTGATGAAAAGAAGCATTTGTTCTTCCTGAATCAGCTTGGAATGATCAATGGGAAGGATTAATTTAATTTCTGTCTTCTGTTTTTGGATCTGTTCCTAAATCATCGAACAAAGATCGATGATCTTCGAACAGCTCTTAAGCTAAATCGTCGAACTACGTTTGACGACAGCTCTGTGTGAAGAAAAAAATTATCGATCGGATATCGACGACTTTGCTTCAATTAATTGATCGTCTTTTCTATTTTATTTTCCCTTTGCACTTGATCTCTTCTCTTTTGAGTCTACAGATCTTCCATGGCGATTTCTATGTCGGCTCTTTCAAAGATGATGTTCACTATGATCCTATCTTTCAATTGGTATCAGTCACTATGATCTTATTTTTCACGCAATATTACAGTTATGTGTTGATCAGGGTCTGAAGAAGTTCATCTGTTGCTGAGATCAAAGAATGAGTTTATGACTACTCCCCTTCTGCTTCCCTTTCTGCTTTCTCTGTCCCTTCTTCATCTAGGGGCCTGCTTCCCGTTTTCACTGAAACCAGGCAGGGGGAGGTGTCCAATGAAGATGCAGCAGGTTCAGCCTCAGCAGACCTCCAAACTCAGTCTCCTCCAGTAGTACAGGAAGAAGAAGTGTTTCAGAAATTTTGTGTAGATATAGATGACCAATGAAGCTACAGTAGGTCCAACAGCAGTAGCAATTCCAGAAATAGCAGAAGCAGATTATGATGATACAGATTGTAATGACACAGGTTTAGGAAAGGTTCAACATCAACAACAACATTAGCAATAGCAATAGCAGAAGCAAATGCTCCAGTTTATTGCTTTGTATTTTCTTTATGTTATATAAATAGTTTCCTCACCCCAATAGGGGGAGATTGTTGGAACCCTAGTTCTGATTTGGGCAAGTATCACTATTAGGTTTGCTTAGACTGACCCAAAATATATAGTTAGGGTCATAGGTTTATTTCTTTAGTCTAGGCCAAGAGTCAACATCACTGGATCAGCCTTCAACAGCCTGTCAGAGACTCAAGTAGTTGTGTCGACACAGACTACATCAGTCGACACTCAGCAGCATTGTGTCGACACTTTGAATAAGCTGTGTCGACACCAGTAGCAGAATTGTGTCGACACACAGAAAGGCTGTGTCAACACCCAGAAGATTTGTGTCGACACACAGACTATCAGTCGACACAGATAATATTAGTCGACACAGGCTCAGTCGACACAAGAAGGATTTTTGTCGACATAGTTCATAGATTATTAGTCGATAGTATCAGTCGACACCAGAAGGACTTGTGTCGACACCCAGAACCATCTGTCGACACAGTTCACAAAAGTTGTTTCAGAAGGATAAGTCAAATTCTCAGGTCGACGAATCAAGTTCTCAAGTCGACGATTTCTGCCTTTTTCAGTATGACATTCCAGAAAATATTCTAAGTCCAGAAACAATTCTCAGCTCGACGATCATCGATCTCCCATCGACGATCTCAGAGTCTTCTTCTCTGAACTGAGCTCGACGATCTATGAGCTCAGGTCGACGATCTTGTGCTTCTCAGCAGTTATCTCATATCTACGATTTTTTACAGCTTTCAGTTATTAGTTCTCTCAGTCCGGTCAGAAGTATCTATTTTATTGATAAATCATTTTAAGGCAAATATATTCTGATAATTAATGCTGACATTCTCAAGGATGATAGTCGTATCTGATGAAGCATTGATTATGGTATTCACAGAATATTTTGTCAAGACAGTTATGGAAGTGCATTTATGATTGTCGGCCATTCTACCCGTTTGGGCTCCTAAATTCTTGTAGAGAATTAAGTACTGTCTGGGAATTCAAATTCAGGCCGTTAGTCTTTCCAAAAATATACAGAGAACTTAAAAAGACAGAGACAACAAGAATCACAGTTAACAGTCAGTCAAAAAATCAATCACTTTTTGCTCTCAAGGTTTCTTGCTTTTGCCAAAAACAAGGAAGAAGAAGAACTTGCTAACACAAAATCTCTCTAGTCTTCTTCCTTCATTAGTCTTCAACAATCTACAGAGAGCTTGAATCAACATCAATCTGAAGACCTACACCCTGGACAAAGTTTCTTGCTTCCTGAAACTACTCAATATCTCAGGGGGAGCTTTGGCATCATCAAATCCACAGAGTCTTCTCATTGTGTTTGAGAAAGAGAAGACTGTCATCTATTTTTCTTTAACCTCCCGTGTACTGGGTTCTTTCTCCCTTCAAAAGTACACTCCTTGGTGATAGGGCACCGGATCAAAAACCTATTGGTTTTTAGGCACCTGATCAAAAGCCTGAAGGGTTTCTAGATCTACCTGAAGCAGATCTTGTGGTGATAGGGCACCTGATCAAAAACCTAAGTGGATTCCTACCAGGGTGGTAGAAGAGTGGATGTACCCAGATTTGGGGAACCACTATAAAATTTCTTGTGTCTTCTAGATTGCCTTGTGTTTTCTTTGTGCATTGTGCTGTGATAGATTCTTGCTTTTACCTTTTTCATATAAGTACCTATATTTTAATCCTGCAATAAATATAAACATTTTTATACTCTATTCACCCCGCCCCCCTCTAGAGTAAACTGTATCTATCCCTCACTTTCAGAACTGTTCTATTCGGCATGGCAACTTGTGCAGTCTGGCGGCTAGGCGACCTCGCGGTCAAGAGGCTTGCAAATCGGCGGCTAGAGCAAGCATTGGAATATGTGATAGTTCACGCAGGTTGGGTTGCGGTCTGGCGACTTGGAGGACTGTGCAGACTCCACAGCAGTAGACCGGCGGCTTAATGTTTGAGTCTGCATGGCTTGTGTTATGTTGTCTTGTCTTGTAGTTCTCTACTTTCACTTGGGTGGTTGTTTGGTGAAACATGTCTCGCCATATATGTCTCGCTGTGTAGAGAAGGTTGTTGTGAATCAATAAAGACTCTTGTGCTGCATGTGTTTTCTGGTTGACTGGCCTTAGTTGAGATAACCCCTGCTCACTCCAAGTTCCAGGGAAATTTCCTCATGATCAAGGTGTGATCTTGATAGTCTTGAGAATATTAATTTGGCATCAGGCTATCTCGTTGACCACCTGGAGAAAATTCAACATGGTAGTAGTGCCAGGTTGTTGAATTTTAACATAGTATCAGAGCTGGACTGAAGTGGATAAGCAGTGTTCAACCAAAGTGGTTTTTACTCTTGTGAAGAGGGAACCAGTGGTAGAAGTATGGCAGTGGAAGATGCAAGTTGTCTTGGAATTGAAATCCTTACAAAGGCGAACTTTGATAGGTGAAATTATTATATGGAGAGCTTTCTTCTTGGCGACGACCTTGGAGGTTGTATGCAGAGCAGAAAGATAAGAGGCTACTGCTGGAAATGCTGAAGAGATGAGAGCTTGGAAGGAGACAAATGCGAAATCAGAGTCTATTCTCAAGTAGGTGATCTCATCGGAGCTCTTAGACCACATCAGTGGATGTCGGTTAGCTGCGGAGGTTTGGACTTCCCTTGATGGGTTGTTCAGGAAGGAGGTGAAGGTTGTTGCAGAGGATTGTCCTTCTACTTCATATCAGCAAGAGAGGAGTGGTTCTCCTAGGCGTGATGGGAAGAGGAAGGAGGGACCAAGGTCTATAAATGCAAGCATCATGGTCGTCTCAGGAAAGAGTGCAAGGTTGCCTTGCTCTCGGCGAACGTATCTCATGTTGGAGTAAGTAGAAGAACTTAGTTGGGTCTTCAACAAGTTCTGGTGCTGATCGGAAGAAGACTAGTGATAATGCAGCTATCTGGTATGAAAGACTGGGGCATGTAGGGATGGACAAGCTGAAAGTAACGGCGGTAAGAAGACTCGTAAGAGGCTTGCCTAGATTGTCATCCTATGACGATGGTCAGGGATGTGCAGGATGTCAGCAAAGTGAAGCTTATCTCTTTATGTTTTATAAGGCACAATCCAGATGTAAAGCACCTTTGGCAGTTGTCCATTGTGCTCTGGATGGACCAACCGTCACCGCCAGTCTTGGAGGCAGCAAGTTCATGCTGATATTGGTTGATGACTACTCAAGGTATACTTGGGTATACTTCATGAAGGAGAAGTCCAATGATGCACTTGTTTGTGGAGTTCAAGAAGCTTATGGAAGGCCAGCTGGGCCTGCGGATCAAGAAGTTGAGGACAAGCATCGGTGGTGAGTTTGGCACAACCGATTTCTCAAACTATTGCAGCAAGCAAGGGATCCGGAAGGAGCTTTCCTGTGGACATACTTCACAGCAATGTAGTGTTGCAGCTCAGATGATCCGTTGGTTGACAGAGATCTGCAAGTGTTGGCTTCAGAGTAAAGGTGTTCCTAAGGCCCTTTGGGTGGAAGGAATGGCTTGTGCTGCTCATGTCATCAATCAGATGGCTCTTAGTATGATCTATGTGAAGACTCCCTATGAGCTGATGTTCGGGGTGAAGCTCAGTGTAAAGCACCTACGAGTATTTGGATCTACCTGCTACGTACACACTCTAGATGCTCTCAAGATGAAGTTAGTCTTTGTTGGGTATGATGAGCATAGGAGAAGATGGAGGTGTATGGATCCTGTGACGAAGAGGCTCATTGTGTCGAGAGATGTTATCTTCGATGAGCTGACGTCATATTTGGATAGCTCTATGTGGAGCTAGAGATGAGAAGGTCAGATGGTGGGCTGAAGGAGGCTGCCGCTAAGGCTTGGCTGGAGTTGCCTGAGTCACCAGGAGCTCCAGGTTGTTCTAGCTCTGGGGCAAAGACTTCAGGGTCAGGAAGTAGGGGGAGCGATGCTCCAGGTACTTCTGGCTCGAATACGGTGGCTTCTTGTTTAGGAAGCAGGAGGAGTGATGTTTTAGATAGTTCTTGTTCAAGAGGGGAGTCTTCTGGTTCAGGTAGCAGGGGGAGCATTGCTCTAGGTTCTCCTAGTTCTAAGGAGGAGGCGTCTTGTTCAGGAGGCAAGGGGAGCATTGTTCCGGGTTTGCCTGGGAACGGAGCTGGTTCAGGAAGAGTAGCAGAGGTGGATAGCCATGATCAGGTTCTTCGAAGATCGAAGAGGATCAGTAAGCCACTAGCTCGAAATAGCGAAGGGAACATGGCGGGCTTGGTCCCATGTTTCCTTGCTAGCGCTCAGGTAGAGCGAGTATCTTCAAGCTGTGATGACCCCACTAGAATCAGGGAGGTGATTGACACCAAGGCTGAGAAGGTGACTACTCTTAGAGGTGATGTTGCTTGGGCTTTTGTTCCCAAGGAAGTTGGTGATACTCCTGTGATGCATGAGTGGATGTTGAAGCTGAAGAAGAAGGCAGAGGGAAGCATGGCTCCTTTTAGGAGATGGTGGAGGGCTCCCTCATGGTCCATGATATGCAGGGCGAGGACTATGTCTTGGACATTTCTTCGCAGATGCAATCAGAGGGATCATGTGCAAGTTTACGGGAGCTGCTGGAGATATTCACCACTTCTCACTTCAAGGGAGAGTGTTGAAATTTGTGAAGTGAAAGTGGGTGAATGGAGCACTTTTACCTATCCGCGCGGACTACGCGACGGGGTTGGCGGATAGCTAGGTAGGCAGGGATGTTGCGGACGGTTTGCTCTGTAGCGGCCTGGGCGGTCTGTTCGCACAGACTACCCGGACAGCAGTGGCGGCTTGTGCCGTGGAGGCAGTTGGATCCAAGGAAGTAACCATGCTGATAGCAACTCTATCCGCAGAGTCCGGAAAGAAGCGGACTGAAGAACTGGAGCTCGGCAGACTGGCTTGGCGAATGCCTTGGCCTTGCTCTGGTGCAGCGGTATATGCAAGTCGCAGAGATCGCCAGTCAGTGCGGACTGATACTGGAGCTCGCCGGGACAGGCGAACTGGATGTAGTGTCCACTAGTAAGTGCGGACTGGCCCTTGTGGCCAGTGTTGTGGACTTGGTTGGTTCTGAACCAAGTCCATGTTTGTCTTAGTTCGGGGAGATCGCGCGGTGTAGTGCGGACTGCTTTGTAGTCTGCCAAGCTCGGCAGAAGTGTTGTGTGCCTTGGTTGCGAGTTTGGGAGAAGCGGACTGAAGTTCGTGTCTACAACTGTGTGCGGACAGGAGTTGGTGTCCGCTGAGTCTGATAGCTACCATGCGGGTGTGGACTTGGGATTTACGGACTGGAGAAGTCTGCAGGGTATGCAGACTGGAGTAGATTGCAGGGATATGCAGGCTAGGGTTGTCCGCAGTATGAGCGGACTGAAACGATATGTCCGATGAGTCCGGCAGGTGCCTTGGTGGTGAGGATGTTGGCTCGGGATAAGCGGGTTGGGCTGTGTCCGCAGATTGGCGGACAATATTGCTGCGGAGTCCGGTTGTCGTGGTCCTGGCTGGGACCTTGGCGACAAGGCAGACTGGCGATTGTGTCCTGCCTTGGAGAAGCACAGCGGGCTGTATATCTTACACAGGTAGCGCCAGACTGGTATGTGTATCCGCGGGCTTGCGGATACACTTGTTCTTGCTGCGGGATATGGCGGTAATCCTATCGGCTAGGGCGATGACCACGCTCATCATCGTGCCTATAAATAGGACTCATGTCACATCAGGAAAAGGAACCTGAGAAACCGAATGAACAGTAAGTGAGCTCGCAACAGTTGCTGCGGACTGGACTTTTGTGTCCGCGCGATTTGATTAAGTTGACCGGGTTGTGCTGTGCAGGTTGTGTAATGCCTCGAAACTCAAAAGAGCGATAGGAGGCGTTTTGGGCCAAATTTGGAATTTTGCAGGGGGCACACAACCTGGGACAAGGGCGTGTCCCAGGGCATGTCATTTTTGGGTCGACGATCTGGCCGAGAAGTCGACGATTTTTGCTCGACGAAGTGTCGAGACAGGGAACGCGTCCTAGGATACGTGCGTGTCCAAGGCCGTATCGGGTGCTCGATGAACTGTGCTCGACAAAGTGTCAAGACAGTGAACACGGCCTGGAGCCCAGTCGTGTTTGGGTTTGACATGAGTGTGTCAAATAGGACACGTACATGTCTAAGACACGTGTGTGTCTCGGGTTGGTGTTGGTCCTGTGTCGATGGAGGAACACGCCCGGAGACACGGGCGTGTACTGGATGACACGTGCGTGTCAGGTCAAACACGAGCGTGTCGGGTTCCCCTGTGTGTTTCAGGACGCGTCAGTTTCGATGACAAATGGGGAACATGGCCCTGTATACGGGCGTATCACAGGCCGTGTTCAGCTTGGGTTTTGCATTCGAGCTCCGAATCGTGGCCGTTCGTTTCATTATTTTGGGATCCGACGGCTGGGGGTTGTTCCTGGTGAAATATACCCGGGAATAGGGTTGGAAATCCTTCATTTCAACTTACCATTCTCTTTCTAAAAATCTAGAGAGAGGGGAGATCAAGGAAGAAGAATGAGGCTAGATCCGGTCACCGGCGGAGCTTCAGAGCTCCAAATCGCGAGCCGACTTCAGATCTACGGAGGCAAGGCAATTGCGGTGCTTTTCATCTGCATACATTTCTATGGCACCAAGGAAAAATGTCAGGGTAATGATTCTCATCCTAGGACATGTGAAGTCCTCTTTTCCTTCGCATAGGAAACCCACTCTCGCGAGTTTGTGGTGAGTTGAGGCGTTCCTTCGGGTAGACATGAATAGTCCCCGTTGTGTAGTTGTAGAGTCCGTAATCGAGAACGGATATAGGCATGATGTGTGAAGCCTACCCGAACAAGTTGGTCTGGATCAGTGATGTTGCATTGCATGAATGGCCGGAGAAGACTCCGTGCGAATGTTTGTTTTTCGGGTTTTCTACGTGGTAGATTGCAACAGGGGGCCTTGGGGATTAACTCCAAGGTGCACCCGGAAAACTGGGCAGATGTGTGATTCTGCCAACATGGTGGCCTGGGAGCCGACCTGAACATAACCGGATTATGTGAATTGTGTGATGGGAACAAGACTCAGGGAAGTTTGACCCGCACAGGCGACTTAAATTGACATTGTGGTGTGAGAAACGGGTTAGGAGGAACCGTACCTGATCTATGTGGTTCAGTTAGAGATTCCTAAAGTACGTGGTAATCGTCGTTGGCATAAATGGATGGTCTTAGGCAGTGGCCAGAAAGAACAAATGCTCACGAGATATTACCGTCCATGGGGCTGTGATGAGTCACCAGACTTTGACTGTGTTCACCGAGAATGTGCCCTTAGTGAAAGAATTGGTTTCAAGATGTTCTAAACACCTAGAGGGGGGGGGGTCAATAGGTTCAATTCTTTTTCTAACTTAGGCAGATAGTTCTATCTAATTCAGCAATGTATTCAACAGAAAGCATAACACAGCATTCACATACACAGCATTCACAGATTACACACCAGCTTTATAGTGGTTCCCCAAATGATGGGTACATCCACTTTCCCTCTTCGCCTATCTAGCAGTGTACTAGATTCGGCCTAACTTCCTTTCTTCTTATCAGATCCGTAGATCTTACAGCTCAGACCAAGAATGGTTCCTACAACTCAGATTGAATCCACACTCCTACAACTCAGGCACAAACCCTACCTCAGCCTCTTCCACAGGCCTACAACTCAGGAAACAGCCTTACCTTAGGCTCTTTCACAGTCCTACAACTTAGGGAACAGAGTCCCCTACCTCAGGCACACAACCCTTCCTCAGCCTTTATAATTTAGGCTTACAACTCAGAGATGTAAATCTCCTACACTCAGATCTAGTACAGATCCTACAAAGATTAATGATGAAAAGTTGTTGATATCTTCAACCAGATGGAGAGAGAATTGAATGAATGCTTCTTGATCAGTTCTTGATAGAACTGATTTCTTATGGATCAACCTGACTTAGCTTTCTTCAAATCTTCTTGAATCTGAACACAGTAGGGTTGATCTTCTTGATGTTGGAGTTGATCTTCAATCTTCCTCCTTCAGAAATTAATCTGAATTCTTCAGGCAGACTGTTCAGGATATGCCTTCACTTGATGTGAACTTCTCCTTCTTGTTTTTCTCTCTCTACAATCTGTTGACTGTTTCTTCCTCTTCTTCCGGATTCTCAATCCTTCAGAGATTATAATTGATTGGCTTGAATAACTTCTCTCTATTCTGGATCTGTTGTTCTTATGGTTGTTACTATTCTATTCTTCATTATTGAGACATCACATCTATATATAGGCTTCATCCATGGTAACCGGTTGTTCCGGTTTCAAACAGTCTTCCAACACCTCTGACAGATATGATAGCAATATCAGTAATGATAGTTGTCGAGTCTTCACTTGTATTACTTCAGCCTTAATGAACTTTGACTTAGCAGAAGAGAATATCGACTGAATTATTCATATGTGTCGACACACATAGTCCATATATCGACACAAGTCTTATTGTTATCGACACAGCTTCTGTGGAATGTGTCAACACAAGTTCTGTGTGTCGACACAAACACTCCTTTTCTTGACAAAGTTGGTGTCGACAGAATTCTGGTGTGTGTCGACACAAGTTCTGTTTGTCGACACAGTCATTGTCGACAGAATTCTGGAATGTGTAGACAACTTCTCTGTGTGTCGACACAGCTCCTGATAATGTCGACACAAGTTTGGCCCTTAGTGTCGACACAGCATTGTCGACAGATTTTTTGTGTGTCGACACAAATTCTGGATGTCGACACAATCTGGCCCTTGGTGTCGACACAATGTTGTCGACAGATTTTCTGTGTGTCGACACAAGTTCTGTGTATCGACACAATCTGGCCCTTGGTGTTAACACAGCCATTCCCAAGTGTCGACACTTGTACTTAGAAAATTTTCCTTTCCATTTTCTTAACCTGCACATGATTACTCAAAATAACATTAAATACAACTTGATGCATATCATTGAGCTAGGTGATGCTTCTTCAAATCTGGTACACATTTTCTAATGTACCCAATAATCTCCCCCTATTTGGAGAAGTCATAACCCTTAGTTAATGATATACATCACTTATAATAAAATTAACAATATGATGTAAAAAAAATTTCATGACAGGGAATCATATAAACAAAACCTGTAAATAACATCATCACAGAATATGATATAACCATAACAAGCATGAATCATAGTTTTTTATAAACTTCACAATAGTTTGTTGACAATAGATTACATGGAGTTTAAAACTGAAAATAATAATGTTTTATAATCTAGTCAAACTATCCTAAGGCTGATCAGGCTCCTTGATCACAATGCCTTTTCCAGACTTGATCCTTGCTTATACTGGAGCTTCAGTATCTTCAGCTAGCTTCTTGCCTTTGAGATCCTTCTTTTTAAGTTCTTCATCCTTGACTCTTTGCCTTTCAAAATAGTGAAAAGGCCTAAGAAAATATTTACTGGGTTCTACTGCTGTAGCAGATTTTCTCCCAGCCTTGTGATCCCTTCTGAACTGCTGAATAACATCTTATCTTTGAAGATATTTATTCCACTCAACTTCAGAATACCACTTGCCTCTATCATGCATTTTGTCTTCGACAGCTTGCTAGGTAGAAAGTATTATATTCCTGGAAGTTGGACTCCATCTTTCAAAATCAGACTTCAGTTCAGCCTGCTCTCTAAATCTTTTCTTTGAAAGTTGAGCTTCTTGCTCTTTATTCAGTACTGCTTCTGACATTTCCACTTTCTCTAAGATAACATTCTTAGTAGCCTCTGGAGGGTTGTACATCTGATAAACCATGTGTTGAATTTCCTCAAAGTTAGAAGGGGGATATATGATTTGAGCTACTTCCTGCTGACCCCTTCATTTCCTGCAGCTTGAATTCCTGACTAAGCTGTATTGTCATCATCACATAGGGGTGGATATCCCAGAGTTGCTCTAACAATATTGTTATCCATTTGGCATGCTCTGAGCTAGCATTGAATGTCAACCTCTCCCCCTTTATGACTTCTCTTTCAATATGATTTCTGAGATCATTCTTTTGGAACCTTATTTGATTAACCAGATAATTTGTTCCCTCTGTATAATAAGCTTTAAACTTTTGGAGCTGAGCAGATATAATCTTCTGAGAGGCTTGAAGTGCAGATTGGAAAGTGGCTAACTCCTTTTGAAGATTCTTATCAAACTCTGACTTCTCTTTAGCCCTTTCCTCATTTAATGCAGTTGCTTTATTTTTTAATTAAGTAACCATCACACTATGTGATTCAGTAAGATTATCATTCATCCTTAGTTGATTTTCTAGGACATAGTATTGCTTGATCACTATATCATCAATTTGTGTCCTTACCTCTTGTTGCTGTTTTGCCAGAAAAACTACAACATTACCACCTTTATGGAAGCAATCTGTCATCTTATCTTATTCTGGTTTACCTCAAATCTGATTGATTTTATATATTGAGCCAAAGAGAACTGAAGATCCTTATGGCTTTCATCCATATACTTTTCCATGGTTTCTCTTTGCTCATACATTTTAATTTGCATAGCAACCAACAATGAACTGAAATCATTGTTGGAGCTAAGGGTTGTGAAGCTGTCTGTAAAGCTTTCTTATAATTTGAGCTTTTCTTCTTTTAAACCATAAGTTTTCTCTTCTTGGCTTTTAGGGCTTCTCCATCATCAGATTCAGAAGTACTTTCTAGATTCACAGTGTCCTTTGGACTTGAGGGCAGCTCCTTATCAGTTCATGGCAACTCCCCCTGAGTCCCTAGCTCCTCCCCCTCAGTTCTTGGCACAACTTCCTCAGTTCTTACTTCTTGTAAATCAGGGAATAATTCTTCAAGAGTAAATTCTTATTGCTGTTGAACTGGAGGAATATATATATCTTGAACATTTGATGGAATATCATCTAATGCAGATGTATTATCCATAGATACATCATGTGCAGGAATGTTGTCATGGTGTGTCTGTTCAACATTATTTAGAAGCACAGTGAGTGAGTCTGGCTCAGTATCTAGTATAATTTGATTAAAATCATTTATTACCTCAAGAATTGTTTGAGTGGCTGTTTCACTCTCTAAAGCAGCTTGCTCATTCTCAGGAGCACTTTCTGAAGGCAAGACTTCTTGTTGAACTGGGGAAAGTTCATTTGCTCCCCCTAGAGGAGGCACATCCTGAGCTTGATCCAGTGGGATGGTGCTTTCTAAAATAAACTCCCCCTGCATCTAACTATCATCAACAGGCTTAGGAGTAGATGATTTCCTTGTAGATTCTTGGTGGTCTTCATCTGAACTGAAGATTACTTGTTCTTTTGAATCACTAGAAGATTCAGGCTTCCTTGGGGTTGTCTTTTTCTTTAGCAGTTGAGGTTCTTTCTGTGGTGTAGAACCATCATTTATTAGAACCCTTTCCCACCTGGATAGTATTTTCATATCCATCCTTCTCATGTGATTTATTCTAGATCCAGTGGTGTGGTTCAGCACTTCAGGAATAGTTATTGCCAAATATAAACTCAGAATTCTACCTAGATTAGATTTTTACAGGCTTTCCTTGATCTTATCAAAAATACTACAGGCCAGTTAGTTTTGATTTTAAAAAAATCCTGGTCATCAAGCTGAACATATAGGCTGAGATCCTATCATGTCCACCTAGTTTGTAGAGAATTACCTACCTTACCCACAATATCTGAGAGAAATTTTCCTTGTGAGTTCATCCCTTTTCTTTGCATTGATGATTCAATCTTAGTGGTGGAATCTAGGCCACACCATTGAAGTGCTTCTTTACTCATTGAAGATGTAACTTCATCATCTTCTGAGTATTGGGCAATTGAAGTGTTTTCCTCAGTCGCTTTTGGGTAATTTTCACCTTGCAGCCTTGAATTGATGACTTAATCTTTAATCCAGTGAAATCCAAGGTTACTTTTGTATAGAACTCTAGAATTTCTGTCTTCCAGATCTTGGTAGGTTCAAGGACAAGATATTCTAAACCATTAACTTGGATTAGGGTTATCACATCTTGAATCTCAATCGCCGCACTATCAAAGGCATTCCGAACTAACTCATAGCCTACGTTGATGTTGGTCTCCAACTTTGGCGCCATTGATGTCGAGAAATTTGAGAAGAAGAGAGATGAAGGTTTGTCGACTCAAGGTTTGTGTCTCGAAAATGTTGAGAGCTTAGTCGACAAAATTGTTTTGTGACCTATTTATTGGTTTGTCAACACAAAAGTCCAAAAGGCGGGATAATAGTTACTTAATGTGTCGACACTGTAGAGATTGTGTCGACACAGACTTCTAATGTCTCGATAGAGTCAGACAACACTATGTATCGACACAGTTTGTGATGTGTCGACATAGACTTTTTACTAGTCGACTCAAATAGATGTGTGTCGACACAGACTTCTGTATATGTTGACACAACTATCTAAATGATAGAACTTATATGTGTTGACGCCAACCTGAGTGTCGACAACTCTATCTCAGCACTATTTTGTTGTGTATTTTGTTGTGTCGACACAAATTACCTTACGTGTCGACACAAACTACTATATGTCGACACAAATTTCCTTTTATGTCGATATACACTACTATATGTCAACATTGACATACTTAGCCAGAATTACTAAGTTACTTTAAGTTTAACATGCCTAATTCAATTTTGAAATAATTGAACTTATTTTCATCTAATGGTTTAGTAAACATGTCAGCAATTTGATTATTTGTGGTGACAAATTGCAAACAAATATCTTCTTTTTCAACATGTTATCTAATGAAGTGAAATGTAATTTCTATATGTTTTGTTCTGCTATGTGATACAGGGTTTTTAGCAGTAGAAATAACACTTATAAAATCACAAAATAGTGGAGTTCTGCTTACCTTGAGACCATAGTCTTCAAGTTGATGTTGAATCCATAGAAGTTGAGCACAGCAGCTGCCTGCAGCAATATATTGAGACTCTGTAGTGGAAAATACCACACTAGTCTGCTTCTTATTGCTTCACGATATTAGTCTACCACCTAGAAACTGACATGTACCAGTGGTACTCTTTTTATCTTCTTTGCAACCCACAAAGTCGGCATCTGAAAAACCAGTCTGTAGAAAATCTCTATTCTCAGGGTACCAAAGACCAAGATTAGGTGTGCCCTTAAGATATCTCAATATTCTTTTAACAGTAGTATAATGAGATTCTTTAGGTCTTGCTTGGTACCTAGCACAGACACATGTAGCATACATAATGTCTGGTCTACTGGCAGTTAAGTATAGAAGGGAGCCAATTATCCCTCTATACAAAGACTCATCTACAGGTTTTCCTGCATCATCTTTGCCTAAAGACATACTTGTCCCCATTGGAGTTCTCATAGTAGTGGATGACTCCATACCATATTTCTTAATTAACTACTTGGTCAACTTAGACTGTGATATGGACAAGCCCTCATCAGTTAGTCTTACTTGGAGTCCCAAGAATAATTTGAGCTCACCCATACTGCTCATCTTAAACTTCCCTTGCATAAGTTTTGCAAACTTCCTATAAAGGTTGTTTTCTATAGATCCAAAGATTATGTGATCAACATAAATCTGTACTAGAATCATCTTGCCCTTTGACTCCCTAAGGAATAGAGTCTTGTCTATTTTCCCCCATGAAAATTTATTTTCAATGAGGAAAGTAGACAATGTTTCATACCAAGCCTTAGGGGCTTGTTTCAAACCATATAAGGCTTTCCTAAGTCTATAAACAAAATTAGGATAAAGTGGATCAACAAAACTTGAGGGCTGATGAACATAGACTTCTTCTTTCAAATTACCATTTAGGAAAACTGACTTGACATCCATTTGGTATAGTTTGAAACCTTGGAAAGCAGCAAAGACAAGGAATAGCCTTATTCCTTCCAACCTTGCCACTAGGGCAAAGGTCTGATCAAAGTCAATGCCCTCTTCCTGTCTATAACCTTTGGCAACTACTCTTGCTTAGTTCTTCACTATTATGCCATTTTCATCCAGTTTGTTCCTATAGATCCACTTTGTCTCAATAATGTTATGATCCTTTTGTTTTGGAACCAGCTCCCATACTTTACACATTTTGAATTGATTCAGCTCCTCCTGCATTGCATCAATCCAGTTGGAGTCTTGTATGGCTTCTTCAAATCTTTTTGGTTCCAACTGTGACAGGAAACTTGAGCAAAGCACTGTGCTCATGTGTTTGCTTCTGGTTTGCACACCATATTTGGGATCACCAATGATCTGGTGTGCAGGATGATCTTTTAGATTCCTTATTGCTAGAGGCATTCTATCAGCAATTTGAACTTCTTTAATTTCTTCACCAGGCTGAACTTCATTGTCTTTATTGTCAACTTGTGGACCTTGTACTCCCCCTGCACAGCAACCATCATTTTCCACATCCTGCCTTGCAGTTTGGTCTTCATTAATGGTCAGCATGTCCAACCTTTCTTTTAAACCTGTTGAGCTACAAGGATTGCTAGACAACTCACTGTTAATTAGCTCAGTTTCATCAAACTCTACATGAATTGATTCTTCTACAACTTGTGTAGTCAAGTTGTAGACCCTATATGCCTTACTATTGTTGTTGTACCCAACAAATATCTCATCTTGGGATTTGGTAGCAAACTTAGTTAGGTGAGACTTGCCAGTGCTAAGCATATAACACCTGCTACTAAAGATCCTAAAGTATGATATGTCTGGTTTTCTGCCCTTCATAATCTCATAGGGAGTCTTTTTGTGGTTCTTAGTTATAGATGCCCTATTGAGAACATGACAAGCATTATTTACTGCCTCAGCCCAGAAATATTCTGGGAGTGAAGTGTCACTGAGTACAGTTCTACCAGCCTCAATGAGAGTTCTATTCTTTCCTTCAGCAATACCATTTTGCTGAGATGTTCTAGGTGAGGAGAATTCCCGATGAATCCCTAGTTCTTCACAAAACCTTGTCATACACTCAGACTGAAATTCAGTTCCATGGTCACTTCTGATTTTGACCACTGAATTGTTATATTCATTCTGAATTTGTTTAACAAAGTTATGAAAGACATTAGGGGTTTCAGATTTCTGCCTCAAAAAGAAAACCCATGTATATCTAGAATAGTCATCTACAACCACAAAAGTATAGACTTTCCTACCTACACTATGAACTGGCATAGGACCAAATAGATCCATATTCAATAGATACAAACACCTCACAGAGTCTTTGGTATCAAGACTATGAAAAGAGGATTTGGTCTTCTTGCCTTTTTGACAAGCTGAGCAAATACCGTCTTTTATGCACTTAAATTGAGGACCATTGCTCACTAACTCTAGACTATAGAGCCGACCTATAGTCTTATAGTTTAGATGAGTTAGCCTCTTGTGCCATTGGACACACTGAGATGTTTTCTCATCTGCAACTAAACATATAGGAGAGTTCATGTTTTCATAATCAAAATTTAAACAATAAACATTTCCTTTTCTATAACCAAACAAGTTGACCTTCTGATCACTTGTCCTTTTGATCTGACACTAATTCTTAATAAATAAAATGTCATACACAAGATCACTCAGCTGACTTATGCTTATCAAGTTATGTTTCAAATATTTTACATAAGCCACTTGAGTGATTGTTATAGAACTGGAAGAAATGTTACCAAACCCTTTTATGACCCCTTTTTTCTGATCCACCAAAGATAACTTTGGGTCCATTCTCTGTGGAAGTATAGTCCTTTAACATTCTTCTTATTCCAGTCATGTGCCTGGAACATCCATTGTCCATGTACTATATAGGTACATGGCAACTTGGACCCACCTGCAGCAAATAAAATTAATTAACCTTAGAACCCCAACTTTTATTGGGATCTAGGTTCATGTTAGAATGAAACTTGATATTTTTACCAGCAGCCATCCTCACAGGTAAGTTGGCATTCTTCCTGACACTGGTGTTGTGCCAGCAATCCATGGCATAATGTCATATCTTACCATAGCACCAGCACTCATATCTATTATACCTCTTTTTAGGTACAGTTTTAACACCATTGATGTTAGCTGTTCTTAACACTGTTGGGACAGTAGTTCTTTGCATGAGTGCTGGAGCAACACCCTTGTTATTTAGAATTTCAGACTTACCTGAACCATGTATGATATCATGATCATATCTATTAGTTGGCTGCCATATTTTTCTGAAGGAAATGTGGTGTTTGAAGGCTAGAGGTTGTACTGGGGCTTTGCCTTTTCATTTTGAAATTGGCAGCCCTTGCATTTCCCTCAAAGCCTAATCCATTCTTACCCTTTTTAGGAATAAAGTCATCAATTAAAGGTAAAACTGATTTTGGCTTAGAGAACTTGGCCACAAGATCCTTTTCCATCTGAAGTTTGACTTCCAAACTTTTGATTTGATCATTCTTGAATGTAATAGTACCCATCTGAATAACAGTTATGTTTTTCAAGTTAGATACTTCATTCATCTTTAGATCCAGCAATTTTCTGAATCTAATGCAGCCAGCTTAAGATCAACAATCTCATTGGCCTGCGCTTTATTAAGGATTCTGCTTTTCTTAAGTTCTTGCAGCAGGTCACAATATTCATCAATAAGTTGATGAACATCTCCTTCAGATTCAGATTCATCTACATCTCTTGATGCAGATGCTTCTGATTCTGAACAAGTATAGTAATCAGAATCTATTGAAGAATTATTTATCTTACTAGTTCCAGGCTGATCCTGGCACTGATCTTCTTTTGTCAAGGCCATCAGCCCTTTATAATAAGGTTCTTCAATTTCATTTACTGAATCCAGCCACTTCAAGAATTCAGCCTCTTCTACATCCTCTTCAGTTGCCAACAGTCCTATATATGCTTCAGCTTCAGCTTCAGCCTCAGAATCTGATGATGAATAATCTGACCAACCTTTTTACTTCTTTGCAACAAGGGATTTCTCTTTCTTTCCCTTGTTTTTTAGTTTCTTCTTATCATTAGATTCTTTTCTTTTTTCAGGATAATCAGCTACCACATGTCCAGGCCTGTTGCAGCAATAGCAAACAATCTTAGTTGAAGATAATTTACTAGGGTTAGATGTATACCTATCCTTCCTAGAGGATTCTTTTTCTGATAGTAATCATCCTTGGATTTTGAGGATGATGGCTTGGATCTCCACTGTTTCTTCTTCAAAAACCTTTGAAATTGTCTTGAGAAAACTGCTAAGTCTTCATCAGAATTTGGACTATTTGATGTGTGACTATCTGAACTTTCTAAAACAACTTCTGCAGCTTTCCTAGGAGGTGATGGAGACATCCTCCTATCCTTTCTTATGGCTTCAGTCTTGAAAACCGCTGACTTTTCTCTTTAATCAATTTTATTTCTTTTCTCCTCCTCTTTTCTGACCATCAGCTGCATTTCATATAAAATCAGTTTGTAAAATAATGTTGGAGGAGAAATTTCTGCCAGTCTAGCCACTTCGCTAATGGCACATATCTTAGTGTCCCAGTCTTTAGTCAATGATCTTAGAAACTTATCATTTAACTCATATGTACTGAATACTCTTCCATATGACATCAGTTCATTAACTATTCTGAAGAATTTCTTGTAACATTCAGTTATGCTGTCTATTTTAGATTGTCTAAAACTTTCATACTCCTGATTCAGCATAGACTTTCTGTCTTCTCTCACCACTTCTGAACCCTCCATGTAGACAATAAGGGTGTCCCACATTTCTTTGGAGGTCTTGCAGTGGATTAAGTTTTGGAATGTTGAATCATCTATGACACGAACTATTATATTCTATGATCTCTTATCCATAGTAGCTAAGATTATCTCATCCTTTGTCATTTCAGAATATTCCTTTGGTGTCCTGAGATTTGCATCAAGAACTGAGACTTTCATTGGAATGAATGGCCCTTCTTTGACTGTCATATAAATTCTTGGATCTGAAGCTTCCATAAACAGTCTAACACTTTCTTTTCATATACCAAAAATATCTTTCCTGCATATGGGTAACTTCATGGAACCAAACTCCTTATGATTCTCTATGGAACCCATTTTGCCTAATAGATTTCTACCGTGGAGATATACCCAGGCTGTTAGGTCTAATCTTTGAGTAACCTGGCTCTGATACCACTTGAAAGAATTGGTTTCAAGATGTTCTAAACACCTAGAGGGTGGTGGGGGGGGAATAGGTTCAATTCTTTTTCTATCTTAGGCAGATTGTTCTATCTAATTCAGCAATGTATTCAGCAGAAAGTATAACACATCATTCACATACACAACATTCACAGATTGCACACCAATTTTATAGTGGTTCCCCAAATGATGGGTACATCCACTTTCCCCCTTCGCCTATCTAGTAGTATACTAGATTCGTCCTAACTTCCTTTCTTCTTCTCAGATCCGCAGATCTTACAGCTTAGACCAATAATAGTTCCTACAACTCAGAGTGAATCCACACTCCTACAATTCAGGCACAAGCCCTACCTCAGCCTCTTCCACAGGCCTACAACTCAGAGTGACGCCCCACTCCTACAACTCAGGAAACAGCCCTACCTCGGCCTCTTTCACAGACCTACAACTCAGGGAACAGATTCCCCTACCTCAGGCACACAACCCTACCTCAGCCTTAATAATTTAGGCTTACAACTCAGAGATGTAAATCTCCTACACTCAGATCTAGTACAGATCCTACAAAGATTAATGATGAAAAGTTGTTGATATCTTCAACCAGATGGTGAGAGAATTGATTGAATGCTTTTTGATCAGTTCTTGATAGAACTGATTTCTTATGGATCAACCTGACTTAGCTTTCTTCAAAGCTTCTTGAATCTGAACATAGTAGGGTTGATCTTCTTGATGTTGGAGTTGATCTTCAATCTTCCTCCTTCAGAACTTAATCTGAATTCTTCAAGTAGACTGTTCAGGATCTGCCTTCACTTGATGAGAACTTCTCGTTCTTGTTTTTCTCTCTCTACAATCTGTTGACTGTTTCTTCCTCTTCTTCTGGATTCTCAATCCTTCAGAGATTATAATTGATTGGCTTGAATAAATTCTCTCTATTCTGTATCTATTGTTCTTGTGGTTGTTATTGTTCTCTTCTTCATTGTTGAGAGAGCACATCTATATATAGGCTTCATCCATGGTAACCGGCTATTCTAGTTTCAAACAGTCTTCTAACACCTCCGACAGATGCGACATCAATGTCAATAATGATAGCTGTCAAGTCTTCACTTGTATTACTTCAACCTTCAATGAACTTTGACTTAGCAGTAGAGAATGTCGACTGAATTCTTCATATGTGTCGACACACATAGTCCATGTGTCGACACAAGTCTTGTTGTTGTCGACACAGCTTCTGTGGAATGTATCCACACAAGTTTTGTGTGTCGACACAAACACTCATTGTCTTGACAAAGTTGGTGTTGACAGAATTCTGGTGTGTGTCGACACAAGTTCTGTTTGTCGACATAATCATTGTCGACCGAATTTTGGAATGTGTAGACAGATTCTCTGTGTGTCGACACAACTCCTAATAATGTCGACACAAGTCTAGCCCTTAGTGTCGACACAGCATTGTCGACACATTTTCTGTGTATCGACACAAATTCTGGATGTCGACACAATCTGGCCCTTGGTGTCGACACAGTGTTGTCGACAGATTTTCTGTGTGTCGAAACAATCTGGCCCTTGGTGTCGACACCGCCATTTCTAAGTGTCGACACTTGTACTTAGAAAATTTTCCTTTCCATTTTCTTAACCTACACATGATAACTCAAAATAACATCAAATACAACTTGATGCATATCATTGAGTTAGGTTAGGCTTCTCCAAAACTGGTACACATTTTGCAATATACCCAGCACTTAGTGCACGGGGTGTGTGGTCATGCATGCCCACACCTGTGATGAAGTGTTTATTCACTCTGCTGCTTGGTTTTGCACCAAAGGCTCCACCACTACCTGCTCCACTGAAATACAACTCAAGCACTTTATGAGCTTTAATCCTCCGGTGTTCTCGGTGTTGGGAACCCCATCTCAAGCTGAAGATTGGCTCTCCCGAGTGAAGAGAGTCCTGATAGCTACTGAAACGGAGCAGTAGCAGATGACCACTATAGCTACGTTCCTTTTGTACAGTGATTCTAAGTTATGGTGGGAAGGCTTGGAGCTACATCACTTGTCGGGTAGGAAAATTACGGACATCTCAATGGAGGAGTTCTCGAGACTGTTCTTGGCAAGGTACCTCCCTTCGGCTTAGAGGATAGCATTGGAGAATGAGTTCTTGAAACTAGTTCAAGGAGAGTGTAGCATGGATGAGTATCTACACGAGTTTACTCGGTTGGGTCGATATGCTAGCTCTACATTCGCAGATGAGGAGAATAAGACAAACCATTTCTACGAAGGTCTGAGAGATGACTTGAGGCTACTGCTCTTGGGGCCGATGATGCATGTCACCTTAACCCTGGTCAACACGGCCCGATCTTTGGATAAGGACATGAAGAATGTACAAGCGAAGAAAAGCTTTGGTGACAAGAAGACATAGTTCAAAGTGTCGGAAAATGCGAAGTTTAGGTATCGCAAGTTCAACAAGAAGGCTAGGACTTTGGGTCCAACCCCCTCTTCTAGTGCTTCTGGGGCGACTATGAGTCGGACACTGGGTGCATGTTTTACCTGTGGAAAGCCGAGGCACTTTGCCCGTGACTGCTGGAGCGTACATCCCAAGTCCGAGAGGAAGACTGGAGCAACTTATGAATAGAAGGGCAAGGCGGTTGTTGGGTATTGTATCCACGATTACCTAGATTTGAGGAAGCCCCCTGTCAAGCTAAGATGAATTCACAATGTATTTGATAAACTCTTTCAAGTTGTACTTGCAGTCTCTCCACGCTAAGTGCACACCAATGTCAGGGTGCAGTAGGTCAATATACACGGGTCTGCACGACGTAATCCCTCGTTGAGCAGATCAGTGTGTTGGCCTATGTGTACTCTCTCTATTGGAGTGCACTTACTTTCAAGTACAGGGCCGCTCATATGCAAGAGAAGACAAGGAGCATGGAGGATCAAGGAGCAGCTCCTAGGTGGAAGACGAAAAATCGTCCAAGGCAAATTCGACGAGAATCACCAAGTGATTCTCGCCGAATCGGCGAGAATCACTAAGTGATTCTCGCCGAATCGTCGAGAATCGTCAGTGATTCTCGCCGACTCCTTCTGGCCACCTCAAAATGGTGCCAAGTGAGATTCGGCGAGAATCACTTGTAATTCCCGCCGAACCAGTGGTCTAGCAGCCCATGAATACTAAGTCCAATTCGTTGAGAATCGACAAGTGATTCGACGAGAATCACAAACGATTCTCGACGAATCGTCGAGAATCACTTGGTGATTCTCGCCGATTCGTCGAGAATCGTTTGCGATTCTCGCCGATTTTTACTTGGCGTTTTCTCAGAATGCTGCTGAACCGGATTCTGCTTCTGGATTTGTTTGAACCGGATTTTGGGGATTTCATTTGTGGGTCCCTCAAACGGTCATATTTGAGAATCCTACAGTATTTATACACAGGTATTTTGAACAGTAAATCCACGGAGAAAGAGGCCGAGCACGTAACCCTAAATTCGCGAAATCGCTCCGCTCCGCCGCCGCCGCTCGCGTCAAGTTGTCGCCACCGCTGATCGATCTTCTTCCCGATCTCCGGTGACAGAAGCTTAGCAAGGCTTGAGTCTCACGCGTCTATCCGGAGATCTCTTGTCTCTCGATTTGTTGACCGGGAAAAACTCCCCCGTCCGAATCGATCGAGACGACTGATCCTAGAGTGACCGTTGGTAGACCTAGCTTGTTTCGCTACGAAGTTTAGATCTCCAAGTTCTGCAGCCACTCTTCATCGTAGCCGCCGATCCCGAAGCTAGCCGCCGCTCGTGTGCCGCCGCCGGTTCCGGGGAGATCTTCTCCAAGAGAGACCAAGGTCGTAGACTCTTCATCGACTTCAAGAGCACGTCGTCGAACAAAGAGGAACACCGTAGTCTCCAAAAGAAGTTTGTATCACGTGTACATTCTACATTTTCATATCGTTGTAAAGGAACTTTTGTTCCGAGTTGTAAGGGTTGGGTGCAACCCGCTTTGTGGGAGTGTTGACTCTCACGTGTGGAAGGGATCCTTCCGTTAGTGAAGGGATTGGATTTCAATCCCGTTGGTGAAGTGACCGAGTCGTCCCTTGTTGGGGAGATAGGTCGAAGGGGGAAAGTGGATGTACCCAAGTCGGGGAACCACTATAAATTTGCTGTGTATTCTGCGTGCTGTGTTTGTTGTTTTTATTGTGCAGGTACATCTGTAAATTCCGCAAAAGAACCGCACGTCACCTATCCCCCCCCCCCCCATAGGTGCACATAGCCGACACTAGGTGGACTTTCAAGTGGTATCAGAGGGAGGTTACTCTTCAAAAAGGTTAACACCTTGTGTAGAATCCTGCCACCAGTGTCAGAAGCATGGATCTGGATTATGACGTATTGCCACTCAAACTCCCTGCATGCACAAAGGATTATTATCCTATCTGGAGGATGAGAGTATTATTTCACCTGGATGCCATCGATCCTCGAGCATCCCTCATCCTGGAAGAGGGTCCGTTTATCCCCATGAAGACCTCCGACTCGGGGATCCAAGTGCCCATGTGCATTGCTGAGATGACAGAGATGGAACTCTCACTTTTCCAACTGGACCAGAGGATTCGACAAATTATTATGGATGTCTGGTCTGGAGCCTCTCACTCCAGGTTGGAAAAATGTAAAACGGCTAAATCTCTGTGGATGACGATCTCAGAGCTGATGGGGGGGTCAGAGAATGCTGAAATATGCTGCCAATCAGAGGATGAAGCGTATGTGGGAGTCCTCACCTCTGAAGATGAATGCAAGGATCCTTCGGATTGCATCAGAGCTCCAGTATCCTTGTCAGAGACTGAAGAAGATAGTGATGAAAGCAACTCCGACGAGGACGAAACATTGGTCACTGATTCTAATGACAATAACCCAGATGAGCAGGTATCATCTTCATCCTGTCCCACATCTTTTGACTTTTCTGAAGACAGAAACTGCTCCCCTCCAGAAAATACTGATTCCCTGAAGAGAGCCCTTCAGGAAAGCAATCTACTTGCTGAGGAGCAAGCTCGAGAGATTGCTCGACTGAAGATCTTGTTGGTTCTCCAATTGGCGTCCAACAAGGTCAAGGACTCTAAGATCTCAGCTCTAGAGAATAGTCTAGAAAATGAGAAACGTATAGTATCTAACTTTTCCACAGTTTATGCTATAAAGAGAAAACAAGAAACCGGGTGGATCTCCCGGATTATCCAAGGATGGAGAAATGGGGAAACGGTGTTCCGACCTCCCACTCCAAGCGGGAAGGCAACTCATCATGCCTTCAGGTATGACCACAGGAATAATCGTGGTCACTGCAAGGGTGAATTGTCCCCATGTGGAAACGTCCATAGTGCAAGAGGCGTCATGGCCACCCATGAGGAAATACCTAAGGCTCATTCTGAGCCCTTTGTATTCACGGCCACTGCTACAACAAAGTGTGGATCTGCAGGTCCTAGTTCACAGAAGAATTCTCTCCATTCGAGGACACGGGATAGGGAGAATAGAAGTCATGATGTCAGGCGTCATGGAGCCTCAGCAAGGAAGATGCCTGAAAGAATGGCACCGCCTTCTCGGCCTCATAACGCTCACATCATGCATTCGTTCCACCCTTCATCATGCCTCGACGGAAGAGGAATTTGTGCGACAAGAACATGCCCTATCCCTTTGAGACCTAGGACCGTGACTACATCAGTCACTAGATCAGGTCAAAAACGGCGATACAACATTCACTCTTGCTGGTGCTGCGGCAAAGTGGGACACTTTGCGATTGACTGTTGGCACAATCCCTCTGTGCCCACAGCAAGGGGTTATCCATGTTCTAGGGACAGGGGTAGTCTTCCGGACAGGTTTTCTGAAGGAAGGCAGTTGCGTGCTCATGCTAATAGAAACCTAGGACCCAATATGATTTGGGTTCCTAAGGTAAAGTAATTCTGTTTTGCAGGGTAGTCTAGCTCCCCTTAAATACGATGGGATCTGGACAGTAGGTGGCTCAAGGCTTATTTGGAACAAGCGTCTGCAATAACAGATGTGCTACCTGTTGAGCATACTCACTTCAAGCTACTAATATGTTCCATCTGTGGGACTAAAACGATAACTCTCCAAATCCCAGGTAACTTTGATCAGTTCAAGGACTTGTGTCATGATGCATCCTCATTCAAATTAAATATATATATATATATATATATATATGTTATCCTTGTGTATAAGTATACTTATGCTCATCATATATGTGTGCACCTTTAAGGAGAGATTACCTCGAGGCATGCAAATCATTACACATCAATAAAAGGTTAACCAAGATATGTCATTGCGAATTTCGACAAATCATAATTGACATCAAAAAGTGTCTGGAGAAGCCTCGCTCAAATCCAAATAGATTGTCGTTATAATAAACATGTATTTATTAATCTTGTGTTAACTTGACACTCGAAGAATTTGAAAATTGTGCAATGCTTCCCAAAGTTTCAAAACAAACATCAATATATACTCCAAATCCCGCTGACCCATTTTATATCTCGCCAAATTAGACAAATCCCGTCGAATCCCGCCGAAGGAGCTTGCCGACCGCTCGGCTTCCTTAAGAATCCCGACGACTGATATAAATCCCGCCGAAACCGAATCCCTCTCACAGCCGTCGCCCGTTCGCCTTCCTCTCGACTCGCGCAAGAACACACCCGACGACCCTCGCGCAAGAGAACTCCCCAAGACTCGCGCATGGGCACTTCCGCGAACTCGCCGACACCCGCAGCCCTCCGACGCTCTTGTCGACGTCGTCGAATCGCTGCTGTGTGTGACCATCTTCTCTCCGCAAGGTACTAGCAAGGCCGCACCCCACGGGATACTCTTCTCTCCACCGAGGATCTTCCCGAAGCTCGTCAACTCACCTGCGAGTAAGCCCTTAGGTAACCTCCACCTCAATGGCTCCAAGGCCGAACCCCAAGTGATGTTCTCCTTTTGAATGTTCACTAATGTTTAGAGTCGGGCTTCTTTCTAGATCCTCAATGGCCCCAAGGACGACTGCAGGCTTGATTTCTGGTTGCGAGCTGGTTCGCACTGGTTTTGCTCATGCCTCGGACGAGTTCCGGAACATCATTCTCATGCTGGAAGAAGCCGGACTAACCTTGGTATTGGAGCATCCTTGCAAAGTTTTAGATAAAGAAGTGCTGGAGTTCTTCTCTACCGCAAGGCTTCGAGACAGAGACTCCATCATCAAGAGCAAGGTGGCTGGGACTAAGGTAAAGATGTCTGCCAGTAAGCTAACACGCTACCTGCAGCTTTCAAGTGCGGAGCAGGAAGACTATTTGGAGGACGAGGACAAAGCCAGAACCCTCCTGTTCTGCGGTCTACCCAGAGGCACTCGATCAGTAAAGCGAAAAGAGATGAATGAAGAAGGGAAGCTACTATCTGACATCATAGGAAAAGTACTCATCTGCAAGCCAGGCTCCCATGATCATATCTCCGGAGATATGTTCAAAATTCTCATAGCTGTGGTCTGCAGAAAGAGGTTTCAACTGGGGAGAGTTGCTGTTTCAAAAGATCAAGGACACTCTGGGCACTCCAAGCTTCGGCCGCATCATCAGTCTATATCTCAACCAGCTCAACGGAGACAAATTCGACATGAGCAAAGGAGTCCCTCTCCATTACTTGAAAAAGATGGATGCTACTGTGTTTGATCGATGGGAGCGGCGCATCGGACAGCCTGCTGTAGAAGAGCATGAGGAAGTATCTCCCGCAGCCTCCCCCCGTGAAATTCCTGATACCCTGACTGCAGGAATCGAGGGGGAGACTCTACCCACTCATTTGGATATAATATATGAAATCGCCCAGGTGGCAAGGGATGCGGTGGCAGAAGTTCATGAAGAAAGTGAACCTGGGTTGGAGGATGAGGAGGTCCTGAACAGAAACACCCACGGAACTGAAGCTGAGGCACTGGACACTGCTGATCAAGAAGTGGAAGAAGATGCTGATATGGATGAGTTTTTGGATGAGGACGGAGAGGACGAGGTAAATGAGGGCCATGAAGCGTTTGAATCTCCGGATACTGATGAACCTCCTATTGATAAGTCTGCACCAGTGGAGGGGGAGGTAAATGAGGCCACCAACATTCCTCCCATAGAGGCTGTGATTGTATCCAGCTCTACTGATGCTTCTGCTGCCGAGCCAGAGCAAGGCCAAGAAGTGCCTCCGGGTATTCCACTACGAGATGACCTAGCCATTCACACTGTACATATAATTCAGGGCATCGTGAATGAGCTTAAAACCTCTTTTGATAAAGCTCAGAAAACAATGCTGCAAGAGATTAAGACTTCTGAAGATCTCATGCTGAAGAATATGGTGGCAATCAACCACAAACTGGATATGATGGAGAAGAAGTTTGAAGAAAAGTATACTGCGGCCGGCGAAGCTGTCACACTGTTAATGGCCGGCTTGAAAAAGACTACTGATACTCTGGCTGTTGTCAATCAGAACGCACACGTTGTGGCCAACAATATTCAGAAATTTGATGGCAACATGGTCACTTTAAATGCAAATCAGCAGGCCCTAGTCACTGAATTCAGCAAGACAACTAAGCACATTGATGACTCCTTGCACTCATATGCCAATTGCATTGCTGACGAAGCCAAAAAGGGGGAGAAGGAGTATATCGCTAAGCTGGCTGAGCTCCAAGAAAGCATGGATGCAAACTTTGCCCAATCAAGCAAATACGTCTATGAGAGTTGCTGGTGGATGCTACAACAGGTACTGGGCACGTTAGGCGTCGTCCTACCTGACCAACCTGCCGGTGTTCAGGTTCCTGAGACTTCTAAGGCTGCTGAGGAAGTACATATTGCTGAGGATGTAAGTACAAGTGCTGCTGATATTTTCACTGATGAATCTGACGCTAGGGCCATCTCCAAATCTAAGCTGAGAAGTATGTTTGACCAGGAGGCCTTAGCTAAAGCAAGGGGAAAGAGGAAAGTTCAGGAAGGGACATCAAAGGAGACACCAACTCAAAAGAGGATCAGACTAAGTGAGGAGGATGTAAGAAACGAAAGGTGGAGCCCAGTTTCAAGAAACATCATCCTAGACACCTTCCGGCTGCAAGAAAGAGGAGAGATAAATCGAAATGAAGCATATAGTCAGTATGAATGGGAGACGCACAAAGCATTTGAAGCGAAACGCAACATTTTCTTCAGAAACAACAAGGATCCAGACAAAGTTGCTCCTCCTAGGTACTACCCGAAGCCCAAGGAATACATGGAAAGGCAGAGCAAAAAGTACTTGGCGCAAACTCTTAAGGGTGACGGAGCTAAGGACAAATAGTCATTATTTTATAGCTGGTCACGGTGTATTAAGAACATTTAACAATTATTACTGTCGTGTGAACAATTCTGACTTATAGGTGAATATATTTCTCTTGGTATATATATATATATTCTTGAATGTGTGAATGACTCAAGTCCTGTTCTGATTGCATTTATTACCTTGTGTTGCATAATTAATTTTTAAATGCTATAATTATTATTTGATAGGTGTCATTCATCTTAGCTAGTAGGGTTTTGGCTTCGTCAAATAGGGGGAGATTGTTGGGTATTGTATCCACGATTACCTAGATTTGAGGAAGCCCCCTGTCAAGCTAAGATGAATTCACAATGTATTTGATAAACTCTTTCAAGTTGTACTTGCAGTCTCTCCACGCTAAGTGCACACCAATGTTAGGGTGCAGTAGGTCAATATACACGGGTCTGCACGACGTAATCCCTCGTTGAGCAGATCAGTGTGTTGGCCTATGTGTACTCTCTCTATTGGAGTGCACTTACTTTCAAGTACAGGGCCGCTCATATGCAAGAGAAGACAAGGAGCATGGAGGATCAAGGAGCAGCTCCTAGGTGGAAGACGAAAAATCGTCCAAGGCAAATTCGACGAGAATCACCAAGTGATTCTCGCCGAATCGGCGAGAATCACTAAGTGATTCTCGCCGAATCGTCGAGAATCGTCAGTGATTCTCGCCGACTCCTTCTGGCCACCTCAAAATGGTGCCAAGTGAGATTCGGCGAGAATCACTTGTAATTCCCGCCGAACCAGTGGTCTAGCAGCCCATGAATACTAAGTCCAATTCGTTGAGAATCGACAAGTGATTCGACGAGAATCACAAACGATTCTCGACGAATCGTCGAGAATCACTTGGTGATTCTCGCCGATTCGTCGAGAATCGTTTGCGATTCTCGCCGATTTTTACTTGGCGTTTTCTCAGAATGCTGCTGAACCGGATTCTGCTTCTGGATTTGTTTGAACCGGATTTTGGGGATTTCATTTGTGGGTCCCTCAAACGGTCATATTTGAGAATCCTACAGTATTTATACACAGGTATTTTGAACAGTAAATCCACGGAGAAAGAGGCCGAGCACGTAACCCTAAATTCGCGAAATCGCTCCGCTCCGCCGCCGCCGCTCGCGTCAAGTTGTCGCCACCGCTGATCGATCTTCTTCCCGATCTCCGGTGACAGAAGCTTAGCAAGGCTTGAGTCTCACGCGTCTATCCGGAGATCTCTTGTCTCTCGATTTGTTGACCGGGAAAAACTCCCCCGTCCGAATCGATCGAGACGACTGATCCTAGAGTGACCGTTGGTAGACCTAGCTTGTTTTGCTACGAAGTTTAGATCTCCAAGTTCTGCAGCCACTCTTCATCGTAGCCGCCGATCCCGAAGCTAGCCGCCGCTCGTGTGCCGCCGCCGGTTCCGGGGAGATCTTCTCCAAGAGAGACCAAGGTCGTAGACTCTTCATCGACTTCAAGAGCACGTCGTCGAACAAAGAGGAACACCGTAGTCTCCAAAAGAAGTTTGTATCACGTGTACATTCTACATTTTCATATCGTTGTAAAGGAACTTTTGTTCCGAGTTGTAAGGGTTGGGTGCAACCCGCTTTGTGGGAGTGTTGACTCTCACGTGTGGAAGGGATCCTTCCGTTAGTGAAGGGATTGGATTTCAATCCCGTTGGTGAAGTGACCGAGTCGTCCCTTGTTGGGGAGATAGGTCGAAGGGGGAAAGTGGATGTACCCAAGTCGGGGAACCACTATAAATTTGCTGTGTATTCTGCGTGCTGTGTTTGTTGTTTTTATTGTGCAGGTACATCTGTAAATTCCGCAAAAGAATCGCACGTCACCTATTCCCCCCCCCCCCCATAGGTGCACATAGCCGACACTAGGTGGACTTTCAGCGGTAGTGTCCACCGCGTCCCATTACGCTCTGGCTCAACCGAGAGTTTATAATCTTGGCCAACAGGAGGCCATCAAATAAGCGGATGTGGTGACAGGTATGATTTAAATTTATAGAAAGTTAATTTTTAAATTCTTGTTATGCATGTTATACCTTTCCATTGCTTGCTTAGGATTTGTATTGATTTGTGATAATCCGGTGAGATCACTCTTTGATACGGGAGCTTCGCACTCCTTTTTGTTCGAAGGATTCATATTGCGCATCGGAGTACCTTCTTCGATGGAGAAGGACAAACTAGATGTGTTTTTGCCCAATGGGTGTTCGATGCGCGCGGATAGAATCTGTGACGTTAAAATTCATATCGGGAGTCAAGAGTTCCATTTGAAAGCATCGTTACTACCACTGGTGGAGTTCGACGTAATACTTGGCATGGACTGGCTCTCGGAGCAGTAAGCTTATATCGATTGTGGTCGCAAGGAAGTCAAGTTGGGAACAGGTTGTGAGACGACTTTTACGGGCTTGAAAGGCTCGAGCAAGACGTTGATGTCTGCCCTTCAGGTGGTGAAGGTGATTCGTGCTGGTGCATAGCTGTTCTTTACACTAGTGGAGGTTGCAAAGTCGAAGCCTATGTTGGATAGTATTTCAGTGGTAGCTGAGTACCCTGATGTGTTCCCTGCCGATATTCCTGGAGCCCCGCCTCAATGGGAAATTGATTCTACGATTGAGCTAGTGCGAGGTGCGAAACCTGTGTCACGATCTCCATATCGGCTCGTGCCTCAGGAAATGGCGGAGCTGAAGGTGCAACTGCAAGAGTTGTTGGAGCAAGGTTATGTGCATCCAAGTTCTTCGCCTTGGAGCGCACCGGTCATATTTGTTAAAAAGAAGGACGGAAGCTTGAGACTATGTATCGATTATTTAGAGCTGAATAAGCTAACGAAATAGAACAAGTACCTGATCCCAAGGATTGATGATCTATTTGATCAGTTAGTCGGGTCGACGGTGTACTCAAAGTTGGATCTCAAGTCCGGTTACTATCAGCTGAGGATTAGGGAGAGTGATATCCCTAAGACAGCGTTCAGTACGGGATACGAGCATTACGAGTTTACGGTCATGCCGTTTGGGCTGACGAATGCGTCGTCGGTGTTTATGGATTTGATGAACAGGACATTCAGGGAGTACTTGGACCATTTTGTTATCGTCTTCATGGACGACATATTGGTGCACTCGCAGTGTGAGGAGGATCACTTCAAGCATCTTCATTTGGTATTGGAGACGCTGAGGAGGAATCAATTGTACGCCAAGTTCTTCAAATGAGAGTTTTGGCTGTCTTCAGTGGCGTTCCTTGGTCATATAGTGAGTGGAGAGGGTATTTCGGTGGATCCGGAGAAGATTCTTGTGATACGAGAGTGGTTGGTGCTTTCTACGGTAGCGGAAGTCCGGAGCTTTCAGGGTCTTGACGGCTATTACAGGTGCTTCATGGAGAACTTCTCGCGGATAGTGTTACCCCTCACAACTTTGACGAGGAAGGAGCAGTAGTTCGTTTGGACGCCGGAGTGCGCATGAGCTTTTGAGTATTTGAAGTATCGGTTGACCACGACTCCTGTGCTGAGTTCGCCGAGTGGGACCGAAGGCTTTGAAATCTATAGTGATGCTTCAGGCAGTGGCTTGGGTTGTGTGCTGCTGCAGCACGGAAGTGTGATAGCGTATGGCTCGAGATAGCTGAAAGTTCACGAGAGGAATTATCCGGTCCATGACTTGGAGTTAGCGGCCGTGATTTTTTCCTTGAAGCTGTGGAGGCACTACTTGTATGGGGTAAGGGTCTATATCTATACCGACCATAAGAGCCGGAAATATTTGTTGGATCAGAAAGATTTGAACATGCGGCGGCGTAGATGGATGGAGTTCCTGGGGGACTATACTTTCAAGATCCATTACGTGCCTGGTAAAGGAAATGTAGTTGCGGACGCGTTGAGCCGCAGGGCCCCAGCTCAAGCCAATTGGCTGTCGTTCCATGATAAGCGGTTGTTCGAGAGTTGGAGGCGTTGGAGATCTCTTGCGTAGAGAAGCAGTCGAGTGCTGAAGCGCTATTGAACTGAACGGAAGTTCAGTATGACCTGGCTGATCGGATTCGGCAGGCTTTGGATGTAGATAGTAGCATGAAGTAACTCATGATAGAGGCACTAGATGGGTCAAATTCCCAATATGAGGTTGTGGATGGATTGCTTTGGAAAGACGGTCGTCTATGCATCCCAAATGTGGGCACTTTGAGGGTGGAATTGTTGTACGAGACGCATCATACCAAGTACTCGATTCACCCGGGGAGCACGAAAATGTACCGCAATGTGAAGAAATTGTTCTGGTGGCCAGGACTGAAGAAGGATGTGGCACTGTACGTGGCGAAGTGTCAAACATGCGCCTTAGTGACGGAGGAGTGCCAAAAGCCGAGAGGATTCTTGAAGTCCTTGCCTATTCCAGAGTGGAAGTTTGATGACAATACTATGGACTTTGTGCACGGGTTGCCAAGGTCGCAAAAGGTCAACGACGTCATTTGAGTGGTCGTAGATCGTCTAACGAAGGTGTCGCACTTCATTCCGCATAGGAAGGATGATCCGGTTGGTAAATTGGCAAAGCTGTATGTGGACAATATTGTGCGACTTCATGGTGTGCCCCGCAGCATCGTGAGTGACTGAGATGGGCGGTTAACGTCCAATGATTGGAGCCTGGTGCAGCAGATGTTGGGAACAAAGCTGAGTTTCATCACAGCCTTTCATCGGCACACAGATATGCAGACCGAAAGGGTCAATAAGACAATGGAAGACATGTCTTGCATGTGCGTCCTGGACTTTGGGAAGCGGTGGGAGGACCACTTATACTTGGTGGAGTTCGCGTACAACAATAGCTACCAGGCGAGCATACAAATGGCGCCCTTAGAGGCCCTTTATGGTAGAAGATGTCGCACGTCGTTGTCTTCATTGGAAACAGGTGAGTCAAAGTTGTACAAATGCAAGAGGTGGAAGATGCTACATCATTGGTTCGAACGATTCGAGAGAGGTTGCTAATCGCTCAAGACTGCCAGGCTAAGTACTATAATGCCAAGCACAGGAACGTGGAGTTCGCTGTTGGCGACTGGGTATACTTGATGATCAAGCCGTTCAAGGGTGTCTCGCGGGTGCGGTGCTTGAAGAAGCTAAGCCCGAGGTACCTTGGACAGTTTGAGGTTCTGGATCGGATTGGTGAAGCACCTTATTGGTTGATGATATCAGTGGAGCTTAGTGGTCTACACGATGTATTCCATATATCGGTGCTTCGGATGGCGGTGCAAGAGCCTTCTCATGTGATCATGGTGGATCAAGTGTCAGTGGATAAAGGGTTGGCGACGAAGGTCAAGCCCGTTTGTATTAAGGACTCGGAAGTCAAGCAGCTATGCAACAAAGAGATCAGGATGGTCAAGGTCCGTTGGGACAATTACGGTCGGTAAGAGCTCTCTTGGGAGCGAGAGCAGACCATGCTTGAGAAGTACCCAGAATTATTTCACTCAGATACCGTTTAAGTTTTGTTTTATCTTTCCTTTATGTAATTTTGGGGACGAAATTCTTTTAAGAGGGAGAGAGTTGTAATGCCCCTAAACTCAAAAGAGCGACGGGAGGGGTTTTGAGCCAAATTTGGACTTTGGCAGGGGGCACACGGCTTGGGACACGGGCGTGTCCCCGGGCGTGTCGTGTTTGGGTCGACGATCTGGCCGAGATGTCGACGATTTTTGCTCGACGAAGTATCGAGACAGGGAACACGGCCTTGGACACGGGCGTGTCCAAGGCCGTGTCGGGTGCTGGACAAACTGTGCTCAACGAAGTGTCGAGACAGTGAACACGGCCTGGAGCCCAGGCGTGTTCGGGTTTGACACAGGCGTGTCAAATAGGACACAGGCGTGTCCAAGACCCGTGTGTGTCTAGGGTTAGTGTTGGTCCTGTGTCGATGGAGGAACACGCCCGGGGACACGGGCATGTACTGGATGACATGGGCATGTCAGGTCAAACACGGTCATGTTGGGTGCCCGTGTGTGTTTTGGGATGCTTCGGTTTCGACGGCAAATGGGGAACACGACCCTATATACGAGAGTGTCACAGGCCGTGTTCGGCCCAGGTTTTGCATTCCAGCTCCGAATCATGGCCGTTCGTTTCATTATTTTGGGATCCGACGGCTGGGGTTTATTCCTGGTGAGAGATACCCTGGAATAGGGTTGGAAATCCTTCATTTCAACTTACCATTCTCTTTCTAAAAATCTAGAGAGAGGGAAGAGCAAGGAAGAAGAAGTAGGCTAGATCCGGTCACCGGGCGAGATTCGGAGCTCCAAATTGCGAGCCGACTTCGGATCTACGGAGGCAAGGAGATTGCGGTGCTTTTCATCCGCATACATTTCTATTGCGCTAAGGAAAAACTCTAGGGTAACGATTCTCATCCTAGGACATTTGAAGTCCGCTTTTCCTTTGCTTAGGAAGCCCTCTCTCGCGAGTTTGCGGTTAGTTGAGGCATTCCTTCAGGTAGACATGAATAGTCCCCATTGTGTACTTGTAGAGTCCGTAATCAAGAACGGATATAGGCATGATGCGTGAAGCCTACCCGGACAAGTTGGTCTGGATCGGTGATGTTGTATTGCATGAATGGCCGGAGAAGACTCCGCGCAAATGTTTGTTTTTCGGGTTTTCTACGTGGTAGATTGCAATAGGGAGCCTTGGGGATTAACTCCAAGGTGCACCCGAAAAATTGGGCAGATGCGTGATTCTCCAACATGGTCGCCTGTGAGCTGACCTAAACATAACCGGGTTATGTGAATTGTGTGATGGGAACGGGACTCGGGGAAACTTGACCCGCGCATACGACTTAAATTGACGTTGTGGTGTGAGCAACAGGTTAGGCGGAACCGTACCCGATCTATGTGGTTCAGTTAGAGACACCTAAAGTACGTGGTAATCGTCGTTGGCATAGATGGAGGGTCTTAGGCAGTGGCCAGAAAGACCAAATGCTCATGAGATATTACCGTCCAGGGGGCGGTGGTGAGTCAGCGGACTTTGACCGTGTTCACCGAGAATGTGCCCTGAGTGCACGGGGTGTGTCGCCGTGCGTGCCCACACCTGTGATGAAGTGTTTATTCACTATGTTGCTTGGTTATGCTAACAATGTGCAGGGAAAGAGCATCACCGCCCCGAATTTGTCGGCGAGATCGTTATAATTTGGTCAGCATAGCTGACCGTTGCTTTTGTTTGCCACCGTTACGGTGGATTGTTGCTTGCAGGTGCTACGGTGTCGAGCGGTAAAAAGCGGGCTAAAGCCCAAGTTGCTGAGCCTAAATAGAGTGTTTACTTGTTTTATTCATGTGTGACTGGCCTGCGTGCCGAGGTTTTCAAAACATGTTATTTGAGTAAACAGTTGTAAGGCCATAAGGCCATGGTACTTGTGTATTGTACTTCATTCCTATTGTTTTGAGTAGCGGACATTCATGATTATGGATGGGTTCTTTAATTTGCAACCTTTAATAATTACTTCCGCTAGAATGACTCTGTGTAGGACGTTGTTTATTAGTTGGATGGTTTCCATTAAGTAATCGCCCGGTCTGTCTGTGGTATATGGCGTCGGGCCCCGGCCGGACCTACTGCTATATGCTATACGACGGATAAGGTGTGTTACAGGTTGTGCGGATAGCGTTGGAAAGCCAGGACATGGCTCTGATTGCGTTCAGGGAAAGTGCGGACTCTGCGGTTAAGCAGCAGGCGGTAAACAGTAGGTCGTGGACAGCAACCAGACGGTCTTCTTATTTTCAGCTTGGTTCGGGGTTCAATAAGTCGCCTGCTTCAGGCGGACAGTTCTATTCAGCATCGCAGCTTGTGCGGTCTTGCGGTTAGGCGACCTCGCGGTCAAGAGGCTTGCAGATCGGTAGCTAGAGCAAGCATTAGAATAAGTGGTAGTTCGCGCTGCTTGGATTGCGGTCTGGTGACCTGGAGGACTGTCCGGACTCCACAACAGTAGACCGGTGGCTTGATGTTTGAGTCCGTGCAGCTTGTGTTATCTTGTCTTGTCTTGTAGTTCTCTTCTTTCCCTTGGGTAGTTGTTTGGTGAAGCATGTCTCGCCATATATATCTCGCTGTGTCGAGAAGATTGTTGTGAATCAATAAAGACTCTTGTGCTGCATGTGTTTTCTGGTTGACAGGCTTTATTTGAGATAAACCCTGCTCACTCCAAGTTTCAGGGAAATTTCCTCATGATCAAGGTGTGATCTTGGTATTCCTGAGAATATTAATTTGGTGTCAGGCTATCTTGTTGACCACCTGGAGAAAATTCATCATGGTAATACTGCCAAGTTGTTGAATTTTAACACGAGTATGTGTTCCGGACCGTCAACCGGTTCAACTCCCGGTAGTCGACGCAGAGACGCAGTGAGCCATCCATCTTCTTGACAATTAACATCGGTGCTCCCCATGGTGATGAGATCGGTCGGACAACTCCTGCAGCTACGTCCTGAACTCTGCTAGCTCCTTTGGGGCCATCCTGTACGGTTCCCGTAATACGGGCCTCGCTCCTGGCACCAACTGAATGCGGAAGTCTGTGTTTCTTGCCGGTGGCAATCCGGGCAATTCCTTCGGAAACACGTCGGATAAATCCTGAACCACCGGGATGTCAACAATAGAAGCCTCTGCTCCCGCCATCTCGAAGCAGATAAGGTATACTTCCTCTCCCTGCTTGTGGGCTTTGACAGCCTGTACAGATGATAATAAAAGATGGGAGACAAATCTAATACCTTCGACGATGACGTAGGATTCCCCGTGCCTCAATGTGATCCTCCTCGACGAGCAATCTATCTGGGCATGGTTCCAATGCAACCAAGTCATGCCCAGGATCAGGTCAAAGTCTGGCATCCTTAGGATCGTTGCAGGTGCCTCAAATGTCTTTCCGCCGATTTCAACCTCCATGTTGCACTTGGAAGATGATAATAATACCGACCCATCAAGTAAGCTCACCCTCATCGTCGAGCCCGTGAATCTTTCCACGCCATCCAGTCCTTCTATAAAGGCTTTTGATACGAACGTGTGCCAAGAAACCGTATCGAACAACGTATGAGCGGGCTTGCCGCTGATAAAGACTATTCTTGAGGTTGATTTGTGTTTCAAATAGGTAGTTATACTTCAAGGTCAAGTACTATATATAAAAAATGTCTTAATTTCATAATACAATTTATGTACCTTTGATGACGTCCTTAGGGTTCCTCTGCTCAGCAAAGACTAATGCGTACATCTGCTCTTGCCCTTTGCCTTGGACAAAAGGTCCTCGGCCTCGACCTCGACCTCGGCCTCATCCTTGGCTTCGGCCCTGGTGTACTGGAGGGGCCACTGGAGGTGGAAGAGGTAGAGGAGGAAATCGACGAAACTGATGTGGACACTCAGATCTGACGTGGCCCGACTGATGGCACCCAAAACAAACTACCGGCCGCTAGCCACGATCATCCTGTCTCTACCAGTCCATGTATCTGTGGTGGTGGAGGAGCTAGTGCTGCGGGGGGTCTCTGCTCCTGCCTGTATTTGGGATGATAACTTCCCCCACCTCTCTTGTGCCTCATAACTCTGCTTCTCTGTGAGCCCCGACTATTCTCCCCGAAGAACGACCCATCCAGCGGTCTCTTTCCCCTACTCTACACCATCAGCTGGACTGCCTCCAGCTTCTTGGCCATCTCTATGATCTGAGCTGAAGTCCCATGAGAGATGAATAGTAGGGCCTGTCTTAAATCGTCTCTAAGGCCCGGGTAGAATCTCTTTGCGTACCTCCTGTCGTCTGAAACATGTATCCCCGCAAACCTGGCCAGATGAGAAAACTCCCTCTGGTACTCGATCAATGACCCGGTCCCCTGTTTGAGGTTCAAAAAACTCTCTTCTAGCTAATCCCGGTCTGTGGTGGACACAAAATGCTCCAAGAATGCCTCGCCGAACTCTTCCCAAGATATATCTGATAGAGCCCTATCTGCAAAGGTGGAGTCCAGCATGGACTTCCACCACCTCTTTGCATGGGTATCCAGTGCAGAAGTTGCCAAATGAATAACCTAGCTGACAGGGCAGGTGATGCCTGCCAGCATCTCCTGTATAGCCTCGAGCCATTCATCGGTCTTTACCGCATTCTCCATCCTGTGGTTCATATGCAGGGACAAACTCTTGAATGCACTCAGCCAGTTTGATCTCGGATTTGGCAGTTGTGCCGGAACCTGCTGGGCTCTGAAGACCTCAAGAATGGTCGTCAGGGTCTGATTGGCCCGCGAACAGACTCTTACTGTGGTTGGTTCGGTGAGTCGATCGTCGCAGGCTTGCTAGGGTAGGCAAGTGCTCCTATCGCAAGTAGTACTCGATATTCGGGAGAATACCGAGGTCATATTATTCCCGGGAACGGGTTGATTACCCCTACTCCTCCGAAAACACTATTATTTTACCGAAATAGAAGTTGAGGGTATTAAGTAAAATAGGAACGAAAATAGATTTTAAGAAAGTAGTCGATGAAGAGATAACTCCCGGTATCGAATTGCGTTAGGATTAAAAATAGATTTGAATAACTAGATATCTAAGGTTTCAATTTAATTAATGCGGAAACTTGGCCGTGGAGGTTCAAAATAATGAGCTCACCTATCTCTAGGAATATCGCTCACCTAAACATTAAGGCTATTCGACCGGGCTCTCGTCCGACGAAGGATTCCCCTTAATGCCCGCAGTACGCTAAGAACCCCGCTATTGGGTGGGGAACCCAATCCGGTAGAGTTAGCGCGCCTCCTCTCTCGAGGGTTAGTGCGGAACTCTATCTACCCAGGGGTGATCTGTCCATATGCACGGCCTCTCGGCTAGCTAGCGTATGGATAACGGAAATAGAGCCCACACATCGATATGTGGGTCTACGCGTCGTTAACCCGGGGTAAACCTTAAGTTTTTAATTAAATTGAAAAATTAGACATTTGGTTATGTAAAACATTTTAGATCCCAAAGCTCTTCGATACCGAGGGCTAAAAGCAATTAGCGACTCATCGGAATGGGGATAGCTTATATGTTTGGTTGTGCGAGCATCCTAAACTATTCGCTGAAAGGTTATAAAGAAAATAAGAAGAAAAGAAAAATAACCTAATTTTAGAAAAGTTATTACAAATAAACACACCCGCACTCATTTAAACATATAAGAAGAGACAGAAATAAAACTAAGTTACACATAACAGAAAATTGCATAATTGACAATTGCAGGTCCCACTCAAACGAGTGGGGGCGGAAAATTAAAGCTGAAAATTGCAAGTCCTACTCAAACGAGTAGGACTGAAATTAAAGCGAGTCCTACTCAAACGAGTAGGAGGAAATAAATGCGATTACAGGGCTTTCTTAAATATTTACATCAAAATAAAGTCCGACCATTTAACTCCTAGCGAGTACGCGGAAAATCAAATCCAGCCATTTAACTCAAGTGAGTAGGCGGAAAAATAAAGAATGAAAAAAGGCAAGTCCTACTCAAACGAGTAGGACTGAAAATACAGACCGGCCATTTTACTCAAGTGAGTAGGCGGAAAAATAAAAACTACAAACACTTGCTTGAATCAAATCCAGCCAATTAACTCAAATGAGTAGGCAGAAAAGTAAAAATTACACACGCACTCTACTTGAATAAAATCCAGCCAATTAACTCAAGTGAGTAGGCGGAAAAATAAAAACAACACACGCACTCTACTTGAAAGTAACTACTCACGCACTCGACATAAATAAACACACACACACACACACACACACACACTTGCATAATTTAACTTAGGAGCTGAAAAATATCTCATACACGCACACACTCGTGCTAAAATAATTGCAAAAATCAAAGTTATGGAAAAATTAAAATGACTACATTTCTACCGCTGGAATGCAGTAGAAATGCATAAAAAGGCAAAATAAAAATTGTTTGAGCAAAAAGTTTTCAAATTAAAGTGAGAAAGGCGAGTGCCCGAAAAATTAAAATGTTTACATTTTTACCGTTAGATTTTGATAGAAATGCTTAAAAAGTGAAAATAAAAATTGTTCGAGCGAAAATATTTTTTTGTAATTACTTAAAATGAAAGTTGATGAAAAATAAAAGTAACAATTTATACATTACTATAGCCTTGTAAAATGGTGTAAAAAGTGGGAGTAAGCTAAAAAGAAGCAGTAGTTTTATAAGTAAAACAAAGGAAAAGCTAAGTTAAGAGGGGTGAAAATCACCTTTTTAAAGTTTAACATGTTCATAAGAACGTATTTTAAAGCATGAAAATCCTAAGTCTAACCAATTTTAAAGAATGAGAATGAAATCGGACATAATAACGACTATAAATTTTGTTATAATTGAAAAGAAAACGTGAACATTTGCGTTTTAAAACATAATTTTTGCAATTTTAAGCTCATACACACACACACACGCATTATGAAAATAAAAATGAAAGTATATAAGATTGATGAAAAGGAGGTCATTTGGAGAAATTTCAAAGCATGTAAGGATGAAATAATAACGATTTTTATTACAAAAAAGGGGTGATTACAAGAGTTCAAACATACAAACTTAAAAAAGGAGAGGGAGGGGGAATCCTTACAGAGCACTAAAGTAGCTCCAACGGCAGCCCTAATACATCAAAATGGTTCGGATTTTGGGAACCCTGAACTCATACAGCAGCTGCCTTTTTATAGGAAAAAATTTCCAAGTACACGCCCTCCGACACGGGCGTGTCGGGGGGCGTGTCAGCACTATTTTACAGCAGAATTCGGCGATCTGACGGATTTGACGGCGATTTGATTTTCCGGCCGAAAACACGGCGGTCACGCCCCAGGTCACGGGCGTGACGGTGGGCGTGTTGTTTGGCACTTAAAGGCGATGTTGACTTCGGGATTCGCCGGCGGCAGTTTGTCGGGCGGACACGGGCGTGGCGCACATCAGACACGGGCGTGTCCCTCTTGGGTTCGACGAACGTTGAGCGTGAAACATTGACCTGGCTGGCACGGGGCGTGTCGGGCTAACACGGGCGTGTCGCACATCGGACACGGGCGTGTCCCTCTTGGGTCGACGAACGTCGAGTTGAAATCGTCGTGCGGGATGGACACGGCTTGGTCACGCCCCGTGTCGGATTGACACGGGCGTGTTGAATCATGGAACATGGGCGTGTCAGGCTTTTCTCTTCAAAATTGGCTTCTTTACGGGATTTTGAGCTGTCACGCCCTGGTCACGGGCGTGACCAATATGTCACGGGCGTAACATGTCATTTTTTTGTAGATTTTGATTTTTTTTCCTGACAAATAAAATAAAACAAGTTAGTATAATATTTACAAAAATAGGAGCATTTTATTGAATAAAAACAAGTAGAAATGACAAAAATTAATTAAAACGACTTAAGTAATATACATAAAAATAGGTATATTTACAATTCATCAAATACCCCCATACTTACGCTTTTGCTATTCCAGAGCAAAAGTTTGAGATGAACTTATAAGGAATAAAAAAAACTCTAAGTTTAGCTACCGCTTAATTAATTATAAGAGAGATCTAAATAAATAAACGGGGTGTAAGAGTTAAGTCCTAAATTTATGAAGATGATTTAAATAGCGCAAAAGTTTTGGCCAAAAGACTTCTTGATATAATCAAATAGAAAGCAATAATTGTAATGGTTAGATTAACAAGAATAGTTTAGAATTATATGAACTTTTAGCCTATAGTAGTTTTACTGGAAATAATGCAATTTACAAATTATGCTCTCAAAAATATTTTTGAATTAAATCTAGAATCGTGGAATTGGCTAAGGGGGTTGATGTTGGTTTATGAAGAGAGTTTTGATTTTTGAGGCGAGGTATTTTTTTCTCGAACCTCCATGTTTTTTTGGAATATTAGGAAAACGAAATCTTATTTTCCTAATATCGATTTTTTTCAACTTCATAATAAATTTTAACCCAATGTATATGTGTAGGAGTAATGAATTTTATCCTCTTACTCCATAGCATATAATCTTTTTAATCTATTGGGTTCCTATGTTTATGGAACGAAATCTTATTCCCATTGACATAGGATCTTTTAAGGATAACAATTTTATCATGCCAAGTCGGTCATGATAAGGATGGTGAGAAAAGAAAACTAGATTTTTTATTAAAAAATAATTTTGAGAGCAACCTTAATAAATTGTAAGTTCCAATTTTTCAAAAAGCTAAAAGTAAACATAATTGAATCCTATAATCGTTATTTTCTAACATACTACACGTGCTCCTATCAATGAACAATTAGAAGTAGTACATAAAATGAGTTCGCAATTTTTAACAAAGCATAATGAATTCTTTAAAACTTAACCCCGAATATTTAAATTTTTCAATCAATAATTAACAAACGAATATCAAACAAAGAGTTAATAAAATTCACATATAAATAAACTCAAAGCAAAATTTTTGGATAGCAAGAAAATTAAGGATGGTATATTTGATGGAATTGTTTCAAAATATTTTTTGGTTTTTTTAGAGTTTTTTTTTTATCATCATTGTTTTTTGTGTTTTTTTGTTTCAAAATATTTTTGGTTTTTTAGGTTTTGCGGAAAGTGCGAGAAAAAGAAACGGTATTCACAAGAATGAGAGAGAAAAGGAAGGTGGAGAGAGAAGATTATTTACAAAAATAGGTACACAGATTTTTACAAAATGAAACTAAAAATGTTTTTGGAATCTTGGTTTTATTTTATTTTTGTTTTTTTTTGTTTTATATATTGTTTTGAATTTTTTTTTGTTGTGTTTTACAATTTTTTTGGGATTTTTGGTTTAAAATGACATAAAACAAAAACATTATAAAGACAGAATGGAAAAAAAACTTATGTTTTTGGGATTTTGTTTTCCTTTTCAATTTTTTTTTGGAGTTTTTGTTATTTTTATAGTTTTTTTTTTGTTTTGTTCATAATTTTTTATGTTTAAAGTGCAGAAAATAGAAAGACCGTGAAGAAAATAGAAAGGCAGTGCAGAAAATAGAAATATGAAAAAGAAAAGGAGAAAACACCCCCATACTTAAGTCCAACATTGTCCCCAATGTTGTAACGTAAGTATGCAGAACAAAACAGATAAGATAATATATACAAAGAAAAGAAAGAAATGGGGGGGGGGGTAGAAGCTTCCCTGAGAGGAGGTGGGGAAGGCGCAGTTTAGGAACCCTGAGGATCGGTCCGTTTTGGATCGATCACCTCCTTTCCGCTACGGAGGGTTATAGCGTTGATATTTTCCCGCGGATTGGGCTCCGTGTTTCCCGGCAGTGCCCCGAGCGCGCGCTCGGACATCATTCGCGCTAGCTGTCCAACCTGGAGTTCTAAGTTTTTTAGCGATCCGGTGATGTTCCGGATATTTGACTCGTTGGAAGCAATATATTTAGAAAAATTATCCTCCATCGGGGAGGGTTTTGGAAGAGGGGGAGGCGGCAGAAATCCAGGCGCGAAAGAATGGGGGGGGGGCGCTGCGCATTATGCGGATTGCTCCATGAGAAGTTGGGGTGGTTCCTCCAACCCAGATTATAGTTATTGTTATAAGGGTTGTTATTGGGGTTGAAGGAAGGTCGCCCAGCATTTCCCACATAGTCTACGAATTCATTTGCTACGCCGACATTAGGGGGAATCGCCCAAGGAGGAGTGGTGGAGGCAGCAGACATCTCCGCCACCTGCTTCATCAGCCTTTCAACTTGAAGGGCTAAGTGGGCAGTGGCATCCACTTCGAAGAGGCCGGCCGCCTGCTTGGGACGTCCCCGAGGGACGTTCCATTGGTAGGCGTTCATAGCCATCTCTTCAATAAGAGCTTGGGCAGCCTCGGGGGTCTTATTATTCAAGGTACCCCCGGCAGCCATGTCAATCATTTGACGCGTCTGATAATTAAGCCCATTATAGAAGATTTGGACCTGCAACCACGCAGGAAGCGCGTGGTGCAGACACTTGCGGAGGAATTCATTAAAGCGCTCCCAAGTCTCAAAAAGAGACTCAGAATCGTTCTGCACGAACGAAGAAATGTCCGCCCGCAACTTTGCAGTTTTGGCGGGCGGAAAATACTTCGTTAAGAACCGCTCTGCAAGCTCGTCCCAGGTGGTGATACATCCTCGTGGGAGGGAATTCAACCACGCCTTAGCTTTGGATCTGAGGGAGAATGGAAAAAGGCGCAAACGAATGGCGTCATCAGTGACACCATTGATCTTAAAAGTATCGCAAATCTCCAAAAAACTAGACAAATGAACGTTCGGGTCCTCATCCGGCTGTCCATCGAACTGCACGGCGTTTTGGATCATTTGGATAACGCTCGATTTGATCTCAAAATTATTGTTCGCCACCGTCGGGTGGACAATACTTGACCCAGTATCGTCCAAATTTGGCCGGGCGTAATATGACATTGTACGCTCAAGGGCCGCGTTCGGATTGGGGTCGGCCATAGCAACGGCAAAGGGTTCTCCGATGGATTCTTCGGGATCCAAAGAGGGATTTCAGCGTTGAGACCGAATACGCGCAAGAGAGCGTTCGATCTCAGGATCGAAATCCAAATTTTCGGACTCCGAAGGCTGTCCACGGGTCATACACCCTAATAAAAAGTAGAAAATTAACTCTCTTGTTTTTTCGGATTTTGAAGAAAAGTTTTTTAATTTTTTTTTTTAGTTTTTAGAAATAAAAGTAAAAGTAATAGAGTTCGGATTCGGAATAACAACTCAAAGAGAAGTCCCCGGCAACGGCGCCAAAAACTTGATTGGCCCGCGAACAGACTCTTACTGTGGTTGGTTCGGTGAGTCGATCGCCGCGGGCTTGCTAGGGTAGGCAAGTGCACCTATCGCAAGTAGTACTCGATATTCGGGAGAATACCGAGGTCGTATTATTCCCGGGAACGGGTTGATTACCACTACTCCTCCGAAAACACTATTATTTTACCGAAATAGAAGTTGAGAGTTTTAAGGAAAATAGGAACGAAAATAGATTTTAAGAAAGTAGTCGATGAAGAGATAACTCCCGGTATCGAATTGCGTTAGGATTAAAAATAGATTTGAATAACTAGATATCTAAGGTTTCAATTTAATTAATGCTGAAACTTGGCCGTGGAGGTTCAAAATAATGAGCTCACCTATCTCTAGGAATATCGCTCACCTAGACATTAAGGCTATTCGACCGGGCACTCGTCCGACGAAGGATTCCCCTTAATGCCCGCAGTACGCTAAGAACCCCGCTATTGGGTGGGGAACCCAATTCGGTAGAGTTAGCGCGTCTCCTCTCTCGAGGGTTAGTGCGGAACTCTATCTACCCAGCGGTGATCTGTCCATATGCACGGCCTCTCGGCTAGCTAGCGTATGGATAATGGAAATAGAGCCCACACATCGATATGTGGGTCTATGCGTCGTTAACGCGGGGTAAACCTTAAGTTTTTAATTAAATTGAAAAATTAGACATTTGGTTATTTAAAACATTTTAGATCCCAAAGCTCTTCGATACCGAGGGCTAAAAGCAATTAGCCACTCATCGGAATGGGGATAGCTTATATGTTTGGTTGTGCGAGCATCCTAAACTATTCGCTGAAAGGTTATAAAGAAAATAAGAAGAAAAGCAAAATAACCTAATTTTAGAAAAGTTATTACAAATAAACACACCCGCACTCATTTAAACATATAAGAAGAGACAGAAATAAAAGTAAGTTACACATAACAGAAAATTGCATAATTGACAATTGCAGGTCCCACTCAAACGAGTGGGGGCGGAAAATTAAAGCTGAAAATTGCAAGTCCTACTCAAACGAGTAGGACTGAAATTAAAGCGAGTCCTACTCAAACGAGTAGGAGGAAATAAATGCGATTACAGGGCTTTCTTAAATATTTACATCAAAATAAAGTCCGACCATTTAACTCTTAGCGAGTAGGCGGAAAATCAAATCCAGCCATTTAACTCAAGTGAGTAGGCGGAAAAATAAAGAATGAAAAAAGGCAAGTCCTACTCAAACGAGTAGAATTGAAAATACAGACCGGCCATTTAACTCAAGTGAGTAGGCAGAAAAATAAAAACTACAAACACTTGCTTGAATCAAATCCAGCCAATTAACTCAAATGAGTAGGCGAAAAAGTAAAAATTACACACGCACTCTACTTGAATAAAATCCAGCCAATTAACTCAAGTGAGTAGGCGGAAAAATAAAAACAACACACGCACTCTACTTGAAAGTAACTACTCACGCACTCGACATAAATAAACACACACACACACACACACACACTTGCATAAATTAACTTAGAAGCTGAAAAATATCTCATACACGCACACACTCGTGCTAAAATAATTGCAAAAATCAAAGTTATGGAAAAATTAAAATGACTGCATTTCTACCGCTGGAATGCAGTAGAAATGCATAAAAAGGCAAAATAAAAATTGTTTGAGCAAAAAGTTTTCAAATTAAAGTGAGAAAGGCAAGTGCCCGAAAAATTAAAACGTTTACATTTTTACCGTTAGATTTTGATAGAAATGCTTAAAAAGTGAAAATAAAAATTATTCGAGCGAAAATATTTTTTTGTAAATACTTAAAATGAAAGTTGATGAAAAATAAAAATAACAATTTATACAGTACTATAGCCCTGTAAAATGGTGTAAAAAGTGGGAGTAAGCTAAAAAAGAAGCAGTAGTTTTATAAGTAAAACAAAGTAAAAGCTAAGTTAAGAGGGGTGAAAATCACCTTTTTAAAGTTTAACATGTTCATAAGAACGTATTTTAAAGCATGAAAATCCTTAGTCTAACCAATTTTAAAGAATGAGAATTAAATCAGACATAATAACGGCTATAAATTTTGTTATAATTGAAAAGAAAACGTGAACATTTGCGTTTTAAAAAATAATTTTTGCAATTTTAAGTTCATACACACACACACACGCATTATGAAAATAAAAATGAAAGTATATAAGATTGATGAAAAGGAGGCCATTTGGAGAAATTTCAAAGCATGTAAGGATGAAATAATAACGATTTTTATTACAAAAAAGGGGTGATTACAAGAGTTCAAACATACAAACTTAAAAAGGAGAGGGAGGGGGAATCCTTACATAGCACTAAAGTAGCTCCAACGGCAGCCCTAATACATCAAAATGGTTCGGATTTTGGGAACCCTGAACTCATACAGCAGCTGGCTTTTTATAGGCAAAAATTTCCAAGTACACGCCCTCCGACACGGGCGTGTCGGGGGGCGTGTCAGCACTATTTTACAGCAGAATTAGGCGATCTGACGGATTTGACGGCGATTTGACTTTCCGGCCGAAAACGCGGCGGTCACGCCCCAGGTCACGGGCGTGACAGTGGGCGTGTCGTTCGGCGCTTAAAGGCGATGTTGACTTCGGGATTCGCTGACGGCAGTTTGTCGGGCGAACACGGGCGTGGCGCACATCGGACACGGGCGTGTCCCTCTTGGGTTCGACGAACGTTGAGCGTGAAACATTGACCTGGCTGGCACGGGGCGTGTCGGGCTTACACGGGCGTGTCGCACATCGGACACGGGCGTGTCCCTCTTGGGTCGACGAACGTCGAGTTGAAATCGTCATGCGGGATGGACACGGCTTGGTCACGGCCCGTGTCGGATTGACACGGGCGTGTTGAATCATGGAACACGGGCATGTCAGGCTTTTCTCTTCAAAATTGGCTTCTTTACGGGATTTTGAGCTGTCACGCCCTGGTCACGGGCGTGACCAATATGTCACGGGCGTGACATGTCATTTTTTGGAGATTTTGATTTTTTTTCCTGACAAATAAAATAAAACAAGTTAGTATAATATTTACAAAAATAGGAGCATTTTATTGAATAAAAACAAGTAGAAATGACAAAAATTAATTAAAACGACTTAAGTAATATACATAAAAATAGGTATATTTACAATTCATCAGGGTTTGTCTCATCTCTGTCTGTAGAAAAGGAGTGGCATCCAGAGGGGGAGGGCCCACATTCTGTGGTACGGCGGCCTGTGGAGGCTGCATAAAGGTAAGGTTTATATTAGAATTGTCCTTACCCATTGCTTAGGTGGACTGTTTTATGTGACTTTTTACACATGGGCACACCTTTGCTTCCGCTGCATAGTTTGTCTGCAAACTAATGCTCGAGCGGGGTGGCCCAGTGCTGTGGAATTCTTCTCTTACGATCATTCGTTCAAGTGATACCAGTTTGTAGGACCCCTCCCCCTTACCAAGGAGCCTCCCAATCTTATGCACAGAACCGCCGTCTTAAAGTGATAATAACTCATGGTTAGTCGACACCGCAAGACGCTGATCATGCCGGCTAGTATGATCATAGAACCTGTTCGGCCAATTGAGAGATAGAAGTAAAAAAGCAGTATATAATAACAGCTAGTCCACATGTTATAGCACTATCAAATAAAAACGAAAGTACACGAGTCCAGAATAAGTACATAAAAAGATAAAAAGGGCTTATGCCCTGTACATAATATCAAATCCCTCTCTCACAAATGTCAACAAGCAAAAGCTATACTATCATCAGAAAACTCATCCCACCTGACGACGGGCTGCAGTAGTAGTACTAGGTAATGGTGGTATCAGCTCCTCACATCCTGCCACCTCGTCCTGCTGGCACTCCATCTCCTCGAGCTCCTAAAATGATTGGTCACACCGACCGTTAGTCACAATGACTAAGCCATTTCCTCCACACCTCACCCCCGCAAATCCTAGGCACCGGGCGGAAGGACGAAGCAGAGGACAACAAGGGGTATAGCAAAAGAAGCAGGTGACAGTGGAGCTATACTAACAAGTATATTTATATCAATTATTTCTACACTAGCAGTTCGATATATATATGGTACATAAACAGTAAGTAGAACTGTACAGAAGCAAGTAAGGTGTAGTAAGTAAACAAGTACTAAAAGTAATCAGAGTAAAGACATCAAGTAAAATAAGCTACTACTAAACTATCATCACAGAAGTACATTAACTTATATGAATGCCCATACAAACTTATAAGTTTTGGTTTCCAGAAATATAACTTATCACATAAAAGAGTCGATACTAATTTATATGATAAGAATCTATGGTGCGTATGACCTAGTTATGAGAGTATGATATGCATGCGTTTTATGGTTCTTTCAAGTGCAACTCACACACACGACTCTGTGATCACATACCTTTAGTTCCCACTTTTTGGAGCTAGCATCACTCTCTGGTACCACCGTTGTGGCTACAGCAGCAGTGGAGCGGGCGTCTCCACTCCTAGGCGAGTATACACACTACCGGGCCTAGACCTCCCACACGCCTCTATACACGTCCTAGGTGCACTCTAGAGTCTTTGTGTACTATTTGTTGGCTACCCACCAGTCTTTTTGGTCGAGTGTGCATTCTTGTGGATCGTCCTCCAGACCGCAGTGTAAAACAACCGACTGTACCCTCAAACCATCACACCTCGCCAGAGTCACCGTATTGCCATCGGTGTGACGATTGGCCCAGTACTGCATGATCCGCCACAAGTTTATGCATATACAAGATATTCCCACCCGAGCCCCCAGCTCACAGGACCAACCCGTCCTGAATCCCTCCAACCCATCATGGGTGAGATTGCACATTAGTACCTTTATTCTGAATCCCTCCAACCCATCACGTGTGAGATTGCACATTAGTGCCTTTATTCTGAATCCCTCCAGCCCATCACGGGTGTGAATGAACATCAATTCCTTAGCCTATTAGACTACTCTTGTCTAGTGTTTCTTATACCTAGCAGTTTAGGGTTAATCCAAGGACTGCCTAGGGCATGCCCGGTGAAGGGCTCTCGAGGGCACTAAGAGGTACGATGGGTTGAAACACAAAGCGCCCTTTCACAAGGATTTTTTTTATTAATGTCTACCCATGATCCAGACCCATCTCTCGTTGTTAATCTAGAACAAAAATAATGAATTAAGTTATTACTGGGAAATCGGCGGTCTTCCGCTGGTCTCCGTTCTAGCTATTGTCCTTGGGGTCTTGCACTGTATCGCTCGATACTATGGAGTGACCTACTAAACACCAATCATGGTTTGTATTCCCAATGTAGTTACCAACTCAACCTTCTATCGTATCCCCTTTGGGTCCCAGTGACATGTGCTATATTTTGCTAAGCGCACCCATGACCTAATGTTGACCTGTATGACGTGTCATCCAAACTCTTGGGTCAATACCCCTAATTATTTATCATGGTTGTTATGACATATGATAATGATCGAATTAGATTTCATTATTTTTCCAAGGGATTAAGGGCCTAAATTAATTCTTTTAATTGTGTGACCGGGGTCACCTTGAATATGAAGTACTACATATAATGGTTCAACCTACCTAAGGAATTTACTAGCTGTTCCATAAGGTTAAATATTACTGTCTATCAGGTTTCATAATATTTCCATGCAAATTTCTATTTATTTCCCATTTAATATTAAAATTCCAATTCAACCACTTTCCAAATAAAGTACCTCAACTACTCAATCAAACATTCCGAGAAAATTAGTGGGTATTCATGATGATATAATATGTCTAAGTACAAAATTTCCAAATCTTAAACAATGATCTGGCATAGCTTATATTCATTTAAACAATATTACAAAAAATGTCATTATTAGGGTTTTTAACATATAGAGACATCCAAAAATTCTCAAATATTTATCAAGAATCAAAACACAATAATAAACAACTGTAAATATTTTATAATTTTAAAACACTAATTTTCCTTATTTTTATTAATTTCCATATGGGGCAAAAATGGTAAAATCTACTTAAAATCCAAGTAAACGTCACTTAATTGTCCCATAAATTTTACAGAGGTGAACAATTCCTTACTAGTACTTGTGACAAAATTTCAGAATTTAATGAACTCATTTGCCTTAATTTCCAAATTTATTTCCTAACTAGGCATATTTTCCAATAATTACAAATAATGGGATTTTTGATCCCAAAAATCCCAAATTTCCCATGGGAGGTGTATTCCATTCCTATGAGCCCCTGTCCAGAGATTCATGGACAAGCAATGATCCAATTGGGCAAAATTCACATTTTTCTATTTTTACTATTAGCACCCCATATTTGAATATGCCAATCTCGTGCATGTGAGATTTCTCAAACATGCAAAGGTCAAGATGACTTGAAATCTCTACCATAGTTTTATCTTGCCCTATGATCATCCCACCCAAATTTGAGGGTATTTGTAGTCATTTGACTCCAAAAATACACTTAATTTAATTTTTAGTATTTCAACAAATTCTATAGAAAATTTCTAATCCAAAATTATCATTTTTGGTCAGAGATTAGTTTTACCCCTAACACAAGCCAGGCGAAAATTTCAAGCCATGGTGACTTATGGTTTGGCTTGGGAATTTATTTTAAGATTAATCCTACCTAGGACCAATTTTGATAGAATGGCCATACAGGGAGCCCTACTGCTCCAAATTACATTTTTAGGGTGTCAAAACAAATTTAGGAGATAGATCCACAATTGTTATGTTGGTGACCAGTTCTGAAATTGCCTCTAAGGGACCTATATTTAACATGCAAAGTTCTATATAAAATGTGACATAAACTAAATGAAATTATTATAACCACTATACTTTAATTTGATCAAAATGGACGGCGTCCCATTATCATCCCCATCAGCCAATGGTTGAGATTGAACCGTCCTAGGCAAGTTTGTCGGCTTATTCCGGCCACCTGGGCCGGCTCCACCGCCGACGCTTATTGCCACCACCACTGTTGAGGTGGTGGTTAGCTTTTCCTGATGGTGAGGCTGTCGGAGGCCGCTCCTCCAGCGATCCTGAGCTAGAAGAAAAACTTGGGAAATTTCACACTTGCTCACATGGTATCGGGCTCAATTTCTTGCCTAATTGAGCTAGATAGCTAGCACGGGGTGAGGTGAGGCGAAACGAACCTATAGCCAGGCTTGGCGGCATGTGCGGTGGCGGTGCTCCATGGCCGAAGCTTGCTCCGACGAGCTAGCCCGATTCTCCATTTCTCCAGCAAAAGCTTTGATCCAGCAGTCGAACTCCACTCGTTTCCACCTCCTGAAGCTGTTGGTGGGCTTAGATTTGGCTGGGAGTGGCTGTGGGACAAGTTTGAATTATGGAGGTGGTCGTCAATGACTTTGGAATCTCCTCCTGGACCCCGGGTGTCCACCAACCCTTCCACCTTGCTGGAATGATCCTTGGAAGCTCAGCCAAGAGCTTGGGCAGAGGGAAGGAGGGCCACATGGCCTCCATCCCCTCTCTCCCTCTCTTCTCTCTCCCCCTTTTCTCCAAAATGCCTAAAGTACTCCCCATACATGCATTCTCTCTCCTATTTTTAGGGGTTAGGGGCTGACATTAACCTCTTGGGCTGGTCATGGGCCTTGCCTCATGGGCTTAGACCATGAGGGGTGGGATTGGTTCTTTCTTTTCTCTTTCATGCAACTTTGTTGACTTGTTGACATTTAGGTTGACTTGGTCAACATGGTGAGTGGGCTGACCTCACTTGAGGTTCATGGACCCTATGGCACCACCCAACTTGGGTTAGGTCAATGTGATGCCCTACTTGGGCTAATTGGGCCTTTAAGTGTGGGTTTGACCAAATTAGGATTTAAGGTTGACTTGGGTCAACATGGGTCAATTGGTGACCCATAGATGTGGCTTATGGCTCACTTAGGTTTTTATTAGGGTTATGGGTGCAGTGGTGGGACCAATGTTTGGCTAAGACCCCAATTTGGGCTAGTTTGACTTGGGTTAACTTGGGCCCTGTAGTGGGTTCCATGTGACTACACCCTAACTCCATGGTTCAAACCTAGCCTAAACCCTTTCACCCACCACATGTCCTAACCCAACCTAAGTAGAGGGGTCTAATTATAAATGAGATGTTACAGCTCGACACACTTCGAACTAACATTCGTGGTTGAACTCGTCGAGCCCAGAACAGCGGGCTCCTCTCGAGCTTCCATAGTGATAATCTCAGGTCGGCCAGCCCGCTGTCCTATAGGTGACCCGGTAGCCAGCATCTCTCCAGAGCGAGCACTGGTAGGTTGAGGTGTCCTGGCTCGCGCTCGCCCAAGGAGAGAAGGCGAGCTGCAGGAGCCAGGTCGCACCCGCCCCATGGGGTTAGAGAGTAGTGGCGAGCTGACCTCCATATCCTTTGTGTTGTAGTATGGAGGCTGGGCGGTTTGTTGATGTTTGGAGACTGGGCGATCTGGCAATTTATCCTAGCCGGTCTGTCTGTCGGGCTGTTGCTGATTGGTGTCCCAGCGGTTTGCCGGTTTGTCTCAAACGACTTGGAGACCGGGCGGTCTAGCGGTCTCCTGTGGCAGATTGCTCTCTGTGGCACTTGTTCTCTCCTCCTGTTGGTTGTCGAGCGGTTAGCCGGCTTATCTAACCGCATGACCTGTCCGGTTTGTCCATTTGTAAAGCCACATATACTTGTAAATTTTTAGTCCCACATTGCTTAATTTTAATCTCTCTCATCTCCTCCATTCTATAAAAGGTATGTTATACCATTGTAATTGATACTTTTTTTTTGGATAATAAAGTTTGCATTACTCCAAATTTTCGGTCTGTTTTTTCTTGTTCACACATGGTATCAGAGGACTCGGTCCTTTCCTCCTGATTGTGTGAGCACTGCATGTCTTTGCGGCTTGTTTCTTCTTTCCACGACCTGTTCTCGCGGTTTTATTCCTCTTCTGGAAGTTGCCCTGTTCGCGCAGCTTGATTCTCCATGTTACTACCCTTTGTATTTACGGCCTCTTTCTTCCTCTTTCTTGCCTCACTTTTTACTTAGTCGTCGTCTCCCCTTTTCTAGCCGCTCCTCTTCTTTGTCGCCGCGACCTGTCCTTTAGTCGCTGCGACCTGTTCTAGCCGTTCTCCTCTTCTTTGTCGTCATGAACTGTCCTTAAGTCATTGCGCCCTGTTCTAGACTCTCTCCTCTTCTTTGTCGCCGCAACCTGTCCTTAAGTCGTCGCGACCTTGTTAACCGCTCTCCTTCTAGCCGCTGCTTATTTCTCTCGCTGCTTTCTTCTATGGCCAACTTTGATATCTCCACCACCACTACTCTCGTTGTTGCTCATCCTCCTACACCTCCCACTCCTTCTGTTAATCTTGGCACTGCTTCCAAGCTTATTGGTCCCAACTATCCAGATTGGAGTGTCTCCTTCACCTTCCTCCTCCACTCTTAATGCAAACATCATCATATCATAGATGACCCTCCTCCGCATGATTCCCCTCTCTTTGAAGACTGGGATGCCAGCGATGCTCTTGCCCGCACATGGATGGCTAACAACCTCTCTGATGAATGCCTCCCAGTCATCCGTCATGATGAAACCATCAAGGCCGCTTGGCTACATCTTGTCGCTCTCTATTTAAAGGGGGCTCAGATGTCTCGCATCTATACTTTATATGCGGACCTCTTTGCTGGTCCCTCCATGTCTCCAGCAGCTGCTTATCAGCAAGTTCAGGCTCTCAGAGTCAAAATTCTACAAAATCGCCCCTTCTTTACTGATCTCGCTAAGCAACACAAACACTTCCATGAGCTTCTAGTTGTGTGTTATCTTCTATGCCTTTCAGAGTCATATGACATGATACTTCAATAGATCCTTGGTGAGGCGGAGTCTCCCACCCAGGATGCCACTGCTTCCCGTATCGCCGCTGTTACTTCTTTGCTCCAATGTCCGCTGTTATCCTCACCTCCTCCATCGGACAACTCCGCTCACCATACTCAGAGCAGTGGCACTGGTTGCCGCCACCTCCCATCCAGCAACCGTGGTGCTTCCCGCTTTCTTTGCTCTCACTGTGGCCGCACCGGCCACACGGTTGATTGCTGTTGGAAGAAGCATACTCATCTTTGACCATCTGGTGACGCCTCCACTTCCACTTCGAAGCTGTCCGCCTCTATGGTCACGTCTTCAGGTAATGCCCACGTCACTACTCAAGATAAATAGTTGATCGACTCTGGTGCTACCAATCATATGATCGGCAATCTGCACTATTTTTCTCCCCTACAACAGCATGACCGGTTACCCCCGGTCCTTATTGCGGACTGCTCTCCCTCACCGGTCAATGGAACAGGGGTTGTTCAAGTTACTCCGTCTCTTAGCTTGGGGGACACCCTCTACGTGCCTAAATTCCCTTGCAACTTGTTATCTTTTACTTCCCTTTGCAAACAACTATAATGCTCTGTCGCATTCATGTCTACTACTTGTTATTTTTAGGATCCGGGCACCAAGCGGACGATTGCTACTGGGACTGAGAGTGGCGGCCTCTACTTCCTCGATAATGTTTCTGCACTCTCGCGTTCTCCGCATCTTCTACTGATCTTCTCTAGTGGCACCTTCATCTTGGTCATGCTCCTCCCTGTCTTCTTTGTCAGCTTCTACCACATCTTCCTCCACAAGGCCCACCGCTCAACTATGAAGCATGTCAACTTAGCAAGCATCACCGCTCCTCCTTCCCACCAAAGCAAGGTTGTGGATCTTCCCGGCCGTTTGAACTTGTTCACTCCGACATCTGGGGTCCTGCTCCTACCCTTGCTATCGGTCGGGGTAGTTCATATTTTGTAACATTTATTGATGATTTTTCTAGATGTACATGGGTGTATCTTTTAAAGGATCGCTTAGAACTGTATTCTATATGGACATGTATTTATCATTTGTTTAAAAATCAGTTTGATATGTCTATTAAAATTTTTCGTTCTGACAATGCTAAGGAATATCTTAGCAATGCTTTCACTTCTTTTTGTGTGCAAAATGGTATTCTTCATCAAACTACATGTGTCTATACCTCACAACAAAATGGGGTGGCAGAACGCAAGAACCGTCACAATCTTGATGTCGCACGCACTCTGATGACACAAATGCACGTTCTTTGCTCCTATTGGGGCTACGCTGTCCTCCTCTCCTGTTACCTAATTAATCATATTCCGTCCACAGTTCTCCATGGACAAACTCCATTCTCTCTTCTCTATCCTGACAAAGATGTGTTTCATCTTTCTCTGCGTATCTTTGGGTGTACGTCCTTTGTGCACAATCCTTCCGCTGCACATGACAAACTTGACTCACATGCCACCAAATGTATCTTTTTGGGTTACTAAACTACCCAAAAGGCTACTGTTGTTTTGATCCCATTCTTCGGAAACAATATGTCTCCGCAGATGTGACCTTCGAGAATGTGGCCTATTTCTCCTCCGACCCACCTCCACCTCCTTCTCCCACCGCCCACCCTGTCTACTCTTGTCGAGATTTTCCCACCATCACCTCCACTGTCTCCACCTTCCCTCTCTTCCTCATCACAACCGCCATCTCCCTCTTCTCCATGACCGTCTCTCTCCTCTCCCGGGCCAGCTCTCTCTGCCACTAATGCTCCGGTTATTAAGGAACATGCTGACTTGTATCTTCCCATTGCTCTTCGCAAAGGGGTGCAGACGTGTACCCAGCACCTGCTGGCTGCTGTTGTTTCATATGATCGTCTCACTCCTTCTCGCAGGGAGTTTTCATTGGCTATCTCTGTGAGTGTCCCTCCCTGCACCTAATAGTAGGCTCTCACTATTCCTCATTGGAAGGCTGTCATGGATGAGGAAATTGCTACCCTTACTGAACGGGGCACCTAGACCCTATTTCCCCCACCTTTGGGCACAAATGTCGTTGGCTGCCACTGGGTCTTTATTGTCAAATTCCATCCCGATGGCAGTGTGGATCGCTACAAGGCCCGCCTGGTGGCTAAAGGATTCACTCAGACCTATGGTGTTGAATACTTCTGTACAACCTTGGTCTCGCGAGTAGCCTGACAAAGCAAGGAAGGAAGGCTGGCGAGACGGAGGAGGCCAACCCCCAAGAAAGGAAGGGGCAGCCCGTAAGTTAAGGCGAGACCTCGCTGGGCGAGACCTCGCTAGGCGAGATCTCGCTAGGCGAGGCCTCCGGGCGCGGGCGAGTAGCCCACAGGCGAGATCCCCTAGAACTTGACGGGCCCCTCCCCACTCGCCACATGAAGAAAGACGGTCTTTATCTTTTTACCCATAAGGGGGATTTTACCTTTGTGCCTGAGATAGTTTTACATTTTTACCCCTGGAGGCCTGCATATAGCTCTCTAGAACAGCGGAGTTTGGCTGTTGGCAGACCCAGTCCAGGGTGTGTTGGTCATTTCAGGTTGTTGTAGAAGTGATATTTGCAGATCAGATTCAGAGGCCTATAAATAGACCGATAAGGTGCATGAGAGGTTGTTGAACCTTTCCACTGTTTTCCCCACAGGCACCTAGCTCAGCACTGGCTAGGGAGGGGAAGACTCAGTTCTTCCAGGTAAGAGGCGGGACCTCCGAGCTGAGTCCACTCGGTCTGTTTTCAGGTCACTGACTCTCGTCGGGACGGTAGCGCAGGGAGAGTACGTGTGGGTTGCATCCTGTTTCGAACTCTAGGAGGGACCCGAAAGCTGGTTCCAACATTTTTGGTGCGGTGAGCGTGGACCGCAGCCCTCAGAGAAGAACCTTGAGCAACCACATGGCGGGAGATCACGGAGAAGGAGAAGGAGGGGAGTCGGATAACCATGGGGGATTTGTAGGGAGAGCGGAGTTTATGGCTTCATCAAGGGGATCATGGATCTACTGCAAGGGATCTCGTGGCAGGGAGACTGTTCAACTCCACTACCTCCAGTGCCAGCTCTCGCGACTCAGGAAGAACTCGTCTCGGCGCGAGTAGGAGAGGATGCCCCGGGGAGAAGGCCGGGAAAGGAGGTGATGATGGAAGGGAGCGGGAGAGACATGGCGGGAAGGGAGCTGTTCCCAAGCCCGGCGAGTTCCATCTCGCCAGGAGAGGTCGTCGCGCGAGTAGGGGCAGTGAGACCTGCAGCGAGAGGGTCCCCTTTTTGCGAGCTGATCCTGTCCGCTCCCGTCCCAGAGGGCTTCCGAGAGACCGAGATGAACTACTACGTAGGGAAGGATGATCCTCTCCACCACTTGCAGTGGTTCGAAGACGCTGTCTCGATCAGACCCATGACAGACGCGTTTAAGTGCCGCCTTTTTGCAATCACCCTAAAGGACAAAGCTATGGACTGGTTCCATCAACTCCCGACAGGTTCGATATACTGCTTCGAGGACTTAAGTAGGAGTTTCCAGCTCCGGTTCTCCACATCTAAGAAAAGGAAAAAAAACCCGGAGTCGATCTTCTTAATTAAGCAGAAGGCGGAGGAGTCGCTGGCTCAGTACGTGGACAGGTTTCCAGAAGAGATTCTGGATATACAGGAGGTGTCAGGGTTTGCCCTCCAGATGGCCTTCACGGTGGGACTGCGGGAAGGGTTCTTCAAGATGAGCCTCACCCGGAAGGCGCCGCTGTCCTTTGAGGGCTTGATGGAGAAGGCGGCAAAGGAAATAGCGATGGAGGCGGCGAACCCAGCTTTTGCAAAGAAGCTAGCAAGGCTTACTGAGGTAGAATCGAAAGAGTCAGGTGGGAGGCAACCGGAGGCAAGGAGAAGAGAGGAGCCAAGGGCGCAGGCGTATCCGGAGCTGGGGTGGAGACAGCAGGGAGGCCGAGTCCCAGGACAAGGTAGGGGATTTCCCCAAGGGGGGAGGAACCAACAGGGAGGATCGGGAAGGTTCCACCAGCAGCGGTGGGGATACAGTCATAGACCACCCCTACCCCCTCAGCAATAGGCAATGGCCATCGGCCGAGGCAGAGGAAGGGGTCGGGAGAGAGGAAGAGGAGCAGGAGCAGGAAGAAGGAGGAACCCTCGGGAAGGAAGACAGGGGGGGAGGTGGCGTTGCCATATTATGACTTCCACGAGGAGGAAGGTCACGCAATGACTACCTGCCCAGATTTCTTAGAGATGAGGAGAACTCGAGGGGCAGGAGAGCAGCCCAGGCCGGTGAGGATAGAGGAAGTAACAATTACTGGAGAAGAGGATCGCTGCGTGGATCGAGCAGATGAAGGAGACCGTGGGGGAATTGGAGTGATCAATGGGGGGGGGTGGGGATAGAGGCGGCTCGAAAGGCGAGCCTTCACACTATGTACCGCCGAAGCGTCGCCTCAACTTCGCAATCCCCCCCTCCAGATGAGAAGATTACCTTTTCAAGAAAACACATGCCTGACCATGAGGACCCCTTCTGTGACGCACTTGTGATACGAACCGCCATCGAAAACTTCACGGTGTCGCGGATCCTGGTAGACAATGGGAGCTCAGTGAACGTGATTTTCAAGAAGGCATTCAATGCAATGAGGGTGGAGGCCCGGAGGGTGCTGGCGGCGGACGGACCGCTGTTTGGGTTCTCAGGGGAAAGGAAAGAAGTCGAGGGCGGAGTGGGACTTCAGGTGACCCTGGGAGGGTTGTCCCGGAATTGCCGCTTTGTCATAGTGGATGCCCCCAGTAGTTACAACGCTATATTTGGACGCCCCTTAATCAGCGCTTTCAGATGCGTTCCATCATCGTTTCACCAGTGCTTGAAGCTAAATTTAGGAGGTACCCAAATCAGGGTACGGGGGGATCCAAAGGCCGCTAGGGAATGCTACGTGATGGCAGTGAACACCATCTCCTAGCAGGGAGATGCGGAGGAGTTGGGAAATTGGATGGAGCAATTACCACAAGAACAGGGGGATGGGGAAGAGCAAAGAGAGGAGGAAGATGCTGGAGGAGAAGAAGAAGTAGTAATGGTGGGAGGCATTGCGGGGGAGCCAGAAATGGCGGGAGAGGAGTTCGGGGAGATGGTGGTGGTAGAAGAAAAGGAGAAGGAAAGAGCGGAGGGAGAGGGAAAAATGGTGAGGAACTGGGACATGGTGGAGAGGCTGGAAGCGGCTGGAAAGGAGGGCGAAGAGACGGAGGCAGCAGAGGGAGAGGAGCCAAAAGGAGAGGTAGGGAGGAGAGAGAAAAGGCAGATGGAAAAAGAGGGAGGGCCGCCCGGGGAGGAGGTCCGACAAGGAAAGAGAAGGGCCTCACGGCAGGAGGAAGTGGAGGCAAGCAAGTGGGAGGCGGAGAAGCCGGGGGAAGAGAGTATGATGGCCAGCGTAGAAGGCAAAACCAAGGAGCAAGATGTACAGGCAGAGCAGGAAGGAGAGGAAGAGCCATCAAGGCTGAAAGCGGCCGTGGAGGTCCTGGAGGTAGAAATACGCACCAAGGACGGCCGAGAAGAAAGGATAAAAATCAGTGGCGAGCTCAACCCGGAGGACCGGGAGAAGATCAGGACCTGCGTGCAGAAAAATATTGACATCTTCGCGTGGAGCGCCGCGGACATGTCAGGGTTCGATGCAGACGTCGCCTGTCACCGCCTCAATCTAGACCCCAACACTCGCCCCATACAACAGAAGAAGAGGGCCATCGCCTCCAAGATGGCCGGACCTATTAGAGAGGAAGTGGAAAAATTACTTAAGGTGGGGTTTGTGTCCGCCTGTAAGTATCTGGGGTGGGTGAGTAATGTTGTAATGGTCAAAAAAGGGGAGGGTAGGTGGAGAATGTGCGTGGATTTTTCTCTTTTAAATAAAGCATGCCCCAAGGATTGTTACCCGCTGCCCCGAATCGACGCGCTGGTTGACTCAGCCGTCGGTTTCCCCTTTATGACTTTCTTGGATGCGTTTTCTGGGTACCATCAAATACGCATGCATTCTCCGGACGTTAAGGACATCACCTTCGTCATGGAGGATGGATGCTTCTGCTTTAATATGATGCCTTTCGGTTTGAAAAATGCGGGTGCGACCTATCAAAGGATGATGGATCGGATTTTCCGAGAACAGAGAGGAAGGAATCTCGAGGCTTACGTAGACGACTTGATGATCAAAAGCAAGGACCTCGGGACCCATATCCTAGATCTGGAAGAGAACTTTGAAACCCTAAGGGTGTATAAAATGAGACTCAACCCCCTGAAGTGCATTTTTGGTGCTAGCAGGGGAAAGTTCCTGGGACACCTACTCACTCCATCTGGAGTGGAGCCCAACCACGAAAAAGTAAGGGCAATCCTAGAATTGGAGTCCCCTAGGAATGTTAAGGAAGTCCAGCGCCTCACTGGCAAGTTGGCCGGGCTATGCAGGTTCCTCTCTCGAGCGGGGGAGAGCTGCTCGCCCTTTTTCCGAACGCTGCGAGGAGGCAAGAGATTCGAGTGGACCTCGGAATGTGAGACGGCTTTTCAGGCCATAAAACAACAGCTTACCCAGGCGCCCTTACTCCAAGGACCAAGGGAAGCAGAGGTCTTATTTCTATATTTGGGGGTAGGTGCTGTAGCGGTGAGCTCGGTTCTTGTGAGAGAAGAAGGGAAGAAACAATTTATGATCTATTACGTGAGCAGGGTCCTGAAAAAAGCGGAGCTCGGGTACCCCATTCTTGAGAAGTTAGCATTTGCCCTCATCATCTAGGCCCGAAAGCTCCGGCTGTATTTTCAGGCTCACTCCATACAAGTGGTAACAGATCACCCCCTCCGTCGCATCCTGGAGGGGGTAGAGCATTCGGGGAGGTTGGCAAAATGGTCAATAGAACTCAGTGAATTCGATCTCGCCTTCGTCCCTCGGCTCTCCATAAAGGCACAGGCGGTGGCCGATTTCCTGGTGGACTATATAGTGGAGGTCCAGGAAACGGAGGCGTCCCCCCGGGCAACCTAGAAGATGATAGCAGATGGAGCGTCGGGGAGAAATTCCTTTGGAGGAGGAGTGGTCTTGATTAGCCCGGAGGGGACCCAGATTGAGCAGGCCTTGAAGATCCATTTCGCAATCACCAACAATCAAGCGGAATATGAGGCGGTCATTGCGGGACTCAGGTTAGCCCGGGAGCTGGGCATACAAGACATTGAGGCCTCGACAGACTCCATGGTGGTGGCAGGCCAGATCAAAGGGGAGTTCGAGGCAAGGGAGCCCACCCTCCAGTTGTATCTAGGAAAGGTCAAAGACGTCATAGGGCAGTTCCGAAGCTTCTCAATTCAACACATCCCGAGGGAGGAGAGCACTCAGGTTGACCAACTAGCCAAGCATGGCCCTCGAGCTGGAGGAACGGTGATGGAACTCTTCAGACCGTCTATAGAGGAAGGGAGAAGGGTGGACACCGACACGCGGTTGAGGTCTTGCTCCCATATCAGAACCGGCTCGCCGGCGTCATCCTCCGTCGCGGGCCCCATATTATAGTTAGGGTGTGAGGCTGGAGCCGGGCGGCTGGACGAGCCAGTCTCGCCAGGAGTAAGCTGAGAGGGCTGAACACGGCCGTGGGCAGCTGGTTCTGCAGAGACAGTCTCATGGGCTGGCGAGACGGGCCGTCGCGAAGGCGAGGGAGACGACAGGGTGATAGGGGATAGAGACCCCGCTAGCTCTTCTCTTCTCTTGGCCGGCTTTTCCTTCTCGAAGGACACGAATTTCTTCTTCTTCTTGGGGCTGAGGCGAGAGGCACCCTCGCCCGCGGGCCTCTTCTTGGCGACAGGGGTCAGCGTATCTTTCGCAGCCTCCGCCGCCATATTCGCCAAGACGAGAGCTCGATTGCTCTGGTAGGGGGGATGGACGGGGACGGTCCTTTCTCCTAGATAAAGTGACAGTCAGCGGAAGGTAAGAATTTACGGGGACAGTAGGAAATAGAGGTGTACCTTCGCCCGGGAAAACGGCGGGGAGCGAGTCCACGTCTCGCCGCAGGTATTGGACTTCAAAATTCTTCCCCACGAAGAAATCGCAGAGCTCTTTCTCGGCACCCCCCACTTTGGGGGTATCATAATAACACTCGGCGGGGGATACCGGGGCGAGAGGGATGCCTCCCAGATCCCCACGTATGAAGACGAACCGCGTCAACCAATGGTGGTTCTTGTTCGGCGTCTCGCATACTTTAAGGCCTTGGCCTGTGAAGTAAGAAATGTCGTCGTAATTGGCGTGGTAGACAAACATCTTGCGGAAGGCGGTTAGACTAAACTCGATACGTTCTCGCTGCAGGTAGCAGGCGAAGGCGATCAACATGGAGATGGCGTTGGGGTTGAACTGGGCCGGGACGACCCCGAAGTACTTCAGCACCAATTTGACCTCCGGCCAGAGGGGAAGCCTCAGCCCCGCCTCAAAGTGCGAGACCGGGAAAGCCAGCTCGTTGGGATAGAAGGTGTTGATGCACTCGCCCACCTTGGGCGGGCGAGACGGGTAGCTATCAGAGAGGTACTCGCGGGCGAAGCGAGCGTGGTATTCCTCTGGCAGTCTTCCGAGAGGGAAGTCATGGTCGACGAAACGCTTCCCGCAGCGGCTGCGTCCCTCGCCCTCTTTGGTCTTCTTCTTTCCCATGATTGGCGAGAAAGCGGCAAAAGAAAGAGTGGATGGCCCAGAGAGAGACGCGAGATGACGAAGGAGAAATGGGAACCGGGATCAGAAGAACAGCTTAGAATAGTGAGGGGCAGTAGTAGTGGTTGAAGGTATTTATAAGGGGTAGGGAAAAGGGCGGGAAAGTAAGGCGGCGGGAAATGAGAGGACATCCCGGCGCCTCGTTCTTTCCCCCTCCCTCTCTCTCTTTTATCTCACTCTCCCTCTCTCACTCTCTCTCTAGAACTCAAGAGGCGGAGGCGCCGCAGAAATCCTTTCGAGGCAAGTCATCATTGCAGGATTAATAAAATAAAGTAATATCTAATCATGGCAATAATGAAAAGACGGCATGACACGACCCTTGCGTGACCAAAAGTCAAAAAAATAATAATAATAAATCATCCCGCAGAAGGGGACGTCTCGCCCGAATAAGTTTGTACAACATAACAGTAATAAAACAGCGACATTAAGAAGAACGAGATCCAGAGAAGGCGAGACGGGACTGGGACAGTTTAGTTCCGCACACACTGCCAGCGGCCATCTTTACCTCCCGCACATGGCGGGCGGCCAGGAAGATGAAAGGCGCGAGCGGCGATCACGCCGCGGCGCGCGAGACGGAGATGTTCATCCGTCTCGTTCAGTATGGCCTGGGGGTCGGTCCCGTCTAGCTCCCCGTCCGCTTCCACCATTGCGGAAAGGCGGTGGTGATCTGCTTCAATCCACTCCATGCGCCGGTCAGAGGCTTGCTTCTCGAGCTCCATCTCGCGGATTATGTGTGTATATTTGCGGAACATCCGGGCAGTCCTCCTTTTCAACTCCAGAGGGTCCATGGGATCACCTAGGTAGTCCTCAATCTCGCCTGGATGAGGAAGAGGCGAGAGGGGGGAGACGCGGGAGCTTCCTCAGTATCGAAATCAAAATGGATGCCTACGAAAGTAGCGAGAGATCACAAGTAAGAGTGAGCTCGCGCAAGCCGAATGGAAGAAGGCGAATCAACTGAGAGGCGAGAAGGGAAGAGATCTTACTTTGGATTCGAGGGTTCCCCACAACTCGCGAGAAGTTTTCTCTCCGCGAGGGAGGTGGAGAGGCCACCTTGGGCGAGTCTGTGCGCTGAGGGACTTGACTTACATTATCAGGGGGATCGGCAGGCACCGGCGAATCAGCGAAACTTCCCTGAGGAAGCATAGTCAGACAAACGAAATAAGAGAAAGGAAAGATAATGTGATCACCTGCCTCCCCCCTGAGGAAGAGAATGGGTTGTCTATCGGAGCGACAGAAGAAGTTGCGCCCGCCGAGAGAGGAGCACAGACAGCTTTCTCTTTTTTTGTGCGAGAGGGCGGAGAGGCTACGGGGGGAGTGCGCCCCAGATCTGGAAAAAGGGCATCCGTGTCGGCTTTGTTTCGCCTTCGCACAATCGCAAGACGCTCGCGGAAACTTTGACTATGAGACATTCCGAAAGAAGAAAGGATGAAGGCAAAAGAGTTCCAAATGAAGGCTTTCTCCTCATATTTATAGGCAGTATGAAGGGAGGAGGGGCCCACCCAAGATTCCCATGAAGGAATCTTAGCATCGCAAGCCACGGTTGGACGTGTCTTTCCGAGGTTAGGGCAACCTCGTAAAGAGCGGGGATTGTGTACAACCTTGGGCTCGCGAGTAGCCCGACAAAGCAAGGAAGGAAGGCTGGCGAGACGGAGGAGTCCAACCCCCTAGAAAGGAAGGGGCAGCCCGTAAGTTAAGGCGAGACCTCACTGGGCGAGACCTCGCTAGGCGAGATCTCGCTAGGCGAGGCCTCCGGGCGCGGGCGAGTAGCCCACAGGCGAGATCCCCTAAAACTTGACGGGCCCATCCCCACTCGCCACATGAAGAAAGACGGTCTTTATCTTTTTACCCATAAGGGGGATTTTACCTTTGTGCCCCAGATAGTTTTACATTTTTACCCCTAGAGGCCTGCATATAGCTCTCCAGAACAGCGGAGTTTGGTTGTTGGCAGACCCAGTCCAGGGTGTGTTGGTCATTTCAGGTTGTTGTAGAAGTGATATTTGCAGATCAGATTCAGAGGCCTATAAATAGACCGATAAGGTGCCTGAGAGGGTTGTTGAACCTTTCCACTGTTTTCCCCACAGGCACCTAGCTCAGCACTGGCTAGGGAGGGGAAGACTCTGTTCTTCCGGGTAAGAGGCAGGACCTCCGAGCTGAGTCCCCTCGGTCTGTTTTCAGGTCACTGACTCTCGTCAGGACGGTAGCGCAGGGAGAGTACGTCTGGGCTGCATCCTGTTTCGAACTCTAGGAGGGACCAGAAAGCTGGCTCCAACAACTTCGACACCTTTTCTCACGTTTCTCGTCTCAACACCATTCGGGTCCTTCTCTCTATCGCTGTCAATAGGGATTGGCCCATTTCGCAGCTGGATATTAAGAATGATTTCCTCTACGGTGATATACACACATGGGACCAACCCAGTGGGGCCCAAAGGCTAAATTACATGGATGCCCTTCCCAAAGCTGCGAATAGCTTGTTATAACAACAGTGGGGCCCAGTGGGGCCTAGGGGCAAAATTACCCGGATGCACTTCCAAGAGGTGTGAATAGCTTGTTAGAACAACAGAGTTACACTGATGGCAGACTAAGTTGGGCTGCAGATAGCTATTCAAAATAGTAGAGGTTGGCTATTTGCAGGCCGTCTTCGGAAAATTATAAATAAGACCCAAGGGGCACCTCAGAAGACACGCTTAACAGTATGCAGATCTTATTGTGCATTCTGAGGCAGCCTTAGCTCGGCTTTTGGCTAAGGATGGGAAGCGATCTAAGATCTTCTAGGTGTATGGCGGGTCCTCCCGCCGAGCCCTTGGGTCGGTTCCCATCTCTCTTATTGTCTGGTTTGTAGAAGAGAGGTAGGTGTGCGATCACCCCTTCCCCATGGGTGAACTCCACAAGAAACCGAGTTTTTGGTTTCAACATTTTTGTGCTGTGAGCATGGAGAGTGGTCAACAAAGCTAGATAGCAAGTGGAGAATGCCAAGGCTCAGACAGGTTCGACTTGCCACCACTGCCACCTCTGGCCATGGTGGGGATGTTCGAAGACTTCAGGCAGGAGTTACTCAGCCTCATCAAGTTCGCACTCAGCACGCGTGCCGAGTGCTCGACTCTAGCTGTCCCAATCACTGCCGCCCCGTCTCTGGGTGAGGAAGCTCCGGACAGGCGAGCTGGGAAGGAGGTCTCCCAGGAAAGAAGGGGATGCGAGCTCCCCGGGAGTGTGCTCTTCCCCGGCTCGGCAAGCGGAGGCCGGTTTGGAAACATAGGTACACGGGATCCTCCGGCTCTCCCGTCAGGGGGAGGCAGCCCCTTTAGCGAGATGGTCTCTTCCGCCCCAGTTCCAGATGGATTTAAGGAACCCAAAATGTTTTAGTACACCGGGAAGGGATACTCGGTCCATCACGTCTAGTGGTTCGAGGATGTGGTCGCGATCCGACAAATGTTGGATGGGTTCAAGTATCGACTCTTCTCCATCACCCTCAAGGAGAAGGCGAGGAAGTTGTTTCACCAGCTGCCGGACAGCTCCATTTACTGCTTCAAGGACCTGTATCATGGGTTCATGTTATGTTTCACCACCTCCAAGAGGAGGAATAAGGAGTCGGAGTCCCTGTTCCACATCAATCAAGGGGTGACGAGACCTTGGGGAGATATGTTGACCGGTTCCAGGAGGAGGTAACCTAGGTTCAGGATAAGCCAGGCCATAGCCTGATGATGGCTTTCACCGTGGGCTGCAATAGGGTTTCTTTAGGATGGAGCTGAAGAGAGTGCCCCCTCTCCTAAGAAGAGCAGATGGAGAGGGCGGCGACAGGAGTTGACGGGGAGGCGTCAAATCCGGAGTTTGCCCGAAAGTTGGCCAGGTGGGCCACAGAGGACGAGAAGGATCTAAGAGGTGGAAGAGGAGAGGAGGAGAGGAGAGCTGAGTCCCGGCAGAGGGAGCAGTAGCAACTGCAGCAGTAGTAGTAGCAGCAGCGCGGGTGGATGCGTCAGGAGCCGGACCGTCGGCTGAGATGGAGGCCCAAGTGGCAGGATCAGGGGCCACAGAGAGGTTACTAGGGAAGGGACAATCGCCAGGGGGGCCAGGATCAGTTCCATCCCCCAGGTTGGAGGTAGGCCCAGAGAACTCCCTTTCCCAATCAAAATCAGGCTCTGTCCATAGCCATGGGGGAGAGGAGGAGAGCGGCACGAAGGAGGAGGAGAGAAGTCAGGGTGGAGTTGAACTACTACGACTTCCACCAAGTCAGGGCCCTGAGTTCCTCGAGATGAGAGGGAACAGGGAGAAATATCAGCAACAGGGGCGCCAGGAGGTGAGGATTGAGGAGGTCCTGCCTCGAACGGAGGAGGACCGATGTGAAGATCGGGCGGATGTCTGGACCCGAGGAGGGACCAGAGTGATCCATGGGAGGGTGCAGGTGGAGGCTTCTCAGAAGGTGAGCCTCTACGCCATGTACAGTCGGAGCGTTGGCTCCACATCCCAGACCCCACCAACGGAAGAGAAGATTACCTTCTTAAAGAATGATATGCCGGATCTTGAGGATCCCTTCTACGATGCGCTAGTCATCCAGACGGCCATCGAAAATTTCACCGTCCCTAGGATCCTCATTGATAACATGAGCTCCGTCAACGTCATCTTTAAGAAGGCATTCGACGTAATAAAGGTGGTGGCGAAGAGGGTGCTGGCACCAGACGGACCCTTATTTGTATTCTCTGGGGAGAGAATGGAGGTATAAGAAAGTGTGGGGCTCCACGTCACTCTATGTGGGCAGTCCCAGAATTGTCGATTTGTCATCATAGATGCCCCCAGTAGCTACAATTCCATCTTTTGAAGGTCACTCATCAGTGCCTTATGCTGTGTCCCCTCATCATTCCACCAATGCCTGAAGTTTAATGCTGAGGGGATCCAGATCTGGGTGCGGGGTGACACCAAAGTAGCAAGGGAGTGCTACGTCACCGCCGTAAACTCTATCTACTGTCAAGTGGGGGCCGAAGAGATGGTGCGGAGAATGGAGGAGGCAGAGCAGGAAGCGAGAGGAGAAGAGATGTAGTTGGAGAGCTGGACAGAGGTGGAGGAGTCAGGAGGAGCCCAGGAGGAGTCGGCCGAGGCAATGGTCATGGAAGAAGTAATGGAGGCTGAGGAGGCCCGAGTACCGGAGGAGAGGAACGCCGAAGAATGGGGTAGCAGTCCATGCTGGAGGATGTAGAGGAGATCGAGGAGATGGAAGTTCTCACCCTTGGAGGCAGGGAGGAGAAGTTCCACATCAGCGGGGAGCTGACCCCGGAGGCTCCGGGCAGGATACTGGAGTGCATCTAAAATAATGTGGACATCTTCGAATGGAGCGTTGTCGAGATGCTAGGGATTGATGCGGACATAGCTTGCCACCGCCTCAACCTAGACCCGGGAGCCTGCCCCATCCAGTAGAATAAGTGATCAACCGCAGACAAGCTGGTCGAGCACATCCGGGAGGAGGTGGCGAAACTCCTCAAAGTCGGCTTTGTATCCGAAATACAGTACCCCGGCTAGGTCTCCAATGTATTCATGGATAAAAAAGGAGATGGTCGGTGGCGTATGTGTGTTGATTTTTCTTTACTTAATAAATCATGCCCTAAGGAATGTTATCCCATACCTCGGATCGACGCGCTGGTTGACTCAGCCGTCGGTTTTCCTGTAATGAGCTACTTAGATGCATTTTCAGGTTACCATCAGATCAGGATGCACCCCCCCGAACATCAAGGATGTCTCATTCATTACGGTACATGGATGCTACTGCTACAAAATGATGCCCTTTGAGATAAAGAATGCAGGGGAAACATAACAGAAGATGATGGACAGGGTCTTCCGGGAACAGAAGGTGAGGAACCAGGAGGTGTATGTAGACGACATCATGCTCAAGAGTCGGGATGTATACTCTCAACTCCAGTACCTGGAGGAAACCTTCGCCACCCTGCGCAAATATAAGATGCAGCTGAACCCCCTGAAGTGTGTTTTCGAGGCTAGTATGGAAAAGTTCTTGGGGCATCTCCTCACCCCCACAGGGGTCGAGCCAAATCTTGATAAGGTTAAGGCCATCATGGAACTAGGGTCATCATGGAATGCTAAAGAGGTGTAGCAGTTGATGGGGAAGTTAGCTGGATTAAGCCGGTTCCTCTATAGGGCCGGGGAGAAGTTCTCCCCCTTCTTCAAAACACTAGGGGGTTTCAAAAGTTCGAGTGGACGAATGAGTGTGAGGAGGCATTCTAGGCCTTGAAAAGGCAGTTGACCCAGGCTCCGCTACTCAAAGGGCCGAAAGAGGGGGAGCATCTTTTTTTTGTATCTCGGTGTCAAAGCAGAGGCCTTGAGCTTCATCTTGTTTCGGGAAGAAGGGAAGAAGCAGCTCCCCATATATTATGTGAGTCGGGTCCTGAGAAGGCCGAACTTCGGTACCCCATCTTGGAAAAGCTGGCCTTCGCCCTAATCATCTCAGCCCGGAAACTCCGGCCCTACTTCCAGGCACACTCCATCCGAGTAGTAACTGACCATCCCCTCCGCAACATCTTTGAGGGGGTGGAGCATTCGGGCAGGCTAGCCAAATGGTCGGTAGAGTTGAGCGAGTTTGACATCTCCTTCATCCCCTGCCTCTCGATCAAGGCCCAAGCAATGGCCGACTTTTTGGCCGACTACGTGATCGAGGTAGTGGAGGAAGAACTCACTCGTCCGACTTCGTGGAAGGTGAAGGTTGACGCTGCTTCGGGAATACATTCCTTGGGAGTTGGAGTAATCTTGGAAAGCCACCAGGGGACGAGGATCGAACAAACGGTAGTAGTGTATTTCCCCATCACCAACAACCAGGCCAAGTACAAGGCCATAATAGTGGGGTTGCGCCTGGCGAGGGAGTTGGGAGTGCTCGACATGGAGGTCCTCACTGACTCTATGGTGGTGGCTGATGATTTTGTTTACTAACAAGTAATAACTCAATGCGATTTCATTCTACATTCTAGTATAACTATGTAGATGGGCATAAGCTAGATTGAATTAACTTTCAGGCAAGTGCACCTATCCATCATAGTATAGGAGAAATATACATCTCGTGTCATATTCCCCAGGGTCGTTTCAAGTACTCGTACTCACCCTTGCTCTATTATCATACCTATAAGTAAAGTTGATATCTAAACTAGATTGACCTAACTATAACTATTTGGATAATTCAATATTGGAGAAGTAAATATGGTAAAAAATTGGAAGATTATGAGTTTTTACATGAACAAACTCATTTATTAACTCAATTCTAAGTAATCATGAAAAAATAAGACTATCAAATTCGTTGTAATGTAAAGGTTAACGTTCATCAAATTCTCTCTCGAGCAATTCCAAACCTAAACTTAAGTTAGTAAATTTTCTCTCGAACAATTTACAACACTCAAGTTCGCATTAAGTAAAGCACCCTAATTACTAGATAAATTCATGAAACCTTATCTCTAAAATACCATGAATCCATTTACTCGTATTTCAATTTTGCAAACAACATATCTCTCGATCATGGAGTTTGATTCACAAATAGAGTTAACACCACAATATGGACATACAAATATCATCACAAATCAAACCAATTTCTCAATCTATAAATTTTGCAAATTATGTAAAGCAAAGAAGCAATCCATAATGAAATGAAACCTTTGTTTGTAAGCTTAAATACGAATAAAATACCACGAATTTGATGTAAACAAAGCGATACATGATTACTAAATCGTTCAAATATATGTTCATGCAAATTAAAAAATAAATAGAGTTGAATCACCAAGAGAAAGGAAGGATTAAAAGGGATTAATGAAGGATTAAATGCATACAAAATACCCTTCAAATCCTCCTTCTCTTGGATGCTCCACTTCGTGCTCCAGAAGTTCTCCAATTCCATAATGATCCAAAAGTTCTCCTCTAATTTTTCTACAGGAATTATATAGTCCCTTTACAAACAGATCGGACACGGGTTCCAACACGGCCGTGTGTCAGGCCGTATTGATGGTTCCTAGGCGGTTACACATGAATAGGCATGTCTGGTAGTGGGTCGTGTCAGATTACACGGGTACTGACACGGTCGTGTTGTTCTTCACGTTCTTCAGACACGTGTTGGCCGGCAGTCCTGTTCAAATATGACACGGGTAAGCACACGGACATGTTCCTACTAGTGTGAGTCTCTGTCTCCTGCGTCCAATTTCTTCAGCTCCATGGCACATAGGCAACGGGTATTAACATGGCCGTGTGTCCACCCGTGTGCGCCAAATTTTTGTCCTGACATCAGCCATGTTGACTCCGTGAACTCCTCTGTTTGCTCCAAGACTTTTAGTTCCACTGGTTGGCACTACCTGCATTATAAAAATGAAAGGATAAATATATAGCTTAATACAAGGAGTAACCAAAAATCCTAACTGCGCTCTCCTATTAATGATACGACAATTTCTCAACTAATCTTGCGAAATTACTACACAAAGAGGCAAAAAATAGTGGACATGACTACAATTATGATAGTAAAAGTCCTATCATATACGCACTCATCAAATACCCACAGACTTAGATGTTTGCTTGTCCCTAAGCAAACTAATTCAAACACATGGGTTACCAATAAATAATTTTATCTTCGCACACTGGTTGCTATGAATTTAAATGGGACATTGATGATGTAATCATATAGGAAATTGTTTAGCAGACGTTTTTAAGTATAAATTTATGTTAAAATTCCTCCAATATATATTTTAACTATCTTTCACTCTTTCTTAGAAATAAAGGTATAGCCATCTATGACAAATGTGAGGAAAAAATAACAATCTCAATAAAATACGTATTAGTATTTCAAAATTTATAAATACCCATATTGATAGTCATGAGCTTACCTTTTTAACACACTATCCACGGCACTAGTTAGACTTAGTGAGGTCAGATCCTTAGGACTTTGTATTATGGTGTAGCCTTTTGCTTAGGATAGAAGATTATAGGTGAGCTAATCAAAGATAGATTTAATGGGTTTTGTTTTCTTTTCTTTCACACCTAAATCTCGGTTAATCCTTTTGTTGGAAAATACCTTAACATACGTTAGTGTTATAAAAACACCCCCAGACTTTGCAATTAGTATACTTCCCACATTTTTGAAGGATACTCTAAATATTTATTCTTCTTAACCAAGGGCCATAGTAGGGATCATTCCGTGTGGGTGCACGTATACACGCACTCAGGCCACGTATCACTATGTCTTCTTTTTTTTCTTCCTTTTTTTGGGTTCATAGTATGGATCATTCCGAGTGGATGCAAGTATACACGCACTCAGGCCACATATCACTACGAACAACTAATTCCATGAAGAGCTCAATGATAGGTGTGCTAATAGGTAAGGATTTGGCCTTGGTGACTTTTAGTGGTAGAGTTTCAAAAGGATAGGGATTAGGTCCAAATTGGGTGTGCAAGGGTATAATATTTAAGGTTTTGGGTTTGCAAGGCTCAAGCTATCCAAAAGGAGGCCTAAGTCATTTCCGCCCTCACTAGTTAACTTATGCAACATTTTTGAGGATCGCTAGAGGGTAAGTGCTAGGCATCAATAGAGAGTATCTTTCATTTTAATTCCCTAATATCAAATTATAGAAATATTACACTCATCGACTCACATTACTATAGATAATTATATTTTCTAAAATATAGTGATTGATAGTTAATAATATAGAGGATTAATCTTAACAATAAATTATATAGAGAAAATTATGCTAATGTATTTCTATACTTAATTACGAATCAACAAAGTTGAAACTTCTATGATTCCACATTAATTCATTTTAATCAGCGTGTGAAGTTAAATTAAATAGTGATAATCCCAACTGAATGAATAATGAGAGCTTAAACGAGTAGCAAAAGTCAATGAAATAATTTTTTTCTTAAGGGGTATAACTAACTTGAGTGTTATGATAGCAAAATTATTATCAATTGTAACCATGTCCATCACAACAATTATAAAATGGAAGAAAAAACATCCACCCCCAGACTTAGAATTTGCAATGTCCTCATTGCAATGAAAAGTGCTGAAAAAGTAATTTCACTAAGAATAATAAAAAGGAACTGCTATCATCAAAATAGAAGAGAACATGAAGGAACCGGGAGCGGACATGAAATGATATATAATATCTGCAATACACTAATAGAAATAAAGAAATAATACAATACAGAGATACATGTCAAAAGTAAGGTTGCTGGTTGGTCTGGTCGTCTGGGAAGTGTGGCTGGCTAGGAGCTGCCGGCGCTCTAGGGGCGATCCCCAAGTGGTCCCTGATCTGGATGAGGAGGTCCTCCATCCGAGCCTGAGCCGCCTCGATCCGCTGTAACGGCGCCAAAAGCTTGATGCTTTTGTTTGCTAACAAGTAATAACTCAATGCGATTTCATTCTACATTCTAGTATAACTATGTAGATGGGCATAGACTAGATTGAATTAACTTTCAGGCAAGTGCACCTATCAATCATAGTACAGGAGAAATCTACATCTCGTGTCGTATTCCACAGGGTCGTTTCAAGTACTCGTACTCACCCTCACTCTATTATCATACCTATAAGTAAAGTTGATATCTAAACTAGATTGACCTAACTATAACTATTTGGATAATTCAATATGTAAGGCCCCTAGCCGATCCAACATGACAACGTCACGCCTCCGCTCTAGGCGACCCTACCGGGCTGCAGCCCAAGCACCCCAACCCCTTCCCCCCATGCTCCTAGGCACCGAGCGTGGAGGAAGAAAGGAAAGGACGTGAAAGAGGAGAGAAATCGAAAATAGGTGATAGGGGGACCTAGCTAGTAATTTATAATCAGGTTATAATAAGTAAAGTAAGAAAGGAATTTAACCTTCACTTATGTGAGCAGATTTGCACATGAAGTAGTATAATTTAACATCCACTGACCTAGGTAATTTTTCCTGAGTTGTATATTGATAAAATATTTCTGTCTACAGGGTATCATAATTTTTCTTTGATTATTTATACCAATTCCTTATTTAATACCAAATCTACATAATTTTCATTTTCCAAATGAAGTACAAGGAATATATAATCCAAAATTCCAGGAAAATTACAGAACATATAAATCATTAATTTAAGATTATGGGCATAGTTTCATCACCTTTATAGTGTAATGTCCTAACAATTCTCATTCTTACATATTTACCAAAATGACATTATATTTATTTAAAAATTATCAGTACACCCATAAATTCTGAAATAATTATGCAAGACTAATAATACAATTATACTTCATTAGCAATCAAATTTATCTGAAGTGTATTTCCATCAAATCAAGAATAAATGCAAAAAGGGTAAAATTGGCATTTCAAGGTATTTTACTCCAAACGTTCTTCAAATAGAAAGATCAAATTTTCTTAAGTCAAATATAACCTTATTTTTAACTTGGCAAAGTGTGAGGACTTTTACTTGAGGAAAACCTATTTTTCCAATTTATTTTCAAAAAGGGCTATATTTTTAAAAATTCCAATTAATGTGATTTTTGTTTCCAAAAATCCCATAATTAATCTGAGGGGTGAACTTTACCCTAATGAACCACATGAATAAAATCCATGATTTTTGAGTGCCTCAATTAGTCTGAATGCACCATATTTAAATTATTGCTATTGGCACACCAAGTCAATATATAAACCAACACATGCATGTGGATTTTCCAACATGCAGTGATCCAAATGTGCTGAAATTTTTATCATGCACCAATGATGTCCCCAAGGACCTACCACCAAAAGTTGGGGCTATGAGGAGTCATATAACTCCAAATATTTCATTTATTTAGTTTTTGATATTATGACCAAAACTATGGAAAACGGTGTCCCACAAATTCCCAAGTTTTGGCAGGGGCTAGGTATGCCCTAATCATACATGTACCCAAACTTTGGGGCCATGGTGATTGCTGGTTTGACTTGGGCATCCAAATGAATTTCTGCCCTTGTCTAGGACCAGTCCTATGAGAAATGCCGTACAAGACTGTATACTACACCAAATCACACAATTATGGTGGAAAATTAAAGGTACGACATTCTGCTACATTTTTCATTTAGGGTCCAGTTTCTGGAAATGCCTCTAAGAGGCATAAATATGACATGCAAAGTCACTGAAATTATGTGACAGAATTACACTATTCATACATTTAATTTCAAATCATAATACATCATATGCGCGAATCCTAAAGCAGGAATGGACGGGATCTGTTCATCGTCCCCAACGGATCAATGGCTGAGATTCGTTTTTCCTGGGCGATGTTTGCTGGCGATTTCCGGCCAGCTGAGCCACCACCACCGCCGGCGGATGTCTCCACCACCTTGGCAAAGGTGGGGGCTAGCGTTTCCGGCGGTGGGGCCGCCGGAGTTGGCTCCTCCGACGAACCCGAGCAAGAAGAAAAAGCCCGGAATTTCTCACTTTCCTCTCATGGCATCGGGCTTAATTGAGCCCGATATCTCCCTAAAAGGATCTAGAATTCTAGTACAGGTAGAGAGGCGGCGAAACGGACCTGGATTGGGGCTTGGCGGCGTTTCACGCGGCGGTTTGCCATGGTGGTGGTGCGCTGGCGAGCTCCTCCCCAATTTCTTGATTCTCCACCAAAAGCTTTGATCCAGCTATCGAATTCCACTCCTTTCCACCTCCTGAAGCTAATGGTGAAGTCGGTTTGAGCTGAGGATGGTTGTATAGGGAGATACTACCCATGTGAGCTCGGTTTGGGCTTTGGTTGTGTCACCATGGGTGCCATGTGGCCAGCATGCCACCAAAATATCCTGGAATAATCAGGGGAGGCCAGCCAGCAGGTGTTGGGCAGAGGATTGCAGCTAAAGGGGTGGCCATGTGGCCACCCTTCCTCTTCATCCCCATTTCTCTCTCCTCTTCCTCTTAAAATCACATTTCTACCCCTTTGCATGCACTCTCTCTCCTAATTCAGAGGGGTAGGTCTGGTCTTGTTCACTTGGGCTGGCCATGGGCCAAATTTGGTGGGCTTGGTCCAAGTGAGGGTGGCTTGGTCTTCATTTCCCTCTTTTATGTCAAATAGTTGACTTGTTGACTTGGAGAGTTGACTTAGTCAACATTATGTGTGGGCTGACCCCATTTGATGGTCATGAGCTTAGTGGCACCACCTAACTTGGGTTGGGTCAAGGGGGTGCCCTACTTAGACTATTTGGGCTTATGAGTGTGGGTTTGACCAAATTAGGCCCAAGGTTGACTTTGGTCAACTGGGGTCAAAGTGTTGACCTAATGGCATGCCCTAGGGTGCACTTAGATTGTTTTTAGGGTTATGTCAATGTGGTGGGATCATGGTGTGGTTTGGGTCCCTATTTAGGCTAGTTTGACCTAGTTTGACTTGATCCTATAGTGGGCCCCACATGGCTACAACCCACTACCTAGGGTCAAACCTAGCTAAAACCCCTGTCACCCATCCCATGCCTAACCCAATCTAAGTGGAAGCGGCCTAAAAGTAACATGGGATGTTACAAATTCAATTCCAACATCCAAGAAAAATAATTTCGTCCTCGAAATTTAAGTTCGGGTTTACGGGGTTTATTTGCAAGAATTATAAGAAATTTTTTAATGTATAAACTAAAATATACCTGAAGTAAACAACTCCGTGTGTCGCTCCAGCATTAGATCCCTTGGCTCCCAGGTGTGATCCTCCCGTCCATGGTTGGACCACAGCACCTTCACAAGAGGGACCTTCTTCTTCCGCAACACTCGGATGGCTGTATCGTCAATCCGGATCGGCTCCAAATTAACTGATCTGTCAGGCTCTACCGGTCCGGCTTTAATAGTAATGTGCTGCTACGGCCGAAGGAGAGCTCTTCGCAAGGAAGAGACATGGAAGACGTCATACAATGCACCCAACTCCGGTGGCAGCTGCAGTCGGTAAGCTAAGGGGCCGATCCGCTCCAGGATCAAGTATGGCCCCATGTATCGTGGACTGAGCTTCTTGTGCCTCCGGACCTGAGAGACACCGTGTACTGGATGTATCTTCAAGAAAACTCTGTCTCCAACCTGTAACTCCACCTTCCGATGCCGCGCATCATAATACTTTGCCTGCCTGCTCTGGGCCTCTAGTAGCCGATCCCTAATCAAACGAATCTGAACCTCAGTATCCTCTATATAATCAGATCCAAGAGCCCTGGTATCCACATCCTGAACCCATGATAGCGGTGTCCAACACTTCCTCCCATAAAGTGCCTCATATGGAGCCATCCTGATGCTAGCTTGGTGGATGTTATTGTACGAGAACTCAATCAGAGAGGCGCAGCGGAAGCGTGGTGGGCCCATAACCCATAGGTCGGGGGATCGAAACCTCCCTCTGATACCAGTTTGTAAGACCCCTTCCTCCCCCTTACCAAGGAGGGCTACCGGGCCTTATGCCCAAAACCGCCGTCTTACGGTGTCACTAATGCACGGGTTAGTCAACACCGTAACACGCCGATCCTGCCGGCTATTACGATCATATACATAGGCCAATATGAGAAAACAAGTATAACAATGTAACAAATCTACAAGTCCACAAGTCACAGAGTACATCATATATATATATGGAATGAATAGTACAAAATAGTCCACAATGTGTACAAAACGAAAGAGTAATAAGGGCTTATGATCGGTACATCAAAATCAACTCTCTCTCTCTCAAATAAAAGCAGAAGCTATACTAGTACATCAGTATTCGTCCCACCTGAGGACGCACAGTAGTGGTAGTAGCCCGCTGTAGCGGTATCTGCTCCTCACGTCCTGTCTCCTCGTCGTGCTGGTGCTCCATCTCCACGGGCTCCTAAAAATAGTATGGTCACCGAACATTAGTCAAAAAGACTAAGTCGTTTCCTCCGCACCTCGCCCCGCAACTCCTAGGCACCGAGCGGGAGGACGAAGCGGAGGACAACAAGGGGTAGCAAAAGTGAAAGCAGGTGACAGAAACTAACTAGCAGTTCTAAATATGGTACAAGTAAGTAAAGAGCAGTACTAGTAAAGGAAGTAAATAACAGAAGGTAAGAGCATGTAAATAAAACTATTCTACCACTATACTACCATCACAAAAGTATCCTAACTTATATAAATGCCCATACAAATATATAGGTTAGGATTTCCAGGAAATATAACTTATCATATAAAAGAGCCCATACTAGTTTATATGATAATGATCTATGAAGCGTATGACCTAATATGAATGAATGTTATGATGTAATTTTATGCACAGACAAGTGCAACTCACGCACAACAACTCTGTGATCACAGACCTTTAGTTCCCACTTTTTGAGAGCTAGCATCACTCTCGAGTACCACCGCTGTGGCTACGGCAGCAGCGGAGCGGGCGTCTCCACTTCTAGGCCGGTATGCACACTACTAAGCCTTAGACCCCTCTCATACGCCTCTGTATATGTCCAAGGTGCACTCTAGAGTCTCGCGTACGTACTTTGCTGACAACCCGTCACTCTTGTTGGGTCGGATGTGCATTATCGGGGGTCGTCCTCCAGACCGCAGTGTAAAACAACCCACTGGCCCCTCCTACCCTGACAACCGCCTGGTGCACCGTACTGCCATCGGTGTGACGAATGACCAGTATCGCATGACCCGCCACTATATTTATGCACATGCAAGTTTTTCATTCCGAGCCTTCCGCTCGCAGGACCAAACCCGTCCTGAAACCCTCAAACCCAACCCGGGTGAGAACGCACAATAGTGCCTTTATACCAATTCCCTCAAATCCTACACGGGTGAGCATATAATGTGAAACTCTCCAACCCAACACGGGTGGGAAGGTACAACAAATGTATTAACCTATTATACTACTCTTGTCTACGAGTTATTATACTTAGTGATTTAAGGTTAATCCCAGGACTGCCCAGGGTATACCCGGTGAAGGGCTCTCGGGGGCACTAGGAACTACGATGGGATTACGCCCAAAGTTCCCTTTCGCAAGGATATTTACTTTAGTTGATGACTACCCAGGTTTCACCCCAGCTCTCATTGTTGCTCTGCAACAATCCTAGTGACTTAAGATATTACCGGGAAACCGACTGTCTTCCGTCGACCTCCACTCCGGTTGCTACCTAAAGACTTGCACTTTTACTCCCATCACTAAGACAATACTACCCACCAGGGATTATTCATATTGCACTCCCTTATTCTTCTGATGATCAATCCTCCGGTAATCCCCAAAAGAATGACCTATTTATGCTATATGCAGACCATGTCCTATTATTACCCCAAAAATGGAATCTTCCAATCCTTAGTGCCTATTGCCCCTAAATATTTATCCTAGGGTGGTATGGGCTAATGGAACTATCATATGGATTCTCAAAATTTTCCTAGGTCAAATAATCCCTTAATTAAATCTTTTAATTTATTTCCTAGGTCACATTACACATGAAGTAGTATAATTTTACATCCACAGACCTAGGTAATTTTTCCTGAGTTGTATATTGATAACATATTTCTGTCTACAGGGTTTTATAATTTTCCTTTGATTATTTATACCAATTCCTTATTTAATACCAAATCTACATAATTTTCATTTTCCAAATGAAGTACAAGGAATATATAATCCACAATTCCAGGAAAATTTCAAAACATATAAAACATTAATTTAAGACTATGGGCAGAGTTTCATCAACCTTTATAGTGTAATGGCCTAACAATTCCCATTCTTACATATTTACCAAAATGCCATTTTATTAATTTAAAATTTATCAGTACACCCATAAATTCTGAAATAATTATTCATGACTAATAATACAATTATACTTCACTAGCAATATTTCCAAATTTATCTGAAGTGTATTTCCATCAAATCTAGAATAAATGCAAAAAGGGTAAAATGGGCATTTCAAGGAATTTTACTCCAAAAGTTCTTCAAACAGAAAAGATCAAATTTTCTTAAGTCAAATATAACCTTATTTTTAACTTGGCAAAGTTTGAGGACTTTTACTTGAGGAAAACCAATTTTTCCAATTTATTTTCAAAAGGGGCTAAATTTTAAAAATTCCAATTAATGGGATTTTTGATTCCAAAAATCCCATAATTAATCTAAGGGGTGAACGTTACCCTAATGAACCACAAGAATAAAATCCATGATTTTTGAGTGCCTCAATTAGTCTGAATGCACAATATTTAAATTATTGCTATTGGCACACCAATGCAATATATAAACCAACACATGCACCAATGATGTCCCCAAGGACCTACCACCAAAATTTGGGCCTATGAGGAGTCATATAACTCCAAATATTTCATTTATTTAGTTTTTTGACATTATGACCAAAACTATAGAAACAGGTGTCCCACAAATTCCCAGGTTTTGGCAGGGGCTAGGTATGCGCTAATCATGCATGTACCCAAAATTTGGGGCCATGGTGATTGCTGGTTTGACTTGGGCATCCAAATGAATTTCTTCCCTTGTCTAGGACCAGTCCTAGGAGAAATGCCCTACAGGACTGTATACTACACCAAATCACACAATTAAGGTGGCACATTAAAGGAAAGACATTCTGCTACATTTTGCATTTAGGGTCCAGTTTTTGGAAATGCCTCTAAGAGGCCTAAATATGACATGCAAAGTCACTGAAATTATGTGATAGAATTACACTATTCATACATTTAATTTCAAATCATAGTACATCATATGCACGAATCCTAAAGCAGGAATGGACGGGATCTGTTCATCGTCCCCAACAGATCAATGACTGAGATTCGTTTTTCCTGGGCGATGTTTGCTGGCAATTTCCGGCCAGCTAAGCCACCACCACCGCTGGCGGATGTCGCCACCACCTTCGCTAAGGTGTGGGATAGCGTTTCCCGGCGGTGGGGCCGCCGGAGTTGGCTCCTCCGACGAACCCGACCAAGAAGAAAAAACCTGGAATTTCTCACTTTCCACTCATGGAATCGGGCTCAATTGAGCCTGATATCTCCCTAAATGGATCTAGAATTCTAGTACAGGTAGAGGGGCGGTGAAACGGACCTGGATTGGGGCTTGGCGGCGGTTCACGCTGCGGTTTGCCATGGTGGCGGTGCGCCGGCGAGCTCCTCCCCGATTTCTTAATTCTCCACCAAAAGCTTTGATCCAGCTATCGAATTCCACTCCTTTCCACCTCCTGAAGCTAATGGTGAAGTCGGTTTGAGCTGATGATGGTTGTATAGGGAGATACTACCCATGTGAGCTCGGTTTGGGCTTTGGTTGTGTCACCATGGGTGTCATGTGGCCAGCATGCCCCCAAAATATCCTGGAATAATCAGGGGAGGCCGGCCAGCAGGTGTTGGGCAGAGGATTGCAGCTGAAGTGGTGGCCATGTGGCCACCCTTCCTCTTCATCCCCATTTCTCTCTCCTCTTACTCTTAAAATCTCATTTCTACCCCTTTGCATGCACTCTCTCTCCTAATTCAGAGGGGTAGGGCTGGTCTTGTTCACTTGGGCTGGCCATGAGCCAAATTTGGTGGGCTTGGTCCAAGGGAGGGTGGCTTGGTCTTCATTTCCCTCTTTTAGGTCAAATAGTTGACTTGTTGACTTGGAGAGTTGACTTAGTCAACATGATGAGTGGGCTGACCCCATTTGATGGTCATGAGCTTAGTGGCACCACCCAACTTGGGTTGGGTCAAGGGGGTGCCCTACTTAGGCTATTTGGGCTTATGAGTGTGGGCTTGACCAAATTAGGCCCAATGTTGACTTTGGTCAAGTGGGGTCAAAGTGTTGACCTAATGGCATGCCCTAGGGTGCACTTAGATTGTTTTTAGGGTTAGGGCAATGTGGTGGGGTCATGGTGTGGTTTGGGTCCCTATTTAGGCTAGTTTGACCTAGTTTGACTTGGTCCTATAGTGGGCCCCACATGGCTACAACCCACTACCTAGGGTCAAACCTAGCTAAAACCCCTGTCACCCATCCCATGCCTAACCCAATCTAAGTGGAAGGGGCCTAGAAGTAACATGGGATGTTACACAATATTGGAAAGTATATATGGTAAAAAGCAGGAAGCTTATGAGTTTTTACATGAACAAACTCATTTATTAACTCAATTCTAAGTAATCATGAAAAAATAAGACTATCAAATTCGTTGTAATGTAAAGGTTAACGTTCATAAAATTCTCTCTCGGACAATTCCAAACCTAAACCAAAGTTAGTAAATTTTATCTCGAACAATTTACAACACTCAAGTTCGCATTAAGTAAAGCACCCTAATTACTACATAAATTCATGAAACCTTATCTCTAAAATACCATGAATCCATTTACTCGTATTTCAATTTTCCAAACAATATATCTCTCGATCATAGAGTTTGATTCACAAATAGAGTTAATACCACAATATGGACATATAAATATCATCACAAACAACCAATTTCTCAATCTATAAATTTGCAAATTATGTAAAGCAAAGAAGCAATCCATAATGGAAATGAATCCCTTTGTTTTTAAGCCTAAATACGAATAAAATACCACGAACTTGATGTAAACAAAGCGATACATGATTACTAAATCGTTCAAATATAAGTTCATGCAAATTAAAACATAAACAGAGTTGAGTCACCAAGAGAAAGGAAGGATTAAAAGGGATTAATGAAAAATTAAATGCATACAAAATACCCTTCAAATCCTCCTTCTCTTGGATGCTCCACTTCGTGCTCCAGAAGTTCTCCAATTCCAAAATGATCCAGAAGTTCTCTAATTTTTCTACAGGAATTATATAGTCCCTTTGCAAACAGGTCGGATACGGGTTCCAACACGGCCGTGTGTCAGGCCGTGTTGACAGTTCATAGGCGGTTACACACAAATAGGCGCGTCTGGTAGTGGGCCATTTCAGATGATACTGGTACTGACACGACCGTGTTGTTCTTCACGTTCTTCAGACACGGGTTGGTCGGCAGTCGTGTTCAAATATGACACAGGTAGGCACACATGCGTGTTCCTACCCGTGTGAGTCTCTGTCTCCTACGTCCAATTTCTTCAGCTCCAGGGCACATAGGACACGGGTATTAACATGGTCGCGTGTCCACCCGTGTGCGGCAAATTTTTGTCCTGTCATCAGCTATGTTGACTCCGTGAACTCCTCTATTTGCTCCAAGACTTGTAGTTCCATTGGTTGTCACTACCTGCATTAGAAAAATGAAAGGATAAATATATAACTTAATACAAGGAGTAAACAAAAAACCTAACTGTGCTCTCCTATTCATGATAAGACAATTTCTCAACTAATCTTGCGAAATTACTGCATAAAGAGGCAGAAAATAGTCGACATGATTACAATTATGATAGTAAAAGGCCTATCATAATCTCACTCATCAGTGGCTTCCCAGATCAACGAGGAGTTTTAGGCGAGAGAGCCTACCCTATGACTATACTTAGCCAAAGTGAAGGGGGTCATCAGCACGTTCCAAACCTTCTCCATCTGACATGTGCCCCGAGAGGAGAACGAGCAGGTCGATCAGCTGGCAAAGCATGGTCCTTTGGTGGGGGGTTCCATCACCGATCTATTCCGCCCTTCCATCGAAGAGGGAGAGCTGATGGAGGTGGACTAACACCCCTCGTGGATGTATCCACTCACGACCTTCCTTTCCACAGGTGAGTATCTGGAGGGGATGGACAAGAAGAAGTTCAGATACAAGTCGACATACTACCTCTTTCGAGACGGGAAACTGTATCAAAAGTCTCTCTCGGGGATGCTGGCCCATTGCGTGGCAGAGAGGGAAGTACAGAGGATCTTGGAAAAAGTCCACTCCAGGGAGTGTGGGAGTCATTCCGGGAGTCGGACCCTGGAAGGGAGGATCGTCAGATAGGGATACTTCTAGCCAACCCTGGGCTATGACGTTACGGAATTCACAAGAAGGTGCCACAAGTGCCAGTTGTTTGCCACCCTCCAACTGCAGCCGGCTCTGCGCCTCAAGAGCATCATGACCCTCGGGCCCTTTGTAATTTGGGGAATGGATTTGGTCGGACCGTTCCCCCAGGACATCAGGCAGAGGAGGTTCCTGTTGGTAATGATAGACTATTTCTCTAAGTGGTTGGAGGTTAGAGTGCTGGCCAAGATGACCTCCCAAGTCATCAGAAATTTTGTTTAGGGAGAGATAATCTGCCGCCATGGTCTACCCCAGGCCATCGTCATGGATAATATGCCTTAGTTTGCCAGCACGGAAGTCATCAGCTTCTGCGAGCAGCTCGAAATTGACCTCAGGTTTGCCTCGATCCACCACCCCAGGAGCAACGGACAGGTGGAGGCGGAAAACAAGATCATTGTGAAACTCCTAAAGAAGAAGGTGGAAAACCTGAAGGGGAGCTGGGTGGAACAACTTCCCTCGGTCCTCTGGGCCCTGAGGATGACCCCCAACACAGTAATAGGAGAGACCCCCTTCAAGCTCTCCCACAGATGTGAAGCAGTACTTCCCATAGAATTTAAAGTCCAAATGTCGCGGGTGGTTGCGGCGGAAGAAGGTAGGGAATAATGGCCGGCTAAAAATGAGGAGGAGATGTAGCTCTCCCTTGACATGGTTGAGGAATTGCGAGACCTCTCCGTCGTACGGCAGGAGAAGGTGAAGAGGAGAATGGCCAAATACTTTGACAAGCTTGTCAGAGTCAAACAATTTGTAGAAGGGGACTTGGTCTTGAAGAAGGTAGATGCAGCAGGAAGATCAGCAACAGTGGCGAAGCTCAACCCAAACTGGGAAGGTCTGTATATTGTAAGAGATGCCTTGAAGTCAGGAGAGTATCACCTACAGATTGTTGAGGACGAGACCCTGTGTCACACCTGGAGTGGTGATGACTTGAAGCACTTTTATCCGTAAGATATGCAAGTGGTGTCTTTATTCCTAAAAAAACTTCTTTATATACCAAGTCTCGCAATGTTTCACACAAGTAGGAGGAAACACCCGGACCCCGAGCAGATCCCGCTGTCAGGCTCTCACCTAGCTGGAAAGGCTGGATGTCACTCATGTGAGTCTACCTGCACCCCGAGCAGATCCCGCTGCCAGGCTCTCACCTAGCTAGCATGGCTGGATGTCACTCGATGATGTCTACATAGACCCCGAGCAGATCTTACTGTCAGGCTCTCACCTAGCTGGTAGGGCTGGATGTCACGATATGACATCTAACCGGAACTCGAACAGATCCCGCTTCCAGGCTCTCACCTAGCTGGCAGGGCTAGATATCACTCGTGTGAGTCTACCCAGACCCCGAGCATATTCCGCTGTTAGGCTCTCACCTAGCTGGCAGGGCTGGATATCACTCGTGTGAGTCTACTCAGACCCTGATCAGATCTCGCTGTCAGGCGCTCACCTAGCTGGCAGGGCTGGATGTTACTTTTGTGAGTCTACCAAGACCCCGTGCAGATCCCTCTAACAGGCTCTCACTTAGCTGATAGTGATCGATGTCACTCGTGTGAGTCTACTCGGACCCCGAGCAGATCTCGCTGCCAGGCTCTCACCTAGCTGGCAGGGCTGGATGTTACTCGTGTGAGTCTACTCAGACCCAAAGCAGATCCTGCTGCCAGGCTCTTACCTAGCTGGTAGGGTTGGATGTCACTCGTAGGAGTCCAATCCAGTTCCCCAACTAGTAACAAGACAGGTCGAGACGAAAGAAGCAATATTGGAAGTTGGAGGGCCTCAGTCGTCCGAATGACCTAGAAAGGAGTCACAAGACTAACGAGATAGGTCCAGCATGATCATCCAGCGCCCAAGATAATGTTTAAGTTGGCGAAAACCCAAGCCGGGTCGCATGAGGGCCAGCTCGCGCGAAACCCAGTAGCCTGGCTGCAAACCAAGCCTATTCGCCTCCCTAAGAGAGCGAGCAAGCAGCACGGAGGACCAAGGCTATGGAGGCGGCTCTCCGCTCATGGTTCGGCTAACTAAGACTCCCATTCATCCCAATCTAAGTCCTTAGTGGGCACGCGACCTCGTCGATATAACACGGAAGGAAGAACTGTGAGCGGGTGTATCAAGGCCGGTCACGAATACAAAAAGAGAGAAAATTTACATCGCACAAACATGGCAAGCAACGAAAATGTGTATATGCATTAAGAGAGTAAATAATCGTTCACTGAAAAATAAAATTACAAAATTGGGATACGGCACGCACTTACATTTTAAAGAAAAGAAAATATATACATAAGGGGGACACGAGCTCCTGGGGACAAATCCTAGAGGCGGTGGTAGGACTTTTCTCCCAGATCTGGCACCGGGAGGAACAACGCCGGCACCACATCGCTCGCAGAGAGGCCCGCGCCCTCGCTCTTGATGAGATCAGCTTGCGTAGCATCTGGAGTGTATACTTGGTCGCGCTTACGCCATTCTTCTGCATCATTTATTCCAGTTCATACTCGGTATAATGCGTGAGCTGGCAGGCACTGCTTGATGATGACAGGACAGCCGTCGCGGCCTCCAGATCTTGCACCCATGCCCGCAGCACTTCCCTCTCTTTCTCTAGAGCGGTGAGGGCGGCGTCGGCTGCATCCGCCCTCTCCCTTTGCCGCTCCGCCTCCTCCTATGCGAGGCGGCGGGCCTCCTTCTTCCCGTCCCCCAGCCTCTTGAGTGAGGGGGCGTTCCTCTCCACCTGAGTGTAGCGCTGGCCGACCATGTGAGCCAGCTCCAGGCTGCGTAGCTAGGCCCGCGCGCTTTCATGCACCAGAGCCCGCATCGCCTCCTAATCGTAGATGGCGGCATACTCCCATGAGTAGAAGCCATAAGAGAAGTTGTAAGCATCCTCGCTGATGGTCTCCTGCTCCAGCCAGCTAGGCAGCAGGGTGGAGATCACCTCCCGATTCGACACCTTGTCCCATAATAGGAGCGGGCCATCAAGCTCTTTCCAGGCACTTCTCTCCATAGTTAAAGTTGCGGTGCCCTCTCGGCACCTGCTTTACGGCGGTCCGCGCCTCTTCATGAAGCCCAGAGGTGTCAGCCGCCTTGCTGGGGATGCCGCTGGCCGAAGAAGTTACGGGGGCGGGATCCTTGGCCGGCTGGATCACTGTGGCCTTGCCTTTTCTTTGGCCCACGGTGGGCGCCTCAACCGTAGCCTTCGCCTTCTTGGGCTGTGGCGATGGAGGTTGTTCATGGCTCGACCGCTTCTGGACGACAGACGCCGGGATCTCGCGCTGTGCGGAGTCTGTGGCTAGAGCTCGGGCGAGCTCGCTTTGAATGACTCAGGAGCTCTCGTATGGGGGGTGCAGGGGGATGCCTCGCTCGCCTGTGAGAAGGGAAAGTTAAAGCGAACCATCGAAACAGAAAGGAAAAGCGCGAGTGGCTTAAATCCACCAAGCGGTACAGGGGCGAGGTTGTCCAGATTCCAGTGTAGGAAGGCGACCTTGAAGTTCTTCCCGGTGAAGAACCCGCACAAATCTGCTTCATGGACCCCCAGGTTAGGGGCGATAGCTCGCCTCGCTGAGCTGCAACGGCGAGAAGGGGACATTGTCGAAGTCCCCCTTGACGAACATGATCTTCTTAAGCCAATTATGTCGCTTGTTGACGGTCTCTCGCACCTTAATGTGGGGGCTGGATAAATGGGCGGTCCCATCCTTATTCGCGTGGAAAGAGAACAACTTACGGAAGACCATGAGTCTGATCTCAACTTGCTCTTCCCTCAAGAAGCAGGCAAAACTGACCATGACTGCTACGGAGTTCAGGGTCATCTGGTCGAGGATGATCCCGAAATATTTCAATATCTGGCGCACCTTTGCCATAGAGGGAGCCGGAGGCCAGCCTCAAAGTGCGCCACCGGGATGGCGAGCTCCCCCTCCATGAGGTCATTTATTCTTTCTCCCTCCCCAGGCCGCCTCGCCATGAAACCTGGCGGTATGTAGTCGCTTATCACCTCGAAGAACTCACCTTTGGAAATGGCGGTGGTGGGGAAATCATGCTCAGAAAAAGTCCAGGCGCACTTGCCTCAATCGTGCGCGTCGCCACTACAACCACCAATCTTGCAGAACTTGTTGAACAGTGTGAGAGAGTTCTCGCAGGAAGCGAGCGAGTCGAGGGTCGCAGGAAGCAAAAGCTAAGGGAAGTTTTAAATGCGGTGGGTGAGAAAAAACCGGCAAGGCCAATTTATAGAAAGAAAAAGGATGGTAAAACATTCCACTGGCGGGAAAAGTGCGGATAGCAAAAAGAGCCCTTACATTTTGACTTCCTGGTTTGCGGTCGCGCTATAAAGACTACCCGACAACGACCTATGCTTATACGTGCCTGCCCTAGAAGCATGCGAGTTGCGACTCACACCCGCCCGAAACAACGGGCGAGTCATGCGGGTTCGCGATCAGCAAGCTCCCGGCCCGCTCCGACGGAGATTAAATAGACGGGTTAAGGAAGCCGACCCTATGAACTCGCGTCGGCTTAAAGAAGTAGAAGGCGAGCAGAAGCGCCTCATCCACGTCTAATCAGAAAAAAGGATGGCAAACATAATGAAATAACATGCGAGAAGCGTCGAGCCCGTCGGCGGGCGAGAGAGTAAAGTTATTACATACATTGAAAATGTTGAAATAAATGTCCTCCTTGAACCAACCAGACTGGAGTGTGGGTGCGTCCTTACCTGGAGACTAACCACGGGGAGGGGGTAAGCGGGTCAGTACTGGATCCATTTCCACCTGCCCTGCCCGCGCGTCCCGGTTCGGGGCGGCATGCGAGGATAGTGGTAATCGCGAACCGCTACCAGATCCTGCTGGGCCAGGCTGACTTGCTCCATGGCGTGCCTAAGCCGCTCCTCGGCCCGCGTAAAATGCACTCCAGGAGAAGTAACTTCCTCCCCTCCAGCTGGGCGTCGCGCTCCATCTAGAGCCGTGAGCCGCGCCTCCCTCTCAATGTTGTCCCGGTCAACCATGTTGAAGATCTCCTGTAGCAGCAGAGTATGCTTCTGAAATAGCCGTGTCACTTGTCTCTTCATCGCTGCTAAATTCGTAGGGTCTCCCAAATACTCTAAAATCCCCTCTATGTCAAGGGGATGCGAATTTCCCTCGCTCATCTCGGCATCAGAGAGGACTGCGTTATAACCTGCGAAGAGAAAAGTCAGAGGGGACGAGCGATAACAAAACAGGCACAAGTACGAGCTAACCAGGGGTCAGCACATTGCCCGCACCCGCAGATGGATGAGAAGAACCCGGTCGGCCCTGGAAGAGTTCCCCCTCGAGAGCTGCAATGGATTTCCACAGCCAGGTGGTAATCAATGACCGAGAAGTGTCCGGAGGCGGGCGCCCCAGGCCCGAGGGGCTGGCATCCCGCTCAAATGAGAGCGGGGGGAACCCCCTTCCCCTCCCCTATCTCTGCCCTCACGAGGATGCACCTGTGGTAAGAAAAGTCAGAAATGAAGCAACAAGTCAGGCGGGGATGCGTGCATGCCTCAGGAATGACCTCGGTGCATGCTGACGAGTTGGAGCCCGAGAAGTCGTTTGTCGGGGACTGCCTGATGATTCTCCCCTTTATCGGCCTGAAAAGGGGGCGGGCGACCCACGCGCCAACCACGGTGCGGCCTCAAGCGCCTCCTCTCTGGCCTTTTGGCTCGCAGCTGCAAGCCGAGCTCGCACTTCCTCACTGACAGGCATTGTGCAGCTATAATTCTCTGAGAAAGGCAAATGGGGGTAGGGATTTTCCAGAGTACTCGCTGGCGTATTTATAGCCAGGGAATGGGACCCACCAGAAGATTCCTTGACCGCTCAGCACAACACTCACCGAACACGTGGGTTGGATGATTCTTTCCGAGCTTGGTCAAGCTCAAAAAGAGCGGGATTGTGTACAACCCCGTGTTCGCTGAGTGGGCCCGCCAGGATAGGCGAGCGGACCAAGGCCCCCTACCCGCTCCAGAGCAGCATGCGGGTAGGTACTGAGTGGCCAGATCGCTCTCGCCAAAGCCATAAGGGCGAGCCGCGCAAGATGGCCCCTCCCCCCCCCACCCCGCAATCGCCTTAAATTCGTCGAGCAGAGTTTGGGCTCTGCATTCATCGAGTAGAGGTCCGAGTGTTGGGTACATTGGTCAAATGTACCTGATTTGAAGAAGCCTCACCCAACTCAATGATATACATCATAATGTATTTGATGTTTGTTTGAGTTACTTGTGCAGGTTAGGTATACACTGGACTGAAGCTAAAAGTTTCTAAGTCCATGTGTCGACACCCAGAGGGAAAGTGTCGACACTTGAGAAAGCTTGTGTCGACACCCAGACAAGCAGTGTCGACACTTGGAGTAATTGTGTCGACACCTGGGAAGAAGAGTCGACACCAGACAGAAAGTGTCGACACAAGGAGCTGTGTCGACACTCAGTGAAGAAGTATGCAGAAAAGCAGTGTCGACACTTAGCAGAAGTGTCGACACCCTGAAGAACTGTGTCTACACCAGAAAGTGTCGACACTCGGAGTTGTGTCGACACTCAGCAAGAATCTGCAGAGTCTAAGTACAAGTGTCGACACTCAACACAATGTGTCGACACTCAAACAGCAGAGTCAACATATGAAGAATGTGTCGACACTCAACACAATGTGTCGACACACACCCAAAGGAGTCAACACTTGAAGTATGTGTCGACACTCAGCACAATATGTCGACACACAACCAGAAGTGTCAACACTTGAAGAAAGTGTCGACACCCAGCACAATGTGTCGACACTTAGTTGAAGACTCTACACTTGAAGAAAGTGTCGACACAAGGAGCTGTGTCGACACTAAGGGAATGTATCGACACTCAGCTGAGGAAACAAAATTGAAGACTTGTGTCGACACCAAGAAGTAGTGTCGACACTTGACAGTTTCAACACATGAAGATGTGTCGACACAAAGAAGATGTGTCGACACTTAGAAGAATACAGTTAAAGAATGAATAATAAGTACTTGTGTCGACACTCAATTTCAGTGTCGACACATGCAGAAGAATCAGTGTCGAGACATACAAGGAATTGTGTCGATACCTTGTAGACTTGTGTCGACACTTACACAACATGTGTCGACACTTAGTCTATAAGTGTCAACACTTGAGAACAGGAAGTCTCGACACTATCTGACAGTTAGAGAATTTCAAGAAGTGACTGGTTGACATGACAGCTGCCGATCCAGCCGGTCTACAGCAACTGTCAGAGAAGTCAGAAGTCTGTAATGAACCGGACCAGCCGGTTACCATGAAGGAAGCCTATAAATAGGCACTCACAGTTTACAGAAGTGGTTGTTGATGTAAGAATTACAAGTTGTTACAAGTAGTTGTCAAGAATACTTAAAGTGGTTGATCAGATTCTTCAAGCAATCAGGAAAGTGATACACAGAGGATCAACACAAGAAGATCTGGCAGTCCAACTGCAGATCTAAGAAGTTGGAGAGAGAGAGCTCCAATCAAGAATTCAGTCTTTGGAACTAAGGCTGAGAAGAAGGATTCAGAATCATCTGGATCTCAAGAAGCAGAGGTCAAGGATCAACTGCAGAAGATTCAGACTAATTCAGTTCTAACTCAAGAAGCTTTGAAGGAAGCTAAGTCAGTTTGGATCTAGCTGAGTTCTTCCAAGAACTTTTCAAGGAACTCTCAACTCATCTCTTATTTTCAGAGTTGTAGAGATAGCTATTGTATTTCTATTTTAACTTGTAGGATCCATTGGATCTGAGAGAATTGTAAGCCTATATTATAAAGGCTGAGGGTAGGGCTTGGTTGCCTGAGTGTAGGAGTTGAAGAACTCTGAGTGTAGGCCTTAATTGGCTGAGTGTAGGCCTGGGTAGCTGAGTGTAGGCCTTTGTGGCTGAGTGTAAGGCTTTGGGCCTGAGGTGAAGGAACCTAGTTGGGTTCTGAGATAGTGGAGAAGGTTGGACGAATCTAGTACACTGCTAGATAGGCGAAGGGGGAAAGTGGATGTACCCAAAGATTGGGGAACCACTATAAATTAGTGTGTCTGCTGTGTTGTGCTGTGCTGTGAATTAACTGTAATTGCTGTTAGCTGTAGAATTCTGTGGAATAACTGTTGTGCTGCCAACAAAGTTTTAAAAAGGTTTAGGTCACCTATTCACCCCCCCCCTCTAGGTGTTTAGGTACCATATCTTTCAAGTGGTATCAGAGCCAGGTTCCTCAAAACAAGGACTAACAGTCTAAGGAGATCCTGTTTGGCAGAAACAGTCTAAGTCAGAAAATAGATTCAAGAAATTCAAGAACTTCAAGAAACATGGGTTCTTATGAGAATCACAAAGAGTTGGGTTCCATGAAGTTACCCATATGCAGGAAGGAGATTTTTGGAATCTGGAAAGAAAGGGTTAGGCTATTTATGGAGGCCTCAGACCCAAGAATCTACATCACAGTTAAGGAAGGGCCTTATGTGCCAATGAAGATTTCAGTACTGGATGCAAATCAGAGGACTCCAAAGGATTTCTCTGAGATGACCAAGGATGAAATTGTCCTAGCCACTATGGACAAAAGGGCACAAAACATTATAGTAAGTGCCATTGATGATGCAACTTTTCAGAACCTAATTCACTGTAAAACAGCAAAAGAAATGTGGGATACCCTCATTGTCTATATGGAAGGTTCTGAAGAAGTTAGGCAAGATAGAAAGTCCTTGCTTAATCAAGAGTATGAGAGCTTTAGGCAAGGAAGAGGAGATAGCATCACTGAATGCTACAAGAAGTTCTATAGAATTGTTAATGAACTCATGTCGTATGGAAGAGAGTTCACTAACTATGAATTGAATGATAAGTTCTTGAGGTCCCTAACCAAAGATTGGGACACTAAGATCTGTGCCATCAGAGAAATGGCAAAGTTGGGAGAAATTCCTCCTCCCACACTGTTTGGCAAGTTGCTGTCTTATGAGATGCAGCTGTCTGTGAGAAAAGAGGAGGAAAAATCAACAAGGACTGAGCATAGGGAAAGGACTGTTGCCTTCAAGTCAGAAGTACCTAGAAAAGGCAGGACTAAGTCATCAACTCCTCCTCCAGAGGTAGTTGAATCAGAATCTGATGAATCTGTTAGCACAAAGTCTACAAGCAGTGAAAGTGATGAAGACTTTGCTGCATTCACCAGACATTTTCAGAAATTCCTAAAGAAGAAACAATGGAGGTCCAGACCTTCATTTTCCAAAGGGAAAGAAGTCCAGTATCAGGAGAAGAAACCTTCAAAGAAGGACAAGAAAAAGACAAAGACTAGTAAGGCAACTGGGTCTAAGATAGTGTGTTATTGCTGCAATAGACAGGGTCATGTTATTGCAGATTGTCCTGAGAGAAGAAAAGAATCCAGTGACAAAAAGAAGACTCACTTCAAAGGAAAGAAGGAGAAGTCCTTTGTTGCAAAGAATGAGAAGACTCTTTCAGACATTTCTTCTTCAGACACTGAGACAGATGCTGAAGCCTATATAGGGCTATTTGCTGAAGATGAAGAGGAGTTTATGCAGATCATGGAATCAATCTATGAACAAGAAGAGTGTCAGTGCCAAGGACTGATGACATTGACTGAAAGTACCAAAATCCTGGAGCAGCGAGGACCTAGTCAGGTACAAAGTCCAACTCAATGTTCAGATTTCAGTTCTAGTTCAGAGTCATATTCATCTTCATCAAGTGATGGAAGTGTTTCTGAATCTGAGGGAGATATTCATCAGCTCTTAGATGAATATAAAGTACTATTGCAAGCCTATAAGAAAAGCAAGTCCCTTGCCAAAAGTCAGGCAAAGGAAATTGCTGATCTAAAGGCAGCTGCAACAGACTTTGAGAAGGAATTTGATCAAAAGCTCAATGAGGTAGCCAGGCTGAAACACATTACTGTGATTCAGATGGGAACTATCACTTATAAAAATGATCAAATTAAGTTACTGGAGATCAATCTTCAGAAGGAAAAAGAGCTAGTTGCTAGGTTTTCAAAACCTAAATCAGTGCTACCCTTGATTGATGAATTTGTTCATCATAAAGGAAAGGCTGGATTGGGCTTTAAACCAGCTAGGACTATTCAGGATCAGTCCAAGTCCAAGGGCAAAGCCCCAACATTCAATAAGCCTGCTGTAGTCAAGACAGCCAAGTATGTACCTAAGCAAAGGTACAACAAGTTTGAATGCTGGTGTTGTGGCAAGGTTGGCCACTTTGCCTTGGATTGTTGGCACAATGCCAGTGCCAAGTTGAGTAGCAAGTTACCTGGTGGAAATCCAGCTGATAGCTATGTCAAGTTGCAAACTAACAATCACCAAGGACCCAAGTTTACTTTGAGTTCTAAGGTTCATTAATTTGTTTTGCAGGTGAATCCAAGTGGCCATACCCCAACATGGTACTTGGATAGTGGATGTTCCAGACATATGACTGGAACAAGGGGACTACTGAAGGACTACATTCCAATCAAAAATGGTCCTAAAGTGACCTTTGGTGGTTCTGAAAAAGGAATCATCAAAGGGTTTGGTAACATCTCTTCAAACCTTGTTACCATTACTCAAGTGGCTTATGTTAAAGGGTTGAAACACAACCTCATTAGTATAAGTCAGTTAAGTGATGTAGGGTATGACATCTCATTTGTTAAAAATGGTTGTCATATCAAGAGGTCAAGTAATCAAGAGATCATTTTGACAGGATATAGAAAGAGGAATGTCTACTGCTTAGACATTATGAGTGAGAACAATGGTTCTCCTGTTTGTCTTGTAGCTGATGAGACAGTCTCTCATTGTGTCAAGTGGCACAAGAGGCTAGCTCATCTTAACTACAAGACTATTAGCAAACTCTTTAGCAAAGAGTTAGTGAGGAATGGTCCTCAAGTTAAGTGTATCAAAGATGGCATTTGCTCAGCTTGTCAAAAGGGCAAGCGGACTAAATCCACCTTCAGAAGCTTAGACAACAAAGATGCTGTGAGGTGTTTATACCTCTTACATATGGATCTATTTGGTCCAATGCCAGTTCACAGCTTAGGTAGGAAGGTCTATACCTTTGTAGTTGTTGATGACTACTCAAGGTTTTTCTGGGTGTTCTTCTTAAGGCAGAAATCTGAAACACCTAGTGTCTTCTATAGCTTTGTTAAGCAAATTCAGAATGAATTGAACTGTACAGTGGTCAAAATTAGAAGTGACCATGGTACTGAGTTTCAGTCTGAAAGCATGACAAAACTGTGTGAAGACTTTGGGATATTTCAAGAATTCTCTTCACCTAGAACACCTCAGCAGAATGGCATTGCTGAGAGGAAAAATAGGACCTTGATAGAGGCTGGTAGATCCCTATTAAGTGATTCATCACTGCCAGAGTATTTCTGGGCTGAAGTAGTTAACACTGCATGCCATGTGATAAATAGGGCTACCATCACTAAAAGGTTAAATAAGACCCCCTATGAAGTTGTGAAAGGCAGGAAACCAAACCTATCCTATTTCAGGATTTTTGGTTGCAAATGCTTCATACTTAACAATGGGAAGTCTTACTTAACTAAGTTTGCTGCCAAGTCCCAAGAGGGAGTGTTTGTTGGGTACAGCAATAATAGTAAGGCTTATAGAGTCTACAACTTGACTACACAAGTTGTAGAGGAGTCTGTGCATGTAGTTTTTGATGAGACACAACTAATTAACAATGAGTTGTCTAGCAATGTATGCAGCCCCACAGGTCTTACTAAGAAGATGGACAAGCTAACCATAGAAGATGTACCTGCTGCAAGACAGCAAGTAGAAGGAGATGGCTTATGTCCAGGGGGAGAACTACATGTACCAGGAGCTGAAGAAGTACAAGGAACTCAGCATGATGAAGATGCTGTAGAAGTACAACCAGAAGTAAGGATGCCTCCAGCCAATAGGCATCTAAGAGATCATCCAGTAGTGCTGATAATTGGAGATCCAAGACAAGGTGTTCAGACAAGGAGCAGAAATCAGAATGCTGTAGTATATTCAAGTTTTCTGTCTCAAATAGAGCCAAAGAAATTTGAAGAAGCTATACAAGATCCACAGTGGACTGAAGCTATGCAAGAAGAACTTAATCAGTTCAAAAGGTGCAAAGTTTGGGAGCTGGTTCCAAAGCCTAAAGACCACAATGTTATAGGAACTAAGTGGATCTACAGAAATAAGTTAGATGAACAAGGGGTCATCATAAAGAATAAAGCAAGACTGGTTGCAAAAGGATATAGGCAAGAAGAAGGTATTGATTTTGATCAAACCTTTGCCCCAGTAGCTAGACTGGAGGCCATAAGGATGTTCTTGGCCTATGCAACTTATCAAGGATTCAAGGTATACCAAATGGATGTGAAGTCAGCATTCCTAAATGGTAATTTGAAAGAAGAAGTCTATGTGGAGCAGCCTGCAGGTTTTGTTGATCCAACTTTACCTCATTATGTGTATAGACTTAGGAAAGCATTATATGGGTTAAAACAAGCACCTAGAGCTTGGTATGAAACCCTAATCTAGTTTCCTCATTGAGAACAAGTTCACAAGGGGAAAATAGATAAGACTCTATTCCTTAGGGAATCTAGAGGCAAAGTCATACTTGTCCAAATATATGTAGATGACATTATATTTGGGTCTACTGAAAGTAGCCTTTGCAAAAAGTTTGCAAAGCTTATGCAAAGTCAATTTGAGATTAGTAGTATGGGAGAACTAAAGTTTTTCTTGGGTCTCCAAGTTAAACAGACTGGAAGTGGTCTATCCATATGTCAGTCTAAGTTCACCCTAGAACTCATAAGGAAGTATGGTATGGATTTATCCAGTACCATGAAGACTCCTATGGGGTCAAGTATGTCTCTAAGCAAGGATGATGCAGGGAAACCTATAGATGAAACCTTGTATAGAGGGATAGTTGGCTCCCTACTATACTTGACTGCAAGTAGGCCTGACATTATGTATGCTACATGTGTTTGTGCCAGGTATCAAGCCTGCCCCAAAGAGTCTCACTTGACTGCAGTCAAGAGAATCTTGAGATATCTAAAGGGCACTCCCTATCTAGGCCTCTGGTACCCTAGGAATGGAGATTTTGATCTAATAGGCTATTCAGATGCAGACTTTGCAGGATGCAAAGAAGATAGAAAGAGCACTACTGGATCCTGTCAATTCCTAGGTGGAAGACTTATTTCATGGAGCAGTAAGAAGCAAACCAGTGTGGCTATTTCCACAGCTGAGTCAGAATATGTAGCTGCAGGAAGTTGCTGTGCTCAACTTCTGTGGATTCAACATCAGCTAGAAGACTATGGATTTCAGGTAAGTAGAACTCCACTTTACTGTGATTCTACAAGTGCTATTTCAATAGCTAACTATCTTGTATCACATAGTAGAACTAAACATATTGAGATTAAATATCACTTTCTTAGGGAGCATGTAGAAAGAAATGATATTGCACTTGAATATGTTAAAACTGATAATCAGATAGCTGATATGTTTACTAAGCCCTTAGAAGAAGCTAAGTTCAATAGGTTCAAAATTGAACTAGGTATGATAAACTTAGACTAAGTTTACAGAACCAAAAATTGGCTAAGTAAAAAGGTGTCGACACATAGACAAGTCTATGTCGACACAGAATAGTAAGTGTCGACACTTCAGGAAAATGGTGTCGACACATCTAGGAAGTTGGTGTCGACACTTCAGAATGTTAGTGTCGACACATGTCGAGTTGGTGTCGACACATCCAATAAGGTGTCGACACTTAAGTTTTACTCAGAATTTTCTAAGTAAAGTCTCGACTACATGTCGAGTAGTGTGGTGTCGACACTTAACCAAGTGTCGACACATAAAATCTGTTGACTAAACTTGTGTCGACACATGAGTGTCGAGACATTATAAGTCAGTGTCGACACTTATTGTCAGTGTCGACACATCTTTAGTAATCCATCCCGCCTGTTCGTCTTCAAACAGAAAGGTATAAATAGGATTCTGTCTTTGTGTGTCGACACGCTTTCAGAGTTTCGAGACCAAACTACTGTGTCGACATTTCTCTCTTCTAAAGACTAATTCTCCAAACCCTAATGGCTCCCAAGCTGGAAGAGAACGTTAACGAAGGCTATGAACTGGTTCGTGGCGCATTCGACGATGGCGATCAAGAATAAAATCAGTGTGGTAACCCTAGTCACCGATTCAGGATTGGAGTACTTGGTTTCAGAACCAACTAAAATATGGAAGAAGGAAGTTCTTGAATTCCTTACTGGAGGGTCTGTAGATGACTCAGGTTACAGAATCAAATCAAGGGTGCATGGCACCAAGGTCAAGATTTCACCCAATCTCTGAGAAAGGTACTTCAGCTACCTAAAGTTCAAGATGAAGAGGAAGTGACTACATCTAAGACCAGGGAAGCACTTACCTGGTGTGGTCTAGATCCTAAGCTGAAGATAGGATCAGTATTCAACAGGAGAGGAATGAATACCCAAGGAAAATTTCTGTCAGAAATTGTGGGTAAAGTAATACTCAGTAAGACTGGAGGCATGACAGGGTGTCAGCCTCCATGTTCAGTGTTATGACCAGAATCATTTTCAACCTCAAAACAGACTGGTCAATGGTTGTGTTTGAGAAAGTTAAGGAGAGTCTGAAGAAGCCCAATCTGGGCAGGATACTAAGTCTCTACCTGGCTGGTACAATACCAGAGGTAATGAGTAATGCTGCTGCTACTAAAATCAATCACATGAGAAGGATGGACAAAGGATATTTTCCAGGTGGGAAAGAGTACTATCTCAGGAAGTTCCTACTCTAGAGAAGCAAGTCTCTAAGAAGGATTCCCCTCCAACGAAGAAGAGGAAGATAGCTGCTGTGACTCAGGAGTCCTCCAGCAGCTCAGGTAGTGAAGAACATGTTGTTTTCACTCCTGATAGTCCAATAGATGTGGCTGCAGAGAAGTCTCCTGCTCCTCAAGAGCCAGCTAAAATCCAGGAGGAGCCTCCAGCTGTAGAACAACCCTCTACACTGGAGAGTGAGCAAGCTACACTCATTATCCAAGAGGTACTTCTGACCTCAATACTTTAGATTTTTCTGTAATAGATTCTGATTTGTCTGATGTCCATCAGCAAACTCAGCAAGCAACTCAAGAACCAGATGTTGTTCTCCAAGACACATCAGTAGTACCAGAAGTAGTTCCTGATAAAGTAGTTGATGAACACAGTACATCTCCTGCACAGTCACCTCCTGAATACACAATGGAAGACCTCTTTCTGAATCTAGATCAAGAGGATTTTGACATGGACAAGAATGCTGCTGATGAAGAGAAGGGTGCTGCTGCTGAGGGGGAGAACTTGGATGTTCAGGAAGAGCCTATAAGGCTAGACACTGAGAAGGCACTAGATGTGCAAGATGACAAAGCCTCAAGCCCTAAGGATAGGGTGAATATAGCAAGTACTTCAGAGTCTGAGGATGATGAGACTGAACAAGCTAAAAAGAAGAAATTCTTTGTATTCAAAAGGAGTCAGAGCTACAAGAAGGCTCTACAAACTGTTGCTCAACACTCTCTAGTCCAACAAGCTCCATCAACTGATTACAGTGGATTAATGGTAGCAATGCAAGTTAAGCTGGATGAGCACAGGAGGGCCATAGAAAATATATTGATGAGGGCCAAAAATCTTTACAATTTGACTTAGCTCAAGACATCAAGTCAATCAGGTTTGAGATGAATCCTGAATAAGAAAGAAATGAATGAATGCTTCCACAAGGTGGAAATGCAGTGGTATTCCTGGCTAAACATCAAGAACAAATTAAGACTCAAGTAGATGATATAGCACTAAAGCAAGGCTATGTGCTGGAGAATCAACTAAGAATGAATGATAATTTGACTGCATCCCACAATGCAATAGTCACTGAACTGAAGAGTAAGTCTGCTGAACCTTCAACATCATCTGCTGCTGCCAAGGCTGAATTTGATAAAGTATTTCAGGACGAAATTGCTTGCTGTCAAGACTGCCATTAAAATTCACAGAAGGTCATTTCTGAACAGCTTACTAAGCTTAGACCTTATTTTAAGGAAGGAATCAGGTACTTGGACAGTCAGATTAGATTCCAGAAGGATGATGTAAGAGACCATGTAGCCCAAGAAGTCATAAAGGGGGGAGAGTGTTAGTCAAGGCCAGTTCTGAGCATGCAAATGGATTTCAAATTCAATCAGGGCTACACTTGGATATCCTCCCCTGTGTGATGACAATGAAGTTGCTGAATCTGGACTGAACCCTGCCTATTTTGGAGGTGAGCCACAAGAAGTAGCTCAAGTCATTTATCCACCTCCAGATTTTGAAATGATTCATGCAGAGGTGAGCACTATGTATAGCCCATCTGGGGCAAGGACAATGTCCATTTAGAAAGGTTACTCAACCTATTACAGCAGCTATGAAAGAGGCTATGGACAAAGAAGAAGAGACAAGGCTGTCAAAGAAGAAGTTCAGGGAACTGGCTGAGCAAAAACCAGATTTTGAACAGTGGAGCCCTACTTCTAGGTAACATCATTCTCACAGCCTGGAAAGCAGCCAAGGACAATGCACATGAGAGGAACAAATGGTTCTCAGAAGCAGAATGGAGAAAGCATGAGATTAGGCAGGAAGCCATTGTCCAGTATAGAAGGAAGGCTAAGTTAGGAAAGCTACCTCCTACAGTTGTGGAGCCTAGCAAGTACTTTCCTAAGCCCTATCATTATTTTGAGAGGCAGAAAATCAAGGCTGAAGAACTAAAGAAGAAGGACTCCAAAGGAAAGAAGATTGCTGATACTGAGCCTGCTGCTGCTGCTGCTGTAAAAGCCAAAGTGCAAGCTGAGAAAGGCATAGTTATAAAAGAACCTGATCAGAATTAGACTAAGATTAGACTGGAAAATGTGGTAATCTGTTACATCTGAACATTTTTGTAAATCATTGACAATGTATTAAACACAATGTTTGAACAGTTTTTGATAAATATATTTCATGATTGTTCAGTAGAATGTGTCTAATTCTTGTTTGTTCTGTAATGTTGAATGAGTATATGTGTGTAGTTTTACATGTTCATGTTAACCCTGTTGATTATAATCTGCTTTTCATCATTTTGTAATTTTTTAATTATGAATGGTGTATATCATTGACTAAGGGTTATGACTTCTCCAAATAGGGGAGATTGTTGGGTACATTGGTCAAATGTACCTGATTTGAAGAAGCCTCACCTAACTCAATGATATACATCATAATGTATTTGATGTTTGTTTGAGTTACTTGTGCAGGTTAGGTATACACTGGACTGAAGCTAAAAGTTTCTAAGTCCATGTGTCGACACCCAGAGGGAAAGTGTCGACACTTGAGAAAGCTTGTGTCGACACCCAGACAAGCAGTGTCGACACTTGGAGTAATTGTGTCGACACCTGGGAAGAAGAGTCGACACCAGACAGAAAGTGTCGACACTTGGAGCTGTGTCGACACTCAGTGAAGAAGTATGCAGAAAAGCAGTGTCGACACTTAGCAGAAGTGTCGACACCCTGAAGAACTGTGTCTACACCAGAAAGTGTCGACACTCGGAGTTGTGTCGACACTCAGCAAAAATCTGCAGAGTCTAAGTACAAGTGTCGACACTCAACACAATGTGTCGACACTCAAACAGCAGAGTCAACATATGAAGAATGTGTCGACACTCAACACAATGTGTCGACACACACCCAAAGGAGTCAACACTTGAAGTATGTGTCGACACTCAGCACAATGTGTCGACACACAACCAGAAGAGTCAACACTTGAAGAAAGTGTCGACACCCAGCATAATGTGTCGACACTTAGTTGAAGACTCTACACTTGAAGAAAGTGTCGACACAAGGAGCTGTGTCGACACTTAGCAAAGAACAGAAAAGTTTACAAAGATATTCTAAGTACAAGTGTCGACACTAAGGGAATGTGTCGACACTCAGCTGAGGAAACAAAATTGAAGACTTGTGTCGACACCAAGAAGTAGTGTCGACACTTGACAGTTTCAACACATGAAGATGTGTCGACACAAAGAAGATGTGTCGACACTTAGAAGAATACAGTTAAAGAATGAAGAACAAGTACTTGTGTCGACACTCAATTTCAGTGTCGACACATGCAGAAGAATCAGTGTCGAGACATACAAGGAATTGTGTCGACACCTTGTAGACTTGTGTCGACACTTACACAGCATGTGTCGACACTTAGTCTATAAGTGTCGACACTTGAAGAACAGGAAAGTCTCGACACTATCTGACAGTTAGAGAATTTCAAGAAGTGACTGGTTGACATGACAGCTGCCGATCCAGCCGGTCTACAGCAACTGTCAGAGAAGTCAGAAGTCTGTTATGAACCGGACCAGCCGATTACCATGAAGGAAGCCTATAAATAGGCACTCACAGTTTACAGAAGTGGTTGTTGATGTAAGAATTACAAGTTGTTACATGTAGTTGTCAGAATACTTAAAGTGGTTGATCAGATTCTTCAAGCAATCAGGAAAGTGATACACAGAGGATCAACACAAGAAGATCTGGCAGTCCAACTGCAGATCTAAGAAGTTGGAGAGAGAGAGCTCCAATCAAGAATTCAGTCTTTGGAACTAAGGCTGAGAAGAAGGATTCAGAATCATCTGGATCTCAAGAAGCAGAGGTCAAGGATCAACTGCAGAAGATTCAGACTAATTCAGTTCTAACTCAAGAAGCTTTGAAGGAAGCTAAGTCAGTTTGGATCTAGCTGAGTTCTTCCAAGAACTCTTCAAGAAACTCTCAACTCCTCTCTTATTTTCTGAGTTGTAGAGATAGCTATTGTATTTCTATTTAACTTGTAGGATCCATTGGATCTGAGAGAATTGTAAGCCTATATTATAAAGGCTGAGGGTAGGGCTTGGTTGCCTGAGTGTAGGAGTTGAAGAACTCTGAGTGTAGGCCTTAATTGGCTGAGTGTAGGCCTGGGTGGCTGAGTGTAGGCCTTTGTGGCTGAGTGTAAGGCTTTGGGCCTGAGGTGAAGGAACCTAGTTGGGTTCTGAGATAGTGGAGAAGGTTGGCCGAATCTAGTACACTGCTAGATAGGCGAAGGGGAAAGTGGATGCACCCAAAGATGGGGAACCACTATAAATTAGTGTGTCTGCTGTGCTGTGCTGTGCTGTGAATTAACTGTAATTGCTGTTAGCTGTAGAATTCTGTGAATAACTGTTGTGCTGCCAACAAAGTTTTAAAAAAGGTTTAGGTCACCTATTCACCCCCCCCTCTAGGTGTTTAGGTACCATATCTTTCACGAGCTCAGCATTCATCGAGTAGAGGTTTGAGCTCGGTATTCGTCGAGAAGAGGTTTGAGCTCCCCATTCGTCGAGCAGAGGTTTGAGCTCGGCATTCGTCGAGCAGAGGTTTGAACTCGGCATTCGTCGAGGAGAGATTTGAGCTCGACATTCGTCGAGCAGAGGATGGAGTTCGGCGATAGGCGAGCGGAGGTCGACACACTTTGAACTAACATTCGGGGTTGAACTCGTCGAGCCCAGAATAGTGAGCTCCTCTGGAGATTTCATAGTGATAATCTTAGACCGTCCGGCCCGCTTTCCTATTGGATACTCGACCGCTAGCACCGCTCCAGAGCGAGCACCGGCGGGTCGCGGTGGCCTGCCTCGTGCTCGCCCAAGGAGAGAAGGCGAGCTGCGGGAGACAAGTCGCACCCGCCCCATTGGGGTAGAGAGTAGTGGCGAGCTGACCTCCAAATCCTTGGGACTGCCCAGCGGGGCCCACGGGCAAAATTACCTGGATTCCCTTCCCAGAGGTGTGAATAGCTTGTTAGAATGGCGAAGTTACGCTGTTGGCAGACCATGTTGGGCTGCACATAGCTATTCAAAACAACGGAGGTTGGCTATTTGCATGCCGTCTTCATAAATCTATAAATAAGACCCAAGGGCACCTCAAAAGGCACGCTTAACAATATTCAGATCTTTTTGTGCCTTTTGAGGCATCCTTAGCTCGGCTTTTGACTAAGTAGGGGATGTGCTCTTAGATTTTCCGGGTGTGTGGTGGATCCTCCCGCCGATCCCATGGGTCTGTTCCCATCTCTCTTGTTGTCTGGTTTGCAGGAGAGAAGTAGGTGTGTGATCACCCCTTCCCCAAGGGTGAACTCCACAAGGAACCGAGTTTTTGGTTTCAACAGGCTTGCTTTACACATCCTATTATGATACATGGCTTTCTAGTTATCATACAATTATTACAATATTTTATCAATTCTAAATATAATGGAGACATATCATGCTAATAAGCCAGTTTTATTAGCAACCTAATTATGCACTGATTTACAAGTTATTTGAGCTTGAGAGTGAAAGCTGCATAAGTTAACACTACAAATAATTATGAAGGATAATTGAATCATTTTTTCTAACTGGTGTGCTTGATTAGGTTCATCGTAAGCACATCTATCTTAATTCATCAATTTGCAAACTTAGTCTCTATACAAGAGAGAGAGAGAGAGAGAGAGAGAGAGAGAGAGAGAGACTTACCTTGAGGCTTGCTGCCTCTAGCTTTTGAGGATTACAAACTTAATAGTCTCAACATTAGTTTATTGCTTTATATGGAGCATATTTCTTGAGCAATCATCTAGTCCTAGACATTTGACTGGAACATCCAATTTCCAAATACCAAGTCTTATCTAGATAGTTGTTTGGACTATCCTGCAAAAAACATCATTTACCCTTACGCACCCAATAATTATTGGGTCCTAAGTTCTTGTTAGCATTATAAAACTTTTGTCCAACTCTATGCATGGATTGAGCACCTTTCTGTCCACTAGCCACATTCGGGTTGTGCCAACAATTGTTGGGTATTGTATCCACAATGTACCTGATTTGAAGAAGCCCCTGGACAAGCTAAGGTCAATAGACAATGTATTTGATAAAATCTCTCAAGTTGTGCTTGCAGTTATTCCACGCTAAGTGCACACCAATGTCAGGGTGCAGTAGGTCAATATACACGAGTCTGCATGACGTAATCCCTCATTGAGCAGATCAGTGTGTTGGCCTACGTGTACTCTCTCTATTGGAGTGCACTTACTTTCAAGTACAGGACCGTGTTTATACAAGAGCAGACAAGGAGCAAGGATGGGTCAAGGAGCAGCTCTTGGGTGGAAAGACGAAAATTCGTCAAAGTACAATTCGACGAGAATCACCAAGTGATTCTCGCCGATTCGGCGAGAATCACTAGTGATTCTCGCCGAATCGTCGAGAATCATTAGTGATTCTCTCGATTCTTTCCGACTGCCTCAAAACGGTGCCAAGTAAGATTCGGCGAGAATCACTAGTGATTCTCGCCGAACCCATCGCAGAGCAGATCCTGAATACCAAGTTATATTCGTTGAGAATCAAAAAGTGATTCGGCGAGAATCACTAGTGACTCCCGACGAATCGTCGAGAATCACTAACTGATTCTCGCCGATTCGTCGAGAATCACCTGCGATTCTCGCCGATTTTTACTTAGCGATTTCTCTGGAAGCTGCTGGACCGGATTCTGCCGCTGGACTATTTTGAACCGGATTTCAGGATTCTTCTTGTGGGTCCCACAACGGTCAAATTGAAAGAATCTACAGTATATATATACGGGTATTTTGAACAGTAGTAATACACAGAAAAGAAGCCGAGCACGATCTAACCCTAAAATAGCGAATCTCCTCCGCCGTCGCCGTCGCCGCTCGCGCTAGTTAGTCGCCGCTGTTGATCGCGTGTCTTCCCGATCTCCGGCGACAGAAGCTTAGCCAATCTTAGAGTCTCACGCGTCTATCCAGAGATCTCTTGTCTCTCGATTTGTTGATCGGGAAAAACGTCCCCGTCCGAAGCGATCGAGACGACCGATCCTCGTGTGACCGTTGGTAGACCTAGCTAGCTTCGCTACGAAGTTTGGATCTCTAAAGAACAACAGCCGCACATCGTCGTCGCCGCCGATCCCGTGAACCTAGCCGCCGCTCTTCTTGCCGCCGCCGGTTCTGTGGAGATCCTCTCCAAGAGAGACCAAGGTTGTGGACTCTTTGAAGACTTCAAGATCACGTCGTCAACGAAGAGGGACACCGTAGTCTCCTCACGTAGTTTGTATTTCTTGTACATTCTATTTTACTTTTGTTGTAAAGGAACGTTGGTTCCGTGTTGTAAGGGTTGGGTGCAACTCGGTTTGTGGGAGTGTTGACTCCTACGTGTGGAAGCGTTCCTTCCGATAGTGCAGGGATTGGATTTCAATCCCGTTGGAGAAGAGACCGAGTCATCCCTGGTTGGGAGATAGGTCGAAGGGGGAAAGTGGATGTACCCAAGTCGGGGAACCACTATAAATATCTTGTGTACTCTGTTGTGCTGTGTTGTTTTATTTTCGTGTGCAGGTACAATTTAAATTCCGCAAAAGCGCTGCACGTCACCTATTCCCCCCCCCCATAGGTGAACATAGTTGACACTAGGTGGACTTTCAACAATCAATGGGAAAGTGGCCCACTTTCTTACAACACCAACATTTATGAATGTTGTACCTTCTCATCAGGACAACATAGAATTGTTGTCCATAAGAGATGTGATGTAACGACTCCATCCGTTCGTGACACGCCTGTTTCACAGGCCGTGTACCTCACACGGCTTTGGACACACCTGTGTCCCGCCAGTGTTCACTAAGCCTCATTTCCTTGTCCAAATATAGAGAAGGACACGGCCATGTGACACGCCCGTGTCACAGGCCGTGTTCCTAACTCGATTCCTCTCGAGAAGCGTCGAGTGGAATTCATCGACCCAAAGGAGGACACGGCCTTAGACATGCCCGTGTCGCAGCCCGTGTTCTCTCTCGAGAACTCGTCAAGTGCATTTCGACGAGCACTCGACACGCTGTTTAACCAAACAGAGCAGGACACGGCTTGGGACACACCCGTGTGACAGGCCGTGTTGCCCAGCCTTAGCTCAATCTTGGGATTTGGGGTGTTACATGTGAGCAGCTCCAGACTTTGCTGGATGAGCATTGCATGTGAAAGAAATGGTATACCTCTGATAACAATTGAAAGAAATGGTATATCTCTGATACCAATTGAAAGATAGGGGATAGATATAATATACTCTATAGGGGGTGAATATAGTTATTTAAAATCTTTTGGCGGTTTTTATAATCTATCAGTAAAATAGTGATAGTAGTAGTTATATAAAACGAAAAGGAAACTAAGCAAAACTTCACAACCACAGCACAGCAAAAGAAAGAAGAGTGAGCACACAGACAACACAAGAAATTATAGTGCTTCCCTAAATTTGGGTACATCCACTCTTCTACCACCCTGGTAGGAATCTACTAGCAGGTTTTTGATCAGGTGACTGCCACCACAGGTTTTTGCTCAGGTGCCCTATCACCACAAGATCTATTTGCAGGGAGATCTGACAACCCTTTAGGCTTTTGATCAGGTGCCCAAAAACAAACAAAAACTTTTGAATGGAGTTAATAAACCCTTTATACAAGGGTTAAGGAGTAGATGTTTTCTTCTCTTTCTCTAAGCAACAGAGAAGACATTAGTGGATTGCTGGTGTCAAAGCTCCCCATGAGATGTTGAAGTGTTCAGGAAGATTGGAGATTTGCACAGGGTGTAGGTCTTCAGATTTTTTAATCTCCAGCAAGCTTTCAGACTAATGTTCTTTGATTGTCTCTTGAAAGCTTTGAAGAAGAACAAAATGAATTTGTTCAGAATTTTTTTATCTTGATTTTTTGTGTGTCTCATGTATATATCTGGCCGTCTGAAAAGAATCTCTTTTTTATATCCTGCTATCTCATTCTGCTTTTGAATTTTGAATTATAAGTAGTAATTGCTGATTAGATTCTCGGAATTGAAATGGCTGGAATATAGTCTTTAATGAGTTTCCCCAACTGTCCCAGTAAAATAAGCAAGTAATTAACTATGATGAAATCCATAATTAATGCTGCCATGAACGGCTATATTCTTGAGAATATAAGCATTAATTACTCAGAGAACTACCGCCAAGGAATAGAATGTATTAGGGATAGAAATATGGAAAACTTATCATTCTGACTCAGAATAGAGTTTGTCGACCTCTGGGCAGATTTCGTCGAATGGAGTTCGAAGTTCGTCGAGCTGAGAAATCCTATTCGTCGACCTGAGCTCAGTGAAAATAAACTGGAAGGAATCTATCAAAGCTGATCTCTAGATTACATCGAGCTGAGGAATTGTCTTCGTCGACTTGAGCTCAGCGAACTTCAATCTGGAAATATCTTGTTAATTCTGAGCTCCAAGTTCATTGAACTGAGAAATCTATCTGAAGTAGAGTTCATGCGCTCAAATATCATCGAGCTCAACTCAAAGGAAGAACTCTGAGTTCGTCGGTCTGCGATCGGCGATCGTCGAGCTGAGTTCGAAGATCTTCGAACTAATAATCTGAACTCTAAATTCTTCTAAGTCTTGAGTCTCCTGAAGACCACTATAGGCTGGTCCAGGAAGGCTGATTCTAATGACTAGCCTAAACTCTAGGACTAAAAGACTTGACCCTAGCTATACAAGGTGGGATAAACTGTAACGCCTCCATCCGTCACATGGAATATAACGGTCGGTCCGGCCGCGGCCCCATGCCACATTTCATAGACAAACGGCGGAATTACGTGTGGAAATCAAAAATCTCATTCAACTCATATCCTAACTTAAAGCATTCTAGCGCAGCATTTTAAGTTATATGAACTCATCATAGCGAATGTCCACCAAATATATAAACACCACATTTATATATCGAAACCAGGAATGTCTACAACACACACATGATCATGGCCTTAAGGCCTTACAAGTTGCTCTTTACAAAATATAAAATTTTATACATCGGCACGCATGCCGGCCATACATGAAATCCAAACATTCTTCGCACGGCCTTCAAGAGCCTTAAGCAGCAAGCCTTTATTCTGCTCAATTCAATTCAACCCACCAGCACCTGCAAATATACATCCACCCAAGAGCGGTAAACAAAGCAATGGTCAGCATTAGCTAACCAATTATAATGACCATACCCCTTACCCGGGGTAGCGGTTCCTTCTCTGTATGCATTGCATGCATAATATCTATCAATCACAACAAGTGCGCACATGCACAAAAAATCACAAACGCCGGTCTCAACCAGATTCTCTGTGCACTCAGGGCACCTTACGGTGTACCGGACTCCGTGGCAATACCACCAATCAGAGAATTATTAAATTGTTGGCTGGCTGGTCCTAGTCACCCCAACCCGCAGTGTAAGACCCCCCTCCCCCTTACCAAGGAGGGCTACCGGATCTTATGCCCAGAACCGCCGTCTTACGGTGGTACTAACTCACGGGTTAGTCGACACCGCAACACGCCGATCCTGCCGGCTAGTACGATCATAAACCTGTAGGCCAACATGAGAAGAAAGAAGTAAACTGTAAATAAATGTCATCAGTCCACAAGTCACAGTACAATCATATAAAGGAAATGAATAGTACATCAATAGTCCACAGAATAGTACAGAAGAAAGAGTAAAAAGGGCTTATGCCCAGTACATCAAATCTCTCTCTCACAAAATAGTAGAAGCGGAAGCTAAACTAGATCATCAGATCTCGTCCCACCTGAGGATGCACAGTAGTGGTAGTAGCCTGCTGAAGTGGTATCTGCTCCTCATGCCCTGCCTCCTCGACGTGCTGGTGCTCCATCTCCACGGGCTCCTAAAAATAGTTGGTCACCGACCATTAGTCAAAAAGACTAAGTCGTTTCCTCCGCACCTCGCCCCGCACTCCTAGGCACCGAGCGGGAGGACGAAGCGGAGGACAACAAGGGGTAACAAAGTGGAAGCAGGTGACAATATCTAACTAGAGCTGTAATAAGTAATGTAATCCTACTCTAGCAGTTCTAAGTATGGTACAAGTAATAAGTAAGAGCGGTGCAGTAAAGGAAAGTAAAGAACAGTAACATGAACAAGTAAATAAGCTAAGCTACCACTATGCTATCATCACAAACGTACCCTAACTTATATAAATGCCCATACAATTATATAAGTTAGGATTTCCAGGAAATTTAACTTATCATATAAAAGAGCCCATACTAATTTATATGATAAGGATCTATGAAGCGTATGACCTAATATGAATGAATGATATGATGCAATTTTATGCGCAGGCAAGTGCAACTCACACACAACGACTCTGTGATCACAGACCTTTAGTTCCCACTTTTTGAGAGCTAGCATCACTCTCGGGTACCACCGCTGTGGCTACGGCAGCAGCGGAGCGGGCGTCTTCGCTTCTAGACCGGTATGCACACTACCAAGCCTTAGACCCCTCTCATACGCCTCTGTACACGTTCAAGGTGCACTCTAGAGTCTCGCGTACGTACTTTGCTGACAAACCCGTCAGTCTTGTTGGGTCGGATGTGTGTTATCGGGGGTCGTCCTCCAGACCGCAGTGTAAAACAACCCACTGGCCCCTCTAACTCCCACAACCGCCTGGTGCACCGTACTGCCATCGGTGTGACGAACGGCCAGTACCGCATGCCCCGCCATGATATTTATGCACATGCAAGTAATTCATACCGAGCCTTCCGCTCGCAGGACCAAACCCGTCCTGAATCCCTCAAACCCAAACCCGGTGAGAACGCACATCAGTGCCTTTATGCCAACTCCCTCAAACCCCAAAACGGGTGAGCATATATCATGAATCTCTCCAACCCCACACGGGCGAGAAGGTACGACAATGTCCTAACCTATTATACTACTCTTGTCTACAGTTTATTATACTTAGAGATTTAAGGTTAATCCTAGGACTGCCCCCGGTATTCCCTGTGAAGGGCTCTCAAGGGGCACTAGGAACTGTGTTGGGATTACGCCCAGCGTTCCCTTTCGCAAGGATATTTATTTTAGTTGATGGCTACCCATGTATCTCCCCAGCTCTCCTTATTGCTTTAGTATAACCCTAGTAACTTAAGGTATTACCGGGAAACCGACGGTCTTCCGCCGATCCCCGCTCCAGTTGCTAGCTAAGACTTGCATTTAATCTCTCACTAAGACAACTCTACCCACCAGGGTTACTCATGTTGAACTCTCTCTTATTTCTGCCGATAATCAATCCCTGGTAATTCCCTAAGGCAGGACCTATTTGTGTTATATGCAGACCATGACCTATGCCTACCCTAGAATTGTGATCTTCCAAAACTTAAGGCATCTTGCCTCTAAATATTTATCCTAAGGTATTATGGACTAAGGGAACTACCCTAAGGATTCTCATAATTTTTCTTGGCCAAATAGTCATTTAATTAATTCTTTTAATTCAAATGCTAGGTCACTTTACACATGAAGTGGTTTGATTAAGCATCCACTGACCTAGGAACTTTTCCTGAGAGGTATATTGACAAAATATTACTGCCTACAGATTTCATAATTTTCCTTAAATTATTTATTATCATTTTCAATTTAATATCAATTCCACAAAATTCCATTTTTCCAAATGATGTATAGGCATTATTTACACAAAAATTCCAGAAATATTACAGAGCCTTTAGTACACTAATTGATGACTATTGGAAGAGAATCATCAAAATTTAATGTAAGATGGCCTATAGGATTCCATTATAAGATATTACCAAAATGCCATTATACTAATTTTAACACAATAATGCATCCATTAAATTCTGAGAAATTTGTGCAAGACTAATAATAACATTTATGATAGTAGAAAAATTTCCAAATTTTTCAGAGATATAAATCCATCAATTCAAGAATATACAAAATAAGTGTAAAATGGGAAATTTAGGGTATCTATTCCAAAAATTCTTCAAAACAGAGGAATCATATTTTTCCTAAGTCAAATGTGATGTTATCTATGCCTTGGCAAAAGTGGTTTGGATTTGTACTTGAATAAATCCTATTTTCCAATTTTATTTCCAAAATAGCTATAATTAAAATAAATTCCAATAAATGGAATTTTGATTCCAAAAATTCCCTCATTAATTTGGGGGTGAAATTTATCCTAATGAACCACTGTAATTAATTTCATAACTCTTGCATGCCACCATTGGGCTAAATACACCAATTTGCATTTTTGCTATTTGCACACCAAGCCTTAACATAGGCTAGCACATGCAAGTGGATTCTCCCACATGCAGTGAACCCAAGGTGCTGAAAATTTTATCATGCACCAAGGATGACCCCACTGACCCACCACCAAAATTTGGGGCCATGGGGAGGAGTAGAACTCCATATATGCCATTTATTTAAATTTTGATATGTTACCAAAAACTATAGGAAATTTTTTCCAAAAATTCCTAACTTTTGGCAGGAGGTAAGTATGCCCTAATCATGCATGTGCCCAAAATTTGGGGCCATGGTGACTAATATTGAGACCAGGGCATCCAATATATTTTCTGCCCTAGTCTAGGACCAGTCCTAGGAGAAATGTCCTACAGGACTGTACACTACACCAAAATGTAAGTTTAGGGTGGAATATTAAAGGTAAGACCCTAGGCTACAATTTTCATTAAGGGCCTAAGTTCTGGAAATGCCTCTAAGAGGCCTACATTTAACATGCAAAAGGACTGAAAAAGTGTGACAGGAAATGTTACTATTCATATATTAAATTGAAATGAATCATTTATTCTGTAGCACGAATCTTGAAGTAAGATCCAACGGAATCTGGTCATCGTCTACCTCCAGCCAACGGCTGAGATAGAGCCGACCTGGAGCGATATTGCCGGCGATTTCCGGCCAGCTGAGACGTCGCCACCTCCGGCCAACGGTGCCATCACCTTCACGGTGGTGGTGGCTATCATTTCCCGGCGATGGGGCGGCGGGAGACGGCGGCGACGGCGATCCCGAGCGGTTTCAGAAACTTGGAATTCTCTCGATTTTCTCACATGGCATCGGGCTCAATTGAGCCCGATATCTCGCCTATTTGATCTAAGAAGCTAGTACGGGTAGAGGTGAAGTGAAACGCACCTGAATCAGGGCTTGGCTGCGGGTCAGGCGGCGGTTTGCCGTGGTGGTGGTGCGCCGGCGAGCTCCTCCCCGAAAGTTCAATTCTCCACCGTTCTCCATGAGTAAGCAGTCGAATTCCACTCCTCTCGGCCTTCTGAAGCTAATGGTGAGCTCTGTTTGGACTGAGGTGGCCTATAAGTGGAGATAACTCCAATGTTAGCTCGGTTTTGAGCTTTGGAGGTTTCACCCAGCAGCCATGTGGCTCACAGCCCTGGTTTCCTGCTGGAATTAAAGAGGGGAGGTCAGCCACCTGGTCTTGGGCAGCCTAAGTCAGCTGATGGGGTGGCCATGTGGCCACCATTTCCTTCATTCTCTTTCTCTCTCCTCTTCTCCTAAAAATTCCAATTTTACCCCCTTGCATGTATTCTCTCTCCTGATTTAGAGGGGTAGGGCTGGTCTTGTTCACTTGGGCTGACTATGGGCCAATTTTGGTGGGCTTGGTCCAAGGGGGATGACTTGGCCTTCATTTCATTCCTTAGGTCAAATTGTTGACCAAATTGACTTTGGGGTTGACTGGTCAACTATGGTGGGTGGACTGACCCCACTTGGTGGAAATGGGTCTAGTGGCACCACCCAACTTGGTTTGGGTCAAGGGGGTGCCCCACTTAGGTTAATTAGGCCTATGAGTGTGGGTTTGACCAATATAAGCCCAAGGTTGACCTTGGTCAACTGGGGTCAAAATGTTGACCCAGTGACATACCCTAGGGTCCACTTAGATTGTTTTTAGGGTTAGGGCAATGTGGTGGGGTCATTGTGTGGCTAGGGTCCCCACTTAGGCTAGTTTGACCTAGTTTGACTATGGTCTTATAGTGGGCCCCACATGGCTACCACCCACTACCTAGGGTCAAACCTAGTTGGTCTCCTCAAATCTCACCCCATGCCTAACCCAATCTAAGTTGAGGGGTCTAGAAGTAACATGGGATGTTACAAATTCCAATAAACAAGAAAATAATTTCGTCCCCGAAATTTAAGTTCGGGTCTACGGGGTTCTATTTGCAAGAATTATCAAGAATCTTAAAAGCATAACTTAAATGTACCTGATGCGAATAGCTCCGGGTGTTGCTCCAGCATCAGATCTCTCGGCTCCCAAGTGTGCTCTTCCCGTCCATGGTTGGACCACAGCACCTTCACAAGGGGAACCTTCTTCTTCCGCAACACTCGGATGGCTGTATCGTCAATCCGGATCGGCTCCAATCTCACTGATCTGTCAGGCTCTACCGGTCCGGCTGTAGTAGTGATGTGCTGCTCCGGCCGAAGGAGAGCTCTCCGTAAGGAAGAGACATGGAAGACGTCATGTAGTGCACCCAACTCCGGTGGCAGCTGCAGTCGGTAAGCTAAGGGGCCGATCCGCTCCAGGATCAGGTCGGGCCCCATGTATCGTGGACTGAGCTTCTTGTGCCTCCGCACCCGTGAAACACCGTGTACCGGACGTATCTTCAAGAATACCCTGTCTCCAACCTGGAACTCCACCTGCCGGTGCCGAGCATCATAATACTTTGCCTGCCTGCTCTGGGCCTCCAGTAGCCGATCCCTGATCAATCGAATCTGAGCCTCAGTGTCCTCTATATAATCAGATCCCAGAGCCCTGGTATCCACATCCTGTACCCATGATAGCGGTGTCCGGCATCTCCTCCCATAAAGAGCCTCGTACGGAGCCATCCTGATGCTAGCCTGGTGGCTGTTATTATACGAGAACTCGATCAATGGCAGCAGCCTCTCCCAAGGCCTCCCCGTATCCAATATGCATAATCTGAGCAGGTCCTCCATGGTCCGGATGGTCCGCTCGGTCTGTCCGTCGGTCTGCGGGTGGAAGGCGGTACTAAAGGTAAGCCGAGATCCCAATTAGCATGCACGACCTCCACTCGCTCGAAGTGAACCGACCATCACGGTCCGAAACAATAGTCCTGGGGATACCATGATATCTGATGTACTGCTCCACAAATAGTCTCACCAGGACTGCAACTGGGGCATCCTTTCCGAACTGGAATAAACCGCGCTACCTTGGTCAATCTGTCCACTATAACCCATATAGAATCATGCCCAGAGTGGGAGCGAGGCAATCCGTGTACAAAGTCCATAGCAATGTCCTCGAACTTCCACTCTGGAACTGGCAGTGGCTGTAGTAAACCTCCCGGGCTCTTGCATTCCGCCTTCACACGCTGGCAGGTCTCGCAATGGGTCACAAAATCCGTGATCTCCCTCTTCATCCCGGGCCAATACATAGATCTCCGCAAATCTGCCCACATCTTGGTGATGCCGGGGTGTACTGAATATCTCGAGCAATGTGCCTCCGGAGTATGTCCTCCCGGATACTGCCTCCTGCTGGTATGTAGATGCGCCCCGGAACCGAAGAAGATCATCCTGTAACGTGTAGTCCTCGACCTTGCCCCTCTCTAGGGCACTGAAAATCGGCTGTAACGCAGCATCCAGCCTCTGATGTGCTCGGATGCGCTCCTGTATATCATCGCAGCTGATCACTGAGCTCAAATACTCTCTATATACCACTGGCTCGGTCCTCAGACACCACGGTAATGTGCATGTCCTCCATCATCTGAAGCAGCTCTATGGACATCAATCGGGGCTCCGGTCCAGAAGTGCCGGCCCTCCTGCTCAAAGCATCCGCAACCGTGTTCGCTTTTCCCGGATGATAGTGGATCTTGTAATCATAATCACAGAGAAACTCCAGCCACCTCCTCTGTCTCAGGTTTAGGTCCTTCTGAGTATCGATATACTTGAGATTCTTGTGATCTGAGAAGATGTCACAATGAATCCCATATAAGTAATGCCTCCATATTTTCAGGGCGAAAACCACAGCCCCGAGCTCTAGATCATGTACTGGATAGTTATGCTCATGCTTCTTCAACTGTCTCGAAGCATAAGCGATAACATGTCCATGCTGCATCAAGACTGCACCCATCCCCTGATAAGAGGCGTCCGTGTAGATCTGGAATCCTTCGCTCCCGGATGGAAGCGCAAGAATGGGGGATGAGATGAGTCGGTCCTTCAGCTCCTGAAAAGCCGTCTCACACCGCTCTGACCAAACAAAATCTGCATCCTTCTTCGTCAAGGATGTGAGGGGGAGTGCTATCCTCGAGAACCCCTCCACGAACTTGCGGTAATAGCCTGCTAGTCCCAAGAAACTGCGGATGTCAGATGCGGTCTTCGGCCGTGGCCAATCCCTCACTGTCTCTATCTTGGCCGGGTCCACTGCTAACCCAGCCCCACTGATCGTGTGCCCCAGGAATGCCACCTCTTGCAACCAGAACTGGCACTTTGAAAATTTTGCGTACATCTGGGTCTCCCTCAGCCTCTGCAAGACCTGTGCCAAGTGCTCTGTATGCTCCTCCTGAGTCCGAGAATAAATAAGGATGTCGTCGATGAATACTAATCACGAAGCGATCTAAGAAAGGCTCGAAAACACGGTTCATCAGACTCATGAATGCAGCAGGAGCATTCGTGAGCCCAAAAGGCATCACCGTGAATTCGTATAATCCATAGCGCGAACTGAAGGCCGTCTTCGGTATGTCTTCTTCCCTGATACGGAGCTGATAATAGCCGGATCGCAAATCTAACTTGGAGAACCAGAATGCTCCCTGTAGCTGGTCAAATAACTCATCTATCCGAGGCAGAGGATAGGTGTTGCGGACCGTCAACCGGTTCAGCTCCCGGTAATCTATACATAATCGCAGTGATCCGTCCTTCTTCTTCACAAAGAGAACTGGCGCTCCCCATGGCGATGAGCTGGGCCGCACAAATCCTGACTCGACTAGCTCCTGTAGTTGAGTCCTGAACTCTGCCAACTCCCTGGGAGCCATCCTGTAGGGTGCCCGGGACACCGGCTTCGCTCCCGGTACTAGCTGAATCCTGAAATCCAAGTCTCTAGCAGGCGGTAGCCCGGGCAATTTCTCCGAGAATACGTCGGAGAAATCCCGGACCACCGGAATATCTGAGATAGTCGCTCCTGTTCCCACCATCTCGAAGCAGACAAGATACACTTCTTCACCCTGCTCATGGGCCTTCACAGCCTGTACAGAAGATAACAGTAGGTGGCAGATAGGCTGGATACCTTCAACGATAACATGAGAGTCGCCATGTCTCAGCGTGATCCTCCTGGACGGGCAATCTATCTGGGCATGGTTCCGATGCAACCAGGCCATGCCCAAGATCAAATCAAAGTCCTGCAGCTTCAGAATAGTCGCCGGCGCCTCAAATGCCTTGCCGCCAATCTCGGCCTCCATATCATAATGTGCAGTGGTCCGCAGCTCCGATCCATCGGGTAGACGTACCCTCATCTCTAGTCCAGGGAACCTCTCCACGCCTTCGAGTCCGTCGATGAAGGCCTCGGATACGAACGAGTGTGAAGCACCCGTGTCGAAAAGAGTATGAGCGGGCTTGCCGCTGATCATGACTATGCCTGAGGTTTGTTTATGTGAAAGTTAATTGTTATCCTATAGTTCCAGGTACTAAATATATATCATTGGAAATCCAAGAAAATTCATAATTAACTTCAAGTACCTGTAATAACCTCCTCGGGATTCCTCGGCTCTGTGAGGTCCAAGGCGTATATCTGCTCCTGCTCGCGCCTCCTGCCAATGATATCCCCGACCTCGGCCTCGTCCTCGGCCTCGTCCTCGGCCCTGCTGTACAGGGGCCACTGGAGGTGGAGGAGGAGGAGGGGGATGGAATCGGTGCGGGCACTCCGACCTGATGTGCCCAGGCTGGCGGCATCCGTAACAAACCACTTATCGGTGGCCTCGGTCATCCTGTCTCCTCGGATCATGCATCTGTAGAGGTGGGGGAGCCAAAGCTGGAGGAGGCCCCTGCTCCTGCCTGAAGTTGGGACGACGACGTCCCCCACCCCTTCCTGTATCCAATGGTCCTGCCTCTCTGAGAGCCCCTACTGCTCTCACCTGATGTCGATCCATCAAATGGTCTCTTCCCTCCGGCTCGCACCATCAGCTGGTCAGCCTCCAGCTTCTTCGCCATCTCGATGATCTGCCTGGATGTGCCATGAGAAATGAATAACAGAGCCTGCCTCAGATCATCCCTGAGGCCCCGGTAGAACCTCTTCGCATACCTCCTATCGTCGGTGTCCTGAATCCCCGCGAACCTGGCCAAGTGGGAGAACTCTCTCTGGTACTCTATCACTGATCTGGTCCCCTGCTTGAGGTTCAAAAACCTCTCCTCCAAAGCATCTCTGTCCGTAGCAGAGACGAAGTGCTCCAGAAACACATCGCCAAACTCTTCCCAAGATATCTCTGACAGCTCAAAGTCCGCATAAGTAGACTCCCGGACTGACTTCCACCATCTCTTCGCGTGGGCCTCTAGCACAGAGGTGGCTAGAGGTACTGCCTGGCCGACTGGGCAGCTGATGCCCGCTAAGATCTCGTGTATGGCCTCCAGCCATTCTTCCGTCTTCACCGCATCCTCTGTCCCGCGGTACGTCGGTGGGGACAGGCTCTTGAATGCACTCAGCCAGCTCGACCCCGGATTTGGCTGTGGAGCCGGGACTTGCTGGGCTCTAAAGGCATCCAAAATCGCCGTCAGGGTCTGCCCCATCTCCGTATGTAGGAATGGAGTGGCAGCTGGAGGGGGAGGAGCCACATTTTGCGGCGCTGCGACCTGTGGAGGTTGCATAAAGGTAAGGTTAAAGCAAAATTGGCCTAACAATTGTACTTTGTGGACCATTTATGTGACTTTACACATGGGCACACCACTGCTTCCGCTGCATAGTTTGTCCGCAAACTAATGCTCGGGCGGGGTGTGGTCCCATGTTGTGGACTTCTTTCTCATATGATCGTTGTTCAAGTGATACCAGTTTGTAAGACCCCCTCCCCCTTACCAAGGAGGGCTACCGGATCTTATGCCCAGAACCGCCGTCTTACGGTGGCACTAACTCACGGGTTAGTCGACACCGCAACACGCCGATCCTGCCGGCTAGTACGATCATAAACCTGTAGGCCAACATGAGAAGAAAGAAGTAAACTGTAAATAAATGCCATCAGTCCACAAGTCACAGTACAATCATATAAAGAAATGAATAGTACATCAATAGTCCACAGAATAGTACAGAAGAAAGAGTAAAAAGGGCTTATGCCCAGTACATCAAATCTCTCTCTCACAAAATAGTAAAGCGGAAGCTAAACTAGATCATCAGATCTCGTCCCACCTGAGGACGCACAGTAGTGGTAGTAGCCTGCTGAAGTGGTATCTGCTCCTCATGTCCTGCCTCCTCGACGTGCTGGTGCTCCATCTCCACGGGCTCCTAAAAATAGTTGGTCACCGACCATTAGTCAAAAAGACTAAGTCGTTTCCTCCGCACCTCGCCCCGCAGCTCCTAGGCACCGAGCGGGAGGACGAAGCGGAGGACAACAAGGGGTAACAAAGTGGAAGCAGGTGACAATATCTAACTAGAGCTGTAATAAGTAATGTAATTCTACTCTAGCAGTTCTAAGTATGGTACAAGTAATAAGTAAGAGCGGTGCAGTAAAGGAAAGTAAAGAACAGTAGTATGAACAAGTAAATAAGCTAAGCTACCACTATGCTATCATCACAAACGTACCCTAACTTATATAAATGCCCATACAAATATATAAGTTAGGATTTCCAGGAAATTTAACTTATCATATAAAAGAGCCCATACTAATTTATATGATAAGGATCTATGAAGCGTATGACCTAATATGAATGAATGATATGATGCAATTTTATGCGCAGGCAAGTGCAACTCACACACAACGACTCTGTGATCACAGACCTTTAGTTCCCACTTTTTGAGAGCTAGCATCACTCTCGGGTACCACCGCTGTGGCTACGGCAGCAGCGGAGCGGGCGTCTCCGCTTCTAGACCGGTATGCACACTACCAAGCCTTAGACCCCTCTCATACGCCTCTGTACACGTCCAAGGTGCACTCTAGAGTCTCGCGTACGTACTTTGCTGACAAACCCGTCAGTCTTGTTGGGTCGGATGTGTGTTATCGGGGGTCGTCCTCCAGACCGCAGTGTAAAACAACCCACTGGCCCCTCTAACTCCCACAACCGCCTGGTGCACCGTACTGCCATCGGTGTGACGAACGGCAGTACCGCATGCCCCGCCACGATATTTATGCACATGCAAGTAATTCATACCGAGCCTTCCGCTCGCAGGACCAAAACCCGTCCTGAATCCCTCAAACCCAAACCCGGGTGAGAACGCACATCAGTGCCTTTATGCCAACTCCCTCAAACCCAAACGGGTGAGCATATATCATGAATCTCTCCAACCCCACACGGGCGAGAAGGTACGACAATGTCCTAACCTATTATACTACTCTTGTCTACAGTTTATTATACTTAGAGATTTAAGGTTAATCCCAGGACTGCCCCCGGTATTCCCTGTGAAGGGCTCTCAAGGGGCACTAGGAACTGTGTTGGGATTACGCCCAGCGTTCCCTTTCGCAAGGATATTTATTTTAGTTGATGGCTACCCATGTATCTCCCCAGCTCTCCTTATTGCTTTAGTATAACCCTAGTAACTTAAGGTATTACCGGGAAACCGACGGTCTTCCGCCGATCCCCGCTCCAGTTGCTAGCTAAGACTTGCATTTAATCTCTCACTAAGACAACTCTACCCACCAGGGTTACTCATGTTGAACTCTCTCTTATTTCTGCCGATAATCAATCCCCTGGTAATTCCCCTAAGGCAAGACCTATTTGTGTTATATGCAGACCATGACCTATGCTACCTAGAAATGTGATCTTCCAAACTTAAGGCATCTTGCCTCTAAATATTTATCCTAAGGTATTATGGACTAAGGGAACTACCCTAAGGATTCTCATAATTTTTCTTGGCCAAATAGTCCTTTAATTAATTCTTTTAATTTAAATGCTAGGTCACTTTACACATGAAGTAGTTTGATTAAGCATCCACTGACCTAGGAATTTTTCCTGAGATGTATATTGACAAAATATTACTGCCTACAGAATTTCATAATTTTCCTTAAATTATTTATTATCATTTTCAATTTAATATCAATTCCACAAAATTCCATTTTCCAAATGATGTATAGGCATTATTTACACAAAATTCCAGAAAATTACAGAGCCTTTTAGGACACTAATTTATGACTATTGAAGAGAATCATCAAAATTTAATGTAAGATGGCCTATAGGATTCCATTATAAGATATTTACCAAAATGCCATTATACTAATTTTAACACAAATAATGCATCCATTAAATTCTGAGAAATTTGTGCAAGACTAATAATAACATTTTATGACAGTAGAAAAATTTCCAAATTTTTCAGAGATATAAATCCATCATTCAAGAATATACAAAATAAGGGTAAAATGGGAAATTTAGGGTATCTATTCCAAAACTTCTTAAAACAGAGGAATCATATTTTTCCTAAGTCAAATGTGATGTTATCTATGCCTTGGCAAAGTGGTTTGGATTTGTACTTGAATAAATCCTATTTTCCAATTTTATTTCCAAAATAGCTATAATTAAAATAAATTCCAATAAATGGAATTTTGATTCCAAAAATTCCCTCATTAATTTGAGGGGGTGAACTTTATCCTAATGAACCACTGTAAATAATTTCATGACTCTTGCATGCCACCATTGGGCTAAATACACCAATTTGCATTTTTGCTATTTGCACACCAAGCCTTAACATAGGCTAGCACATGCAAGTGGATTCTCCACATGCAGTGAACCCAAGGTGCTGAAAATTTTATCATGCACCAAGGATGACCCCACTGACCCACCACCAAAATTTGGGGCCATGGGGAGAGTAGAACTCCATATATGCCATTTATTTAAATTTTGATATTTTACCAAAAACTATAGAAAATATTTTCCAAAAATTCCTAACTTTTGGCAGGAGGTAAGTATGCCCTAATCATGCATGTGCCCAAAATTTGGGGCCATGGTGACTAATATTGAGACCAGGGCATCCAATATATTTTCTGCCCTAGTCTAGGACCAGTCCTAGGAGAAATGTCCTACAGGACTGTACACTACACAAAAATGTAAGTTTAGGGTGGCATATTAAAGGTAAGACCCTAGGCTACATTTTCATTAAGGGCCTAAGTTCTGGAAATGCCTCTAAGAGGCCTAAATTTAACATGCAAAAGGACTGAAAAAGTGTGACAGAAATGTTACTATTCATATATTAAATTGAAATGAATCATTTATTCTGTAGCACGAATCTTGAAGTAAGATCCAACGGGATCTGGTCATCGTCTACCTCCAGCCAACGGCTGAGATCGAGCCGACCTGGAGCGATTTTGCCGGCGATTTCCGGCCAGCTGAGACGTCGCCACCTCCGGCCAACGGTGCCATCACCTTCACGGTGGTGGTGGCTATCATTTCCCGGCGATGGGGCGGCGGGAGACGGCGGCGACGGCGATCCCGAGCGGTTTCAGAAACTTGGAATTCTCTCGATTTTCTCACATGGCATCGGGCTCAATTGAGGCCCGATATCTCGCCTATTTGATCTAAGAAGCTAGTACGGGTAGAGGTGAAGTGAAACGCACCTGAATCAGGGCTTGGCTGCGGGTCAGGCGGCGGTTTTGCCCGTGGTGGTGGTGCGCCGGCGAGCTCCTCCCCGAAAGTTCAATTCTCCACCGTTTCTCCATGAGTAAGCAGTCGAATTCCACTCCTCTCGGCCTTCTGAAGCTAATGGTGAGCTCTGTTTGGACTGAGGAGGCCTATAAGTGGAGATAACTCCAATGTTAGCTCGGTTTTGAGCTTTGGAGGTTTCACCCAGCAGCCATGTGGCTCACAGCCCTGGTTTCCTGCTGGAATTAAAGAGGGGAGGTCAGCCACCTGGTCTTGGGCAGCCTAAGTCAGCTGATGGGGTGGCCATGTGGCCACCATTTCCTTCATTCCTCTTTCTCTCTCCTCTTCTCCTAAAAATTCCAATTTTACCCCCTTGCATGTATTCTCTCTCCTGATTTAGAGGGGTAGGGCTGGTCTTGTTCACATTGGGCTGACTATGGGCCAATTTTGGTGGGCTTGGTCCAAGGGGGGATGACTTGGCCTTCATTTCATTCCTTAGGTCAAATTGTTGACCAAATTGACTTTTGGGGTTGACTGGTCAACTATGGTGGGTGGACTGACCCCACTTGGTGGAAATGGGTCTAGTGGCACCACCCAACTTGGTTTGGGTCAAGGGGGTGCCCCACTTAGGTTAATTAGGCCTATGAGGTGTGGGTTTGACCAATTTAAGCCCAAGGTTTACCTTGGTCAACTGGGGTCAAAATGTTGACCCAGTGACATACCCTAGGGTCCACTTAGATTGTTTTTAGGGTTAGGGCAATGTGGTGGGGTCATGGTGTGGCTAGGGTCCCCACTTAGGCTAGTTTGACCTAGTTTGACTATGGTCTTATAGTGGGCCCCACATGGCTACCACCCACTACCTAGGGTCAAACCTAGTTGGTCTCCTCAAATCTCACCCCATGCCTAACCCAATCTAAGTTGAGGGGTCTAGAAGTAACATGGGATGTTACACGCAGACAGGGAGAATTCTGCCCAAACCACTCAGAGGTGATAATCTCACGACAAACTTGATCATGAATAGATCGACCCACAACTGTAGTGCAGCAAGTAGTGTCTGCCTCACGTCCTCCCAAACACTGTCACCAATCGACCTCCCAAAATAACTAGGGGCAGGTTAGCCTTTCCCATACTCAAACCGTCAGTAGCGCGGCACTAGATGCGGGTCGTCCTTCCCTCCTGATTAGCCGCAGCTTTTTGCTCTCCCAGAGCAATTAGCGCTCACAACTCTCACATCACAAGGAGCTTAAGCAAAACATCCAAGATCCACACACCCATACATCCATAAAAAACATCCATAGTTATAAAGAATACACATTTATCAAATACACGGAGTCTTCTCCGGTTTACACATAATCATCACCAATCTAGACTAACTGTCCAGATGGGCTTCACACAGCATGACAATGTCGTACTTCACATGACCGGCTCTAGATGCAGACTCAACCAAGGAATCACTTACGATGTCCACCTCTTGGTGGAGGATTCCATGCATATGCATAAAGAAAGGACTTCGATGTCCAAGAAGGAGATCGTTACCCTTGAAGATCGTTTTGGAGCCATGAACTAGCTGGATGGAAATCACCGACTCGGCTTTTCCTTCACAAATCCAAACTCGGATCTTTCTTCCGCACTCCGCAGCTCCTCCAGCAGTTGGTTTCCCTTTTCCCTTCTTTGCTCCCTTGCTCTCCCTTTCTGTCTCTCTTTGAGAATGAGAAGAAGAAGAAGAATGGATTGAATACGCTTCTCCCCCCCTCATTCTCGGCCTTATCTCAAGAGGGAAGAGCTGTGGCCCTTGGATCCAGGATAAGGAAAATAAATGGCCCAGATTTGCCCAGAAAAAGGATAAACACAGCCTGACACGCCCTGGGACACGCCCGTGTCACAGGCTATGTCCCTTAAGAGGCATACAACCGACTCAAGCCAGAGCAGTACACAGCCGTGTGACACACCCATATCACACCCTACATGCCCGTGTCTGGCCAACACGACCATGTCAGGCAGCCGTGTACCACACTGAGCACAACATCAACTCACCCAAGCAGGACACAGCCATGGGGCACGTCAATGTCCCAGGCCATGTACCCCAAGACACACCCGTATCCATTAACACCTGCGCTCCTGGCTAAAACCCTCAAAGGACACGCCCTATGAAATGCCCGTGTCACAGGACGTGTGCTCTCTTTGCTTGCCGCTCCAGGATTATCTAGCGCAGTTCGTCGACCCGAGCACAACACGCCAAGGGACACACCTGTGTCCCAGGCCGTGTCACCCAACCTTAACCCAAGTTGGGATTTGGGGGTGTTACAATCCTCCCCTCCTCCAGCTCGGATCTTGCTTCCGCACTCTGCAGCTCCTCCAGCAGCTGGTTTCCCCTTTCTCTTCCTTGCTCCCTTACTCTCCCTTTCTCTCTCTCTTTGAGAATGAGAAGAAGAAGAAGAATGGCTTGAATAAGCTTCCCCCCCCCTCATTCTCGGCCTTATCTCAGCAGGGAAGAGAAATGGCCCTTGGATACAGGATAAGGAAAACGAACGGCCCTGATTTGCCCAGAAAAAGGCTGAACACGGCCTGACACGCCCTTTGACACGCCCGTATCACAGGCCGTGTCCCTTAAGCGGCACACAACTGACTCAAGCTAGAACAGTACACGGCCGTGTAACATGCCTGTGTCACACCATACACAGCCGTGTCTGGCCGACAAGCCCGTATCAGGCAGCCATGTACCACACCTAGCACAACATCAACTCACCCTAGTGGGACACGGCCATGGGACACGCCCGTGTCCCAGGCCATGTACCCTAAGACACACCTGTGCCCATCAACAACTGCACTCCTGGATAAAACCTGCAAAGGACACGCCTAGTGACACGCCCGTGTCACAGGACGTGTGCTCCCTTTGCTTGCTGCTCGACGATTGTCGAGCGCAGTTCATCGACCCGAGCACGACACGCCCTGGGACACGCCCGTATCCCGGGACGTGTCACCCAACCTTAACCCAAATTGAGATTTGGGGGTGTTACAATCCTCCCCTCCTTCGAAAAAATTTTGTACTGAAATTTAGCTCAACAATAACAAGCAACATAATCACTCCTTGTTGCACCATAGGCAACCAATTACCCAAAGAAAGCAAGCCGGGTTCGAGCTTAGAGGTCGCAACGTGGCTCGCCCCAAGGCATCGCACAAAGCAAACATCACAGTCAGAACACACAGATCTACAAATCCTTCATATGTGCACATCCATCCACATGTTCAATATACACCGTGATCGATTGATCACTAAAATAACACAAAGTGTGCACCAACACCTCATCGTTTAACACTACGTATAACATATATGTACACAACCATCCCATTATTCCTATCAGTAGTTACAACGCCCAAGTAGTACGAGTTACGATTTGATGATTACTTCCGCTCACCCACATTATTTTGCAGATAACGTTTCATAGCCTCTTGGAGTTCCAAATTAAACACACGAGGCTGAACTTCACTAATTGAGTTTTTATGCTATTACACTTCCAAATTATGTAGCCGAGGGTGCATCCAGGATGTAGATGACTCGGCCACTGCTTTACCCTTCTCTTCATACGACGCACCTACCTTTTTCTCACCCCTTGGAGCGTCACTCCAATAATTGTTGGCTAAATGTACTTGCCTGCCACATCGAAAACATGTACATGTCTCCACACATCCTTGTCCATAGGTTGCTCCCGAAGAAACAGTAGACGGAGTTGGTTCAGCAGGCCTAAACCTTTTCTTATCTTGTTTCCTAAACTCCGACTGTTCCAACTGCGGAACTTTAAATTTCAGCTTCTCTACTGCCAGACTCTTCTTCTCTTCTACCCGTTTTAAATCTTTCTCCAGCGCACGGGCTCTATCGACCAACGCTTGGAAGCCTTAGTTCACCGAACTCGGGAGTGCTAACCTCAACTCATCCCGCAGTACCTCGTAAAAGCGATTCTTCTTACATGCCTCCTCGGCGAAAGTAGACCCCGCATAACGCCCCAGTCTGGTGAACTCATGAAGGTAAGTATCAATATCACGCTCACCCTGCACCAGACGTAGAAATTCATTCTCCATGGCAATCTGCTGCGATACTGGCACGTACTTGTCCAGAAATAACTGGGAGAATTCTTTGATCAAAATTTCTTCCAATCCTCGCCCTGCCAAGTGATGCACTTCCACTTCGTCCCACCAAAGCCTCACATTGCATTCCAACAGAAACGTGGCTAAAGTCACCTCCTGTGCCTCCGCAGTTCGGATTGTTACCAAGATTCTTTTTACTCTTGCAAGCCAATCTTTCGCCTGCATTGGGGAAGTCGCCCTACCAAACGTAGGTGGATGAAACTCCATAAATCGCTTCAACTGCTCATCCACTCCATGCTCGTCTACCACATCGTCAGCATGCTCTTGCCTTGCACCAGGCCATACTGCCACCCCTATAGGCCTTACCTTCCCAGTAGACTGTGCCTGTAACACTGCGAGCACCGTCTTAGTCACCATACGTATGGTCTCCACCGAGCGAGGTGTAGGTGCTTCAACTGGTGCTGCACTCTCGTCAGAACGCTGGGGCTCAGACTGTCCCGCACCACTCCTCGTCACCTATCAATGTATAAAACATCATTTAGCATCCATTGCCTCAATGCAAATATACATTGACTACATGGTGACGCTCCTCTCATACATGTATAACACTCCTAGTGGACATTCTTGAGTTCAATTATGTTCTCCCTCCCATAAATCTCAAACCTGGCACTGATACTAGTTTGTAATGCATTCATCCATCACATGAAATATAACGGTGGGTTGGTCGGGGCCCTACGCCATATTTCACAGACAAACGACGGAATTACGTGTGGAAATAAAAATCTCATTCAACTCGTATCCTAACTCAAAGCATTCTAGCGCAGCATTTTAAGTTATATGAACTTATCATAGCGAATGTCCACCAAATATATAAACACCACATTTATATATCAAAACCAGGAATGTCTAAAACACACACACGCTCATGGCCTTAAGGCCTTACAAGTTGCTCTTTACAAAATATACAATTTAATACATCGGCACGCAGGCTGGCAACACATGAAATCCAAGCATTCTTTGCACGACCTTCAAGGGCCTTAAGAAGCAAGCCTTTATTCCGCTTAATTCAATTCAATTCAACCCACCAGCACCTGCAAATAGACATCCACCCAAGAGGGGAGAACAAAGCAATGGTCAGCATTAGCTGACCAATTATAACGACCCTACCCCTTACCCGGGGCAGTGGTTCATTCCATGTATGCATTACAAGCATAATATCTATAAATCACCACAAGTGCACTCAGGCACAACAAAATCACAAACGTCGTTTTCAACCAGACGCTCCGTGCACTCAGGTCACCTTACGGTGTACCGGACTCCGTGGCAACACCACCGATCAGAGAATTATTAACTTGTTGTTTGGCCGGTCCTAGTCACCCCAACCCGCAGACTGGGAGCATTCCGCCCAAACCACTCAGAGGTGATAATCTCACGACAAACTTGAGCATGAATAGATCGACCAACAACTGTGGTGCAGCAAGTAGGGTCTGCCTCGCGTCCTGCCAAACATTGCCACCAATTGACCTCCCAAAACAACCAGGGGTAGGATAGCCTTTCCCGTGCTCAAACCGTCAGTAACGCACCACTAGATGCGCGTCGGCCTTCCCTCCTGATTAGCCGCAGCTTTTCGCTCTCCCAGAGCAATTAGCACTCATAGTGCTCACATCATAAGGAACTTAAGCAAAGCATCCAAGATCCACACACCCATACTTCCATACAAAACATCCATAGTTACAAAACATACACATTTATCAAATACACGGAGTCTTCTCCGGTTTACCCATAATCATCACCAATCCAAACTAACTCTCCAGATGGGCTTCACACAGCATGCCTATGTCGTACTTCACACTTCCGGCTCTAGATGTATACTCAACCAAGGAATCACTTACAATGTCCACCTCTTGGTGGAGGATTCCATGCATATGCATAAAGAAAGAACTTCGATGTCCAAGAAGGAGATCATTAACCTTGAACATCGTTTTGGATCCATCAACTAGCCGGATGGAAATCACAGACTCGGCTTTGCCTTCACGAATCCAAACTCGGATCTTGCTTCCGCACTCCGCAGCTCCTCCAGCAGCTGGTTTCCACTTTCCCTTCTTTGCTCCCTTGCTCTCCCTTTCTCTCTCTCTTTGAGAATGAGAAGAATAAGAAGAATGGATTGAATAAGCTTCTCCCCCCTCATTCTCGGCCTTATATCAGCAGGGAAGAGCTGGGGCACTTGGATCCAAGATAAGGAAAACAAACGGCCCTTATTTGCCCAGAAAAAGGCTGAACACAGCCTGACACGCCCTGTGATACGCCCGTGTCACAGGCCGTGTCCCTTAAGCGGCATACAACCGACTCAATCCAGAGCAGTACACTGCCGTGTGACACGCCCGTGTCACACCCTACACGCCCGTGTCTGGCCGACACACCCATGTCACGCTGCCGTGTACCACACCTAGCACAACATTAACTCACCCGGATGGACACGGTCATGGGACACGCCCATGTCCCAGGCCGTGTACCCCAAGACACACCCGTATCCATTAACACCTGCACTCCTAGCTAAAACTCGCAAAGGACATGCCCTGTGACACGCCCGTGTCACAGGACGTGTGCTCCCTTTTCTTGCCGCTCGACGGTTGTCGAGCGCAGTTCGTCGACCCGAGCACTACACGCCCTGGGACACGCCTGTGTCCCAGGCCGTGTCACCCAACCTTAACCCAAATTGGGATTTGGGGGTCTTACAATCCTCCCCTACTCCAGCTCGAATCTTGCTTACGCACTCCACAGATCCTCCAGCAGCTGGTTTCCCCTTTCCCTTCCTTGCTCCCTTGCTCTCCCTTTCTCTTTCTCTTTGAGAATGAGAAAAAGAAGAAGAATGGCTTGAATAATCTCATGCCCCCCCTCATTCTTGGCCTTATCTCAGCAGGGAAGAGCTGGGGCCCTTGGATCCAGGATAAGGAAAACGAACGGCCCTGATTTGCCCAGAAAAAGGTTGAACACGACCTGACATGCCCTGTGACACGCCCGTGTCACATGCTGTGTCCATTAAGCGGCATACAACTGATTCAAGCCAGAACAGTACACGACCGTGTGACATGCTCTTGTCACACCCTACAAACCCGTGTCTGGCCGACACGCCTGTGTCTTGCCGACACGCTTGTGTCAGGCTGTCGTGTACCACACCTAGCAAAACATCAACTCACCCGATTGGGACATGGGCATGGGACACGCCCATATCCCAGGCTGTGTACCACAAGACACACCCGTGTCCATAAACACCTGGGCTCCTGGCTAAAACCTGCAAAGGAGACGCCCAGTGACTCGCCCGTATCATAGGCCGTATAACATGCTGCATTCTCGAGCTCGACGAAAGTCGAACGGATTTTGGAGAAACAGTGACCGATGTGCGGTGGGTTGAAATTTCAACTCAAATCATGGCTGTTTCTTTAGGATGAGAAGAGATCATGTGGTTGGGGTTAAACCCGAGGCCACATATGCAGAGGGATTGGATTGAGGAAATTATTATTTCCTTTTCTCTCACTCTCTTCATTTCATCCAAGTTTTGGAGAAAAGAACTAAAGGCTGGAGCTAAAGGTTGAGGTTGAACTTTGTGAAGGTGCTGAAGGAGATTCACTCATCGGAAGCCGAATACGAAGCTAGATCCGCGAAGGGGAAAGTGAGGCGCTCATTTTCATCCGTATAGAAACGCTTTTCCATGGCTCTAAAGAGAACTTCATGGGTAACAGTCTTCCTTCTTGGACATGTGAAGTCCTTATTTTGGCATGTGCATGGAATCCCCCACTAACATGTGGAGAATTGTGGGATTTCCATTGGGTCGATTCATGTTATCCCTAATTACATTTGCTTATAGATCCGAAAATGTGTTGTACCGAATCGGCATGTTGTGTGAAGCCCATCCAGACAGGTTGGTCTGGATTTGTGATGCTTTAGTTTGCGCAGCGGAGAAGTCTCTGCCTATAAATGAGTAATTTTTTGAGTCGGTGGGTTATGCCAGTGTAGTGGAGTAACAAGATGTACTTGAGTGGATTTCCAAGAAAATACCCTCGAAATTCATGTGTTGTATGATATGGAAAGACCAGTGTTTCTGGCACTACATGATGCTGCAGAGTTTGGGTTGAGTTTGGGTGCAGAAAGAGAGCTTGTGTTGGCCCCGCCAAGCGATCGTGACGAACGCTTGCATTGACTCCCTTTTTGATTGTGAATCCAGTCCTTAGAGGACAGTGTGGCTAGTGTGAGCTATGAGCTCTTAAAGTCCAGTGAGCTTAACGGACATGGGGAAGCCAACCGACATTAGTCTCTTAAAGGCCTATGTTGTTGGCGTTCATTAGGATCACATAATGAGAGTCTTGGGTTGTATGCCATCAAGACTAAAGTCTTTGGTCGTGGGCCATGGAGCTCGAATGCTCAATGTTTACCATTGGGTCTGGGACCTTTGTGTGCGAACAAAAAAAGGAAGTCCAAAAAATGGACAAACAGAAACTTTTGTATTCCAAAAAAAAGGTATCAATTACATGATATAGCCTCTATTTTATAGAATGGAGGAGATGTGAGAGATTACAAATAAATAATGTGGGACTAAAAAATAACATGTACAAGCGGTTTAACATAAATACAAGTCACCAAGCCGTCAGTTTGATGAATGGGCAAACTGCCCGGCAACCAAAAGAGAAAGACACCAAGCCACCACACTAGACCGCCAGGTCGCCTGGTCTCCAAGTCGACAGTGACAGATTGACAAACCGCCAGAGCACCAATAGCAACAGGACAGTAACCAAACTTCAGGAGAGAAACCGACAGACCGCCCGGACTACAACCCGCCAGAGAGACCGCCAGACCGCCCAGTCTCTAATCTGGAACACTCCCCCTCAAACTGGAGCATATATATCGATCATGCATAGCTTGTCGCAAATGTGATGAAAGGAGGCGGATACTGGCTTGGTGAAAATATCAGCCAACTCTTTATCAGAGGTGACGAACGGAGTACAAATTTGTTCCTTCAGAGTCTCCTCTCGAATGAAATGATAGTCAACTTCTATGTGCTTGGTTCTCTCATGGAAGACCGGATTTTAGAGATGTATATGGTGGCTTTGTTGTCGCAAAACATAGGTAGAGGATAGTCGTAGACCTCTCCGAAATCAAGCATGAGAGCCCGTAACCACTTCAGCTCACACGTGGTCGATGTCATACTTCGGTATTCTGCTTTTGCACTAGACTTGGAGACTACCGCCTGTTTCTTGCTTTTCCAGCTCATAAGGCCCCCCCCCCCCACAAAGGTGCAAAAACCTGAAGTAGACTTGCGGTCTCCTTTGTCATCAGCATAGCTTGAATCAGAGCATGCTTCAACCCTTAAATGGCCATTCTTCTGAAAGAGGAGTCCTTTCCCGGGAGCTAATTTAATATACTCCAATATCTTCAGGGCCGACTGTAGATGTCACTCCCGGGGAGCTTGCATGAACTGGCTAACCTTTCCAACAGCATATGCAATGTCAGGTCTAATCACTGTGAGATATATGAGTTTACCAACCAGACATCTGCACATCGTAACATCAGAAAGAAGAGGAGAGTCATCTGTCCATTTTTTATCTTGTCTAGTCGCCATCGGACATCGGGCAGGTTTAGCCCCAGTCAACCCTGCCTCTTGTAACAAGTCAAGAGCATACTTTCGTTGGGAGAGGACAAGACAAGCAGGCTTTCGAGAAATTTCTATCCCCAGAAAGTGTTTTGGAGAGCCCATATCCTTAGTAACCAGGTGTTACCGAAGATGCTTCTTTGTCAAGATTATCCCAGCCTGGTCATCGCCAGTAAGAAGAATATCATCCACATATACGGTAAGCACCACTAGACCCAGAGAAGTTTTATGAGTAAATATGGAGTGATCAGCATAACTCCTCGTAAAACCAACAGCCTCCACAATCCCGCTAAACTTGTCAAACCAAGCACGAGGACTTTGTTTTAGGCCATAAATAACCTTCTTGAGTCGGCAAACCTGTGTCTCCCCCTGAGCAACATGTAACACCTCCCCTGTAATTAACGTATAATATGGGTCCGGCCGGGGCCCCACAACCTACAGACGCCACAGCTTTAGTATTAAAAGTTGATATAGCTACCCACACTCAAAACACTTTGCACAACACAGCGGAAACACAAGCAAGACAAGAAGTTATCCACCACTAGAAGAGTAAAACAAATGGCCTTATGGCCTTACAACAAGTGTCCAAAATCAAATAATACACAGTCATGAATGTGCTTAGCACTCGTAGTCTACCTCGGCATGCAAGCCGGACAACATGAGTCTCAAACATACAACATCACATAAGTAGAGATACAAAAAGAAAAGCACTTCATGAGGCTTAGGCCTTTCTGGCCGGCGAGCTATCTCCTGCATGCGATCCTTGTCCTGTAAAATTTATTAGTAACGTGGGTCAGCAAAGGCTGACCTCAAACTGTGTAACAACACATCTCCTCCCGGACGCCCCTAACGGACCCCGGGGTACCCCTCCAACTAGCAATTTAGCACTTCGTATGCAATAATCATAAGCAAGAAAAGCAACTACAGAAATAGGCTTGGATGTCACACACATCATACATGTTCTCTACTGGTTGAGCATATAATAAAAGGGCCTACTTATGCAATCATGTATGCAATAACTTGGGTTTCACCCAAGGCACCCTAACTCGTATGCATCTAGCACATCATAAAATCATATGGGTACTCATCGATTCCCCACTGGCATAAAGCCGCAAACAAAAAGGGGGTCACCATTTCCCCCAACGGCTCACAGGCCGCCTCGTGGAATTCTTATCAAGGCCCCACCCGCTCAAGGTCTTAGCCCCGGGCTTGCCTACAAGCTCTGACGTCTCATGTCAGGATTCCAACAACAACAACAAAAATGACCGATTCTAAGAAGCCTTGTCGGACCCCACCCGCTCATGGCCTCATCGCCCGGGCTTGTCCCCATGCTTGACATTCTTGTCAGTCTCACAGAAGGGGACTAGTCTCACCGGGACACTCTCCGCACATGACATGAACGTCACGGGATAGCCAGCCGACCACGGAGACATAGCCACGCCTTGGCACAACACAAACCAAGACAAATCCACCCTAGTCCCTCATTTGTACTGCAGCGTTCCCGCGCACCAAGGAAACCATCTCCAACTCATGCGGAGCTAACCTTGTCCACCAAGGAAAACATCTACCGCCACGAGGAGCTAACCTTGCCAGGTTCCAACTACACGTACTCACTCGAGAAAAATGGGGAAAACATCACCACAACACAAACGACGTCTTGCCGCAACGGAAATTCTACGAATCCTTAACGTTCGTATGCAACATCACCGAGTCAAACTAACGGTCGCGACTACGGCTTCACCCACCATGCCTAATCCACTAACGGAGCGGATCTCTAATGCAAATCATGCCGGGGACGGACTCAATCAACCCGTAGGTTTCTCTTGAACCTTGGCCAACCAAAACCCCTCTCATTTGAGAGTTTGGTGCCCAAAAGATAGAAAGAAAAGATGCTAAAAACAACATCCTAAGACCGAGAGGAGAAGTGTCGTTACCTTCCGACTCCTCTTCCTTGCCATGGAGAAAATAGCCGGATGAAAGCCTTCGCAATGATCTAACCTCCACGGATCTGGACTCGGCTCGCGATTTGGAGCACCGCAACCTCTCCTACACCCAAACTCTCCTTCTACTTCTTCCTTGATCTCACCTCTCTCTAGATCTTTAGTAAGAGAAAGCTTGGAGAAGAATGAGGGTATTCAACCCTATTCTCGGACTTAACTCCTAAAGAAATGATCTGAACCATCAGATCCTAAAATCAGGGAAAGAAAGGCCACGATCTGACAGAAAAATAAAAGACCTGGGCCGAACACGGCCTAGCACACGCCCGTGTCTAGGGCCGTGTGCCTCATTCGCCATCTCAAGTCGATGCGCCTGGAATAGCATACGGGCATCCGAGACGTCCGTGTTTGATCCGAGACGCCCGTGTCCCCAATGACACGGCCGTGTGGCTGGCCGTGTGCCTCCATCGACACGGCCCCGAAACCAACCCGAGAAGTGACACGGCCTGGGACACGCCCGTGTCCCAAGCCGTGTGCAAAGTCTCGACACTCGTCGACAGCCTTTGTGTCGACACCGCGGAAAAACGTTGAGCGAAGATCGTCGACCAAGCGGGACACGCCCTGTGACACGCCCGTGTCACAGGTCATGTGCCCCAGTCTCGACACTCGACACTCGACACTCGATAGACCCACACGGCCTTGGACACGCCGTGTCCTAGGCCGTGTGCCTTGTGCTACACACCGTCGAGCGGAAGTGTCAACACCTCGGGCCGAGTGTCGACACGGGCTCGACACGCCCTGCGACACGCCCGTGTCGCAGGCCGTGTGCCCTAGTCTCGACACATTGTCGAGCGAAAGTGTCGACACCCCGGGCAGAGTGTCGACACGGGCTCGACACGCCCTGCGACACGCCCGTGTCGCAGGCTGTGTGCCCCCTGCCAGAAACCAAAAAAATTTCCAGAAACGCAAGTCGACCCTCTCTCAAAACTGGGGTGTTACAACTCTCCCCCACTTAACAGAATTTCGTCCCGAAATTACAAAACAAAAGGGTACAAAAACTTAACTTGTACCTGAAATGAAGAGTTCTGGATACTCTTCTAGCATGGCATGTTCTCACTCCCAAGAGAACTCCTCTAGACCGCAGTTGTCCCATCGGACATTCATGAGTCTAACCTCTTTATTCCGCAACTGCCGAGTCTCTGAATCCTCTATAGCAATTGGAAGGACTCGCATCCTCAAGCCTTCCTCAATCGGCACCGATGCTGGCTCAATCACCATACTAGCCTCCACTAAGGCTTTCCTCAAAACGGAGACATGAAAGACATCATGCAATCCACTCAGCTCCGCAGACAACGCCAACCGATAGGTTGCTTCTCCCACTCGTTCAACAATTTCAAAAGGGCCCAAAAACCTTGTACTCAACTTCTTGAGTCGGCGAATCCGTGAGATGCCTTTGAATGGTTTGATCTTCAAATAGACCCAATCACCTACCGCAAACTCCAACTTCCAGTGACGAGCATTAAAGTATTTTTCTTGACGGTCTTGCGCCACCTTCATACGCTCTTGTATGGTCTGTACCATCTCACAAGCGTCAACTACCACCTCCTTTCCCAAACTTTTGGTGTCTCCCGCCTCTGCCCAAGACATTGGTGTTCGACACCGCCTCCCATACAAAGCTTCGTATGGCGCCATTTTTATACTCGCTTGAAAACTGTTGTTGTATGCGAATTCCACCATGAAGAGGTGATCCTCCCACTTCTTGCTGAAGTCAAGAACGCACAATCTCAGCATATCCTCCATAGTACGGTTTGTTCTTTCAGTTTGCCCATCAGTTTGAGGATGGAACGTCGTACTGAACTTTAGCTTCATGCCCAAACTCTTTTGAACTAGTTTCTAGTCCTTGGACGTAAACCGTCCATCTCGATCGCTGACTATACTCTTTGGAATCCCATGTAGTCGCACAATGTTACGAACATACAACTCCACCAGCTTCTCCACGCTGTCCTCTTTCTGATTTGGGATGAAGTGGGCCACCTTGGTTAAGCGGTCCACAATTACCCAAATAGCATCATTACCCTGCTGCGATCTAGGAAACCCATGTACAAAGTCCATGGAGATGTCATCAAATTTCCATTCTGGGATTGGAAGGGGCTTCAGGAACCCGCACGGCTTCTGACATTCGGCCTTCACCAAGGCACAAGTTTGGCAACGATTCACATACAAAGCTACGTCCCGCTTCAGCCCCGGCCACCAAAAGGATTTCTTCATATCCAAGTACATCTTTGTACTGCCCGGGTGAATGGAGTACTTTGTGAAGTGAGCCTCAAACATCAACTCCTCACGGAGTTTGCCGAACTACAGTATACAAACCCTTTCGTCCTTCCTCAGAATCCCATCCATCATCTCCCAGGCACTGCTCTCGCCCGTTTGAGCCTCCAACACAAATGGTTGAAACTCCACATCCAACCGAGTCGCTTCCCGAATGCGATCGGTCAAGTCGTTCTGCACTTCAATCCAGTTCAACCGAGCTACGCTGGACTCGCCTCTTGCAACACATTCCAATCCAAGGGACTCCCATTCCCGTACCAACCGCTCATCATGAGCTTCGATCCAATTCCCTTACCCCGAGTACTTCCTACTCAAGGCATCCGCCACCACATTGGCTTTACCTGGCGTATGCTGAATTGCCACCTCGTAGTCTCCAAGAAACTTAACCCACCTACGTTGCCGCATGTTCAAGTCCTTTTGATCCAAGAGATACTTTAGGCTTTTGTGATCCGTGAAGATCTCCACCTTTGCACCAAAAACATAATGTCGCCATATTTTCAACGCGAAAATTACCGACGCCAACTCCAAGTCATGGACAGTGTAATTCCTCTCACGGGGCCTCAGTTGTCTAGACCCAAAAGCTATCACCTTGCCATGTTGCACCAACACGCAACCCAAACCGCATCCTGATGCGTCACTGAAAATCTGAAATCCCTCGGTCCCTTGCGGTAGACTTAGGATTGGAGCCATCATCAGTCTCTCCTTCAGTGCCTCAAATTCCTGGCTGCACTCTTGAGTCCACATAAACTTATGATCTTTACGGGTGAGTGAGGTGAGGGGTAGATCTATCCGCGAGAAATTCTCCACGAATCTCCTATAATACCCGGCTAGTCCAAGAAAACTTCGGACTTCCGCCACGGTCCTCAAGACTGGCCAATCTCTGATGGCCTCCACTTTTGTTGGATCCACTGCCACCCCATCCCCACTAATCACGTGGCCCAAAAATGCCACCTTCTCTAACCAGAACTCGCACTTGGAGAATTTTGCATAAAACTGATTCTCCCTCAACACTTGCAAGACTACTCTCAAGTGGGTCTCATGCTCCACTTCCGATTTGGAATACACCAAGATGTCATCAATGAAGACAACCACAAAAGAATCCAAGTATTCCCGAAATACTCGATTCATAAGATCCATGAACACTGAAGGTGCATTCGTCAGCCCGAACGGCATCACCGTAAACTCAAAGTGCTCATACCTTGTACCAAAGGCAGTCTTGGGGATGTCCTCATCCCGAATTCGCAGCTGATAATAGCCTGACTTCAAGTCCAATTTTGAATACACCACTGACCCTACCAATTGGTCGAACAAGTCATCTATCTGAGGAATCAGATACTTATTCTTGACGGCCAATTTATTCAGCTCTCGGTAGTCTATGCATAGCCGCATGCTACCGTCTTTCTTCTTTACAAACAACACCGGCGCACTCCACGGTGAAGAACTGGATCTGATATACCCTTTCTCCAACAATTCTTATAATTGTACCATAAGTTCAGTCAACTCCTTTGGTGCCATCCTAAACGGAGGACGTGACACCGGCCTAGCCTCCGGCACTAACTCGATTGAGAAATCGATCTTCCTTCGAGGAGGCGCTCCAGGAAATTCATCTGGAAACACATCCTTGAACTCTGCCACTACGGGCACTTCATCAATAGACAGCTGGGAGAGACGAACCTCCAATAACGCTACAAGCGCTACACCAGCCTGGTTAACCGCCCGCATCAACTACATGGCCGAAATCAGGAAACATGCCACTCCACAAAGGCCCTCAAATTTGACCTCCGCCTGCCCTTTGCTCTTTAGGGTCACTACCTTAGATAGGAAATCAATACTGGCGCGCTGCTCTGCAAGCCAGTCCATGCCAAAAATGACATCGAACTCAACCAATGGTAAACTCGCTGCTACCAAAACGAAGTCAACTCCGTCTAGCTCCCAACAGATGCGCCCTTTGGCCCCAGTGGTCATGGATGACCCATTAGGCATGCGCACTTTCAACTCTGCGTCCGCCGAGAAAGACTCAACTCCTATTCTTCGGATGAAGCTCTCCGCAATAAAGGAGTGTGGTGCTCCCGTATCAAACAATACCCTAGCGGGGTATCCGGAAACTAACATGAAGCCAATAACATAGACATCACACAAAAGTCTAAAAGGATGAAGCACAAAATTTAAACTTAAATTTTCTTCATACCTGTCACCACATCAGTCTGGCGGATCGCTTCTTGCTGTCCAAGGTTGTAAGACCTTGGTTGTATCGGTTGGAACCGAGAAGTGCTCAACTCCGCCATCTTCCCTTTCTCTGCAGCACTGGGGCCGGAGCGCACAGTCTTCTCCTGCCTAGCCTCTTGCCCCGCTCCTCCTCGGGGACAAACACGAGCTATGTGCCCCACATTAACACAGTTGTAACACGTCGGCGATCCCCTAGAGTGAGAACCTCCAGGCATCCAATTGCTCTTCTCACCAGATCTGGGAGTGTGAGGCTTCTTCCTCCACCTACTCCCTTCAGACTTTCCATGAGATTGGGAAGGCTTCCCTTCCCCTTGCTTGGGAGTAAAACCCTTACGGCGTTGGGTTCGCTCCAAATCACTTTCCAAAATTCTGGCAGCCTCAACTAGTTCATTGAATCCCGCTCTCTTCATGGAGATGAGGGGTTGTCTCAGGTTCTCCCTCAGCCCCTGGTACAAGAGGTTATCCCTTTCTACATCATCTGTCATCGTCGTTCCAGCGTAACGACCCAAACGGGTGAACTCCTGCACATACTCATCCACTGTCTTGTCTCGCTGCATTAAATGCAGAAACTGCCTCTAAAGGGCCAATCGTGTAGAAACTGGAATATACCTCTTTAGAAATGCATCTCCAAACTCCTCCACTGACGGGGTGCGTCGCGGGAACTGGCGGCCGCTATGGCTCACCCACCATAGCTTGGCGTCTCCTTCCAACATGAAAGCCGCATACTCAGCTTTATTTTCCTCTGGCGTCTCTGCTGCCCTTAAAAGCTCTTGAATGCGAACCCACCAGTCCTACGCATCCGTTGGCGTACCAACTCCCTTTAATGACGGGGGATGGAAACTCAGGAAATACTTCATGTGTCGGTCTCCATGTCCGACAACTACCCTTTCTGCCAAAGGCTCCACTCGCCTGGCCTCTCCGCCTGGCACAGCCGTCACCGTGTCCAGTATAGCAGGGGTTGCTACCTGAGCTGCCGCTGCAGCTTGGGATGCCACCATCGCTTCTGCAAGCATGCGGCAGAATTCGGCCGGGTTTACACCCGTGCCCAAAAGACCTGGAGCAGTAGCACTGCTCGCCGAAAGCTCTTCTCTTGCTCTCGACGTTCCCGCCTCGTTGCTTGCACTCTTCAAGAAATAGGAAACAAGGAATCAGTCTCAAATCTCAAGACTTAAACATAAGGACACTCATGGTCCCACGTTACTCTTATGTGGATAACTTCTCTACGCATGACCTTGAATCTAACCTCGCTTTGATACCAAATTGTAACACTTCCCCTGTAATGAACGTATAATATGGGTCCGGCCGGGGCCCCACAACATACGGACGCCACAGCTTTAGTATTAAAAGTTGATATAGCTACCCACACTCAAAACACTTTGCACAACACACCGGAAACACAAGCAAGACAAGAAGTTATCCACCACTAGAAGAGTAAAACAAATGGCCTTATGGCCTTACAACAAGTGTCCAAAATCAAATAATACACAGTCATGAATGTGCTTAGCACTCCTACTCTACCTCGGCATGCAAGCCGGACAACATGAATCTCAAACATACAATATCACATAAGTAGAGATACAAAAATAAAAGCACTTCATGAGGCTGAGGCCTTTCTGGTCGGCGAGCTAGCTCCTGCATGCGATCCTTGCCCTGTAAAATTTATTAGTAACGTGGGTCCGCAAAGGCTGACCTCAAACTGTGTAACAACACATCTCCTCCCGGCCGCCCCTAATGGACCCCGGGGTACCCCTCCAACCTGTAAGTTAGCACTTCGTATGCAATAATCATAAGCAAGAAAAGCAACTACAGAAACAGGCTTGGATGTCACACACATCATACATGTTCTCTACTGGTTGAGCATATAATAAAAGGGCCTACTTATGCAATCATGTATGCAATAACCTGGGTTTCACCTAAGGCACCCTAACTCGTATGCATCTTGCACATCATCACATCATATGGGTACTCATCGATACCCCACTGGCATAAAGCTGCAAACAAAAGGGGGGTAACCATTTCCCCCAATGGCTTACAGGCCGCCTCATGGAATTCTTGTCAAGGCCCCACCCGCTCAAGGTCTTAGCCCCGGGCTTGCCTACAAGCTCTGACGTCTCATGTCAGGATTCCAACAAACACAAAACTGATCGATTCTAAGAAGCCTTGCCGGACCCCACCCGCTCATGGCCTCATCGCCCGGGCTTGTCCCCATGCTTGACATTCTTGTCAGTCTCACAGAAGGGGACTAGTCTCGCCGGGACACTCTCCGCACATGACGTGAACGTCACGGGATAGCCAGCCGACCACGGAGACATAACCACGTCTTGGCACAACACAAACCAAGACAAATCCACCCTAGTCCCTCATTTGTACAGCAGCGTTCCTGCGCACCAAGGAAACCATCTCCAACTCATGCGGAGCTAACCTTGTCCACCAAGGAAAACATCTACCGCCACGAGGAGCTAACCTTGCCCGGTTCCAACTACACGTACTCACTCGAGAAAAAGGGGGAAAACATCACCACAACACAAACAACGTCTTGTCGCAACGGAATCTATACGAATCCTTAACGTTCGTATGCAACATCACCGAGTCGGACTAATGGTCATGACTACGGCTTCACCCACCATGCCTAATCCACTAACGAAGCGGATCTTTAATACAAATCATGCCGGAGATGGACTCAATCGACCCGGAGGTTCCTCTTGAACCTTGGCAAACCAAAACCCCTCTCATTTGAGAGTTTGGTGCCCAAAAGCTAGAAAGAAAAGATGCTAAAAACAGCATCCTAAGACCGAGAGGAGAAGTGTCGTTACCTTCCGACTCCTCTTCCTTGCCATGGCGAAAATAGCCGGAAGAAAGCCTTCGCAATGATCTAACCTCCACGGATCTGGACTCGGCTCGCGATTTGGAGCACCGCAACCTCTCCTACAGCCCAAACTCTCCTTCTCCTTCTTCCTTGATCTCACTTCTCTCTAGATCTTTAGTAAGAAAAAGCTTGGAGAAGAATGAGGGTTTTCAACCCTATTCTCGGACTTAACTCCTAAAGAAATGATCTGAACCATTAGATCCTAAAATCAGGGAATGAAAGGCCACTATCCGACCGTAAAATAAAAGACCTGGGCCGAACACGGCCTAGCACACGCCCGTGTCCCGGGCCTTGTGACTCATTCGCCGTCTCAAATCGACCCACATGGAACAGCACACGTGCATCCGACACGCTCGTGTTCGATCCGACACGCCCGTGTCCCCAATGACACGGCCGTGTGGCTGGCCATGTGCCTCCATCGACACGGCCCCGAAACCAACCCGAGAAGTGACACGGCCTGGGACATGCCCGTGTCCCAAGCCGTGTGCCAAGTCTCGACACTCGTTGACAGCCTTTGTGTCGACACCGCGGAAACACGTCGAGCGAAGATCGTCGACCAAGCGGGACACGCCCTGTGACACGCCCGTGTCACAGGCTGTTTTCCCCAGTCTCGACACTCGACACTCGACCCTCGTCGAGTGAACATCGTCGACTGAAGATCATTGACAGACCCACACGGCCTTGGACACCCCCGTGTCCTACACCGTGTGCCTTGTGCGACACACTGTCGAACGAAAGTGTCGACACCCCGGGCCGAGTGTCGACACGGGCTCGACACGCCCTGCGACGCGCCCGTGTCGCAGGCCGTGTGCCCGAGTCTCGACACATTGTCGAGCGAAAGTGTCGACACCCGGGGCCGAGTGTCGACACGGGCTCGACATGCCCTGCGACACGCCCGTGTCGCAGGCTGTGTGCCCCCTGCCAGAAACCAAAAAAATTTCCAGAAACGCAAGTCGACCCTCTCTCAAAACTGGGGTGTTAAACAACATACCCTGGAGGTTGCTCCATGTAGACATCTTCCTGAGTATCCCATAAAGAAAGGCATTCTTCACATCCAGTTATGAAATGGGACAATATCTGTTGACAGCCAAAGAGAGAAGGACCCGAATAGTGCTGAGACGAGCAACTGGAGAGAAGGTGTCAAAGTAATCAATGCCATAAGTTTGGGTAAAGCCCTTGCCAACAAGCCGAGCCTTGTAACGATCCACACTACCACCGGGGAGGAATTTCACCATAAAAACCCAGCGGCAGCCAACAACATCTATGCCAATAGGAGGAGGAACCAGGGTCCAGGTACCCCGTTCAGTGAGAGTAGAAATCTCTTCATCCATGGCAACCTTCCAATGCTGAATGACAAGGGCCTCCTGATAGGAACGGGGGATGGAAGTGGAAGAGATAGACAGTGCAAAGTCCCTACGATAAGGCGTCAGACGATCATAGGAAACAACTGCAGCAAGAAGATGCTGGGTACATGCCCGAACCCCTTTGCGAAGGGAAATGGGGAGGTCCAGGTCAGCAGGTGCCTCAGTATCTGGTGCATCCGTGGTGGAGAGAGCTGGCCTGAGAGGAGAGAGAGACGGCGGCGAGGAGGAAGGAGATTGTGGAGGTAGAGTGGGAGGAGGATAGGATGGAGATGGTGGAGGAGGAAAGACCTCAGTAGGAGGGGATGGGCTAGAGTGAAGAGGAGGAGGAAGAATGGATTCCACAGGAAGAGAAGAGGAGTCATTAGAGAAATAGGAAGCATTCTCGAATAAGGTAACGTCCGCAGAGACGAACTGTTTGTGAAGGATGTAGTCAAAACAACACTAGCCTTTCTGAGTGATAGAGTAGCCCAGAAAGACACATTTGGTGGAGCGAGGGGAGAGTTTGTCGCAGGTGGCTGAGGGAGCATGCACAAAGGCCGTGCAGCCAAAGATACAGAGAGGAAGAGGAAAGGGATCCTTTTCGGGATAGATAATGGAGAAAGGTGATTTACCACGGAGAACAGTGGAGGGAATGTGATTGATGAGGTAGCAAGAAATGAGAACAACATAGCCCCAGTAGGAGCGGGGGACATGCATTTCCATAAGAAAGGTGTGAGTAATATTAAGGAGGTGACGGTTTTTGCGTTCCGCCACCCCCATTTTGTTAGGAGGTGTAAACACAACTTGTTTGATGAATAATTCCATGTTGCATACAAAAGGAGGAAAAAAATTGACTAACGTATTCTTTGGCATTATCAGAGCATAAGACTCTAATAGAAACATCAAACTGAATTTTGATTAAATGATAGAAAGATTGCCATACATCAAATAGTTTAGAGTGTTCTCGTAAGAGATACACCCAAGTACATCATGAGAAATCATCAATGAAGGTTACAAAATAAGAGCTACCCCGACCAACAATGAGGGTAGGAGCAGGGCCCCAGATGTCGGAGTGAACAAAATCAAACGGACGGGTAGAACCACGACCTTGCTTTGGCGGGAAGGAGGAACGGTGATGCTTGCCAAGCTGACAGGCATCGCAGTTGAGAGGAGAACTGTCTGGAGGGAGGTGAGGTATCAGATGATGAAGAAGCCATGGAGGAGGATGCCCTGGGTGGAGATGCCATTGTAGGAGATCTGTAGAAGAGGTGGAGAAGGCAGAGAGAGCAGAAACGTTGTTGAGGAAGTAGAGGCCGCCACTCTCAGTCCCAGTTGCAATCGTCTGTTGGGAGCTTGGATCCTGAAAAGAGCAAGATGTGGGAGTAAATGTGACGGAGCATTGAAGCTGCTTGTACAAAGAGGTAACTAACAACAAATTACAGGGAAACTTGGGCACATAGAGAGTGTTGGCCAAGTGAAGAGACAGAGTGACATGAACAACTCCCATCCCATAAACTGGGGAGGGAGAGCCATCTGCAACAAGGACCGGAGGCAACCGATCATGTGTTTCAAGGAGAGATAAGCATTGCAGATTGCATGTCATGTGATTACTGGCACCAGAGTTGATGAGTCATTTACCTTGAGTAACCACGTGAGCACTGTAACATACCATGTTACTTTTGGACCCCTTAACTTAGATTGGGTTAGACATGAGGTGAGTTTTAAGAAGATCAGCTAGGTTTGACCCTAGGTAGTGGGTGGTAGCCATGTGGGGCCCACTATAGGACCAAAGTCAAACTAGGTCAAACTAGCTTAAATAGGAACCCAGACCACACCATGACCCCACCACATTGCCCTAACCCTAAAAACAATCTAAGTGGACCCTAGGGCATGTCACTAGGTCAACACTTTGACCCAAGTTGACCCAAGTCAACCTTGGGCTTAATTTGGTCAAACCCACACTCATAAGCACAATTAGCCTAAGTAGGGCACCCCCTTGATCCAACCCAAGTTGGGTGGTGCCTCTAAACTCATGACTATCAAATGGGGTCAGCCCACCCACCATGGTTGACCAAGTCAACTCAAAGTCAACATAGTCAACACAATTGACCTAAAGAAGAAAATGAAGACTAAGCTCACTCTCCTTGGACCAAGCCCACCAAATTTGGCCCATGGCCAGCACAAGTGAACAATACCAGCCCTACCCATCTAAATTAGGAGAGAGAATGAATGAAAAGGGGCATTATGGAGAAATCACCTAAAAAGAGGAGAGAGAAATGGAAGATGATGAGAGGTGGCCATGTGGCCTTCACCCCTTCTGCCAAAGAGGTGCTGGCCGGACTCCTCACATCATTCTAGAAGAAATTGGGGGCTGAGGGCCACTTGACAAGCTGGGGCAGAGCAACAAAGGCTGAGCCCGAGCTCACCTTGGTTGTATCTCCCCATATACACCATCTCAGCCCCAAATAACCCCTCCATCAGCTTCAGAGAGTGAGAAGGAGTTGAAATCGAGTGTTGGAGCATGGAAAATGATGGAGAATCAAGAAATCGGGGAGGAGCTCGCCGGCGCACCACCACCATGGAAAACCGCCGCCTGATCCGCCTTCAAGCCCCAATCCAGGTCTGTTTCACCTCACCTGTACCCGTACTAGGATCCTAGATCAATTAGGTGAGATATCGGGCTCAATTGAGCCCGATGCCATGAGAGAAAGGAGTGATTTTTCCAATCTTTAGAAATCGCTCGGGATCGCCGTCGCCGCCGTCTCCCGCCACCCCATCACCGGGAAACGATAGCCACCACCACCGTGAAGGTGATGGCACCATTGGCCGGGGGTGGCACCGCCTCAGCTGGCCGGAAAGGGCCAGTAAAGTTGCTCCAGGTCAGCTCAATCTCTGCCCTTGATCTGTTGGGGACGATGACCGGATCCCGTTCAATTGAGCTTTAAGATTCGTGCGGATTTTTATTTAAAAATAAAAAATTATTTGTTATATATAAAATGAAATAAAATCAAATTATTGACACACAAATTCAGTGATATTGCATGTCATATTTAGGCCCCTTAGATGCATTTCTAGAACCTGGACCCTGAATGAAAAATGTAGCCTTACCTATTAACTTTAATTTGACACCATAATCATCAATTTTGGTCCAGTATTCTGGCCTGTAGGGCATTTCTCCTAGGACTGATCCTAGACAATGGCAGAAATACATTTGGATGCCCAAGTCAAACCAACAATCACCATGACCCCAAATTTTGGGTACATGCATGATTAGGGCATACCTAGTGCTGCCAAAAATGGGGAATTTTTGAAACAAGGTTTTCTATAGTTTTGGTCATAATATCAAAAACTAAATAAATGAAATATTTAGAGTTATACGACTCCTCATGGCCGCAAATTTTGGTGGTGGGTCCTTGGGGACATCATTGGTGCATGATAAAACTTTCAGCACATTTGGATCACTGCATGTTGGAAAATCCACTTGCATGTGTTGGTTTATATATTGCCTTGGTGTGCCAATAGCAATAATCTAAATATGGTGCATTCAGCCTAATTGAGGGACTCAAAAATCATGAATTTTATTCCTGTGCTTCATTAGGGTATAGTTCACACCTCAAATTAATTATGGGATTTTTGGAATCAAAAATCCCATTAATTGGATTTTTTAAAAATATAGCTCCTTTTAAAAATAAATTGGGAAAATAGGTTTTCCTCAAGTAAAAGTCCTCAAACTTTACCAAGTTAAAATAAAGCTATATTTGACTTAAGAAAATTTGATCTTTCTGTTTGGAGAACTTTTGAAGTAAAAATACCTTGAAATGCCCATTTTACCCTTATTTCATTTATTCTTGGATTGATGGATTTACACATCAGAAAAATTTGGAAATATTTCTAGTGTTGTATAATTGTATTATTAGTCTTGTAAATTTATTTCAGAATTTATGGGTGTATTGATTAATTTTAAATTAATATAATGGCATTTTGGTAAATATGTAAAATGGGAATTGTTAGGCCATTACACAATAAAAGTTGATGAAACTCTGTCAATAGTCTCAAATTAATGTTTTATATGTTCTGTAAGTTTCCTGGAATTTTGGTTTATATATTCCTTGTACTTCATTTGGAAAATGGAAATTATGTAGATTTGGTATTAAATAATGAATTGGTATAAATATTCAAAGGAAACTTATGAAACCCTGTACACAGAATTATTTTATCAATATACAACTCAGAAAAAATTACCTAGGTCAGTGGATTTTAAATTATACTACTTCATGTGTAAAGTGACCTAGGAAATAAATTAAAAGATTTAATTAAGGGATTATTTGACCAAGGAAAATTATGAGAATCGATATGATAGTTCCATTAGCCCATACCACCCTAGGATAAATAGTTAAGGGCAAGAGTCCCTAAGGATTGGAAGATTCTATTTTTGGGATAATAATAGGACATGGTCTACATATAGTATAAATAGGGCATACTTTAGGGGAATACTAGAGGATTGATTATCGGAAGAAATAAGGGAGTGCAATATGAATAATCCCTGGTGGGTAGTATTGTCTTAGTGACGGGATTAAAAGTGCAAGTCCTTACGTAGCAACCGGAGTGGAGGTCGACGGAAGACCTTCGGTTTCCCGTTGATATCTTAAGTCACTAGGGTTGTTCCAGAGTGAAAGTCCACCTAGTGTCAACTACCTTCACCTATGGGGGGGGGGGGGGGAATAGGTAACGTGCAGCGTTTTTGCGGAATTAAATTTGTACCTGCATAAGAAAACAAAACAGCACAGCACAGAAAGGACACAAGCAAATTATAGTGGTTCCCTGATTTGGGTACATCCACTTTCCCCGTTCGACCTATCTCCCAACCAGGAACGACTCGGTCACTTCACCAACAGGATTGAAATCCAATCCTTGCACTAACGGAAGGAACCCTTTCACACGTAGCAGTCAACACCCCCACAACACGGGTTGCACCCAACCCTTACAACTAGGAACCAACGTTCTTTTACAACAAAATGATAATAGAATGTACAAGAAATACAAACAACTTTTGGTGACTAAGGTGTCCCTCTTCGTTCGTTGACGTGTTCTTGAAGTCAACGAAGAGTTCACAACCCTAGATCTCACTTGGAGAGAATCTTCCCGAAACCGGCGGCGGCAAGAGGGGCGGCGGCTTGGTTCTCGGGATCGGCGGTGACAACGGTGTGCGGCTGCTGTACTTTGGAAATTCAATCTTCGTAGCAAAGCTATCAAGGTCTTCCAACGGTCACACTAGGATCGATCGTCTCGATCGATTCGGAAGGGGAAGGTTTTCCCGATCAACGAATCAAGAGATAAAGGATCTCTGGTTAGACGCGTGAGACGCTGTGCTTGGCTGAGCTTCTGTCGTCGGGAGATCTGGAATCAACCACGATCAAAGCCGGCAATCTACTGGCACGAGCGGCGATGGCGGCGGTGGAGCGGATTTCGCGATCTAGGTCACGGTCGGCGGCTCGGCTTCATTTTTCTGTGTGTCTTCACTGTTCAAAAATACATGTATATTTATACAGTAGAATAATCCTATATGACCGTTGTGGGTCCCACCAGAAGAAACCCTAATACCGGTTCAAAACAGCGCCTTGACATTTGATCTGGTCCAGCGTCTTTAGAAATTCGCCTAAGGCAAAATCGGCGAGAATCGAGGGTGATTCTCGTCGAATCGGCGAGAATCAAAAGTGATTCTCGTCGATTCGGCGAGAATCAAAGGTGATTCTCGTCGATTTTGACTTATTTGCACGCTCTGATTTAGCCGGATAGAGACGGCGAGAATCACCATTGGTGATTCTCACCGAATCGGCGAGAATCACTTGGTGATTCTCGTCGATTGATACTTAGACGATTTTTCGTCTTTCCGCCCATGAGCTGCTCTTTGACCCATCCTTGCTCCTTGTCTGCTCTTGCATTATCACAGCCCTGTACTTGAAAATAAGTACAGTCCAATAGAGAGAGTACACGTAGGCCAACACACTGATCTGCTCAATGAGGGATTACGTCATGCAGACCTGTGTATATTGACCTACTGCACCCTGACATTGGTGTGCACTTAGCGTGGAGTAACTGCAAGCACAACTTAAAAGGTTTCATCAAATACATTGTCTATTTACCACAGCTTGTTCAGGGGCTTCTTCAAATCAGGTACGTTGTGGATACAATACCCAACAATCTCCCCCTATTTGAAGAACCTAAACCCTACAAGCTAAGGTGAATAGAGCTTATGGGAATGAAAAGCATGAACTTAAAATGGAGTTGAGAGAGATATTCATTACCAATACCAATGGAGTTGAGAGCCAACTTGGAGCCACCTTAGCCTTAGCCGAGAGGGTAATATCTCCCCCTTTTCGGCTTCTGCAAATCTGGGTCTGTGGCATTTGACCCCTTGCTCCCCCTCAGGTCTTGCACTGGTGCGCACAATTGAGTTCCTGACAGAGGCTCCCCCTAGATGCATGAGCCTGGAGCTTCTGTAGTCTTCATTCCTCATAGTTGAGCATTCCCAATTCAGTTTTGAAGAGACTGAACTTGGCTTCGTCTAAGGGCTTTGTGAAAATATCTGCAATCTGCTTGTCCGTGGGGACATAACAGAGAGAGATGTCCTTATTCTCCACGTGCTCCCGAATGAAGTGGTGGCGCACTTCAATATGCTTCGTTCTGCTATGCGATACCGGATTGTTGGCAATTGCAATTGCACTAGAGGAGTCGTAGTACATTGGTACTTCCTTGAACTGAAGGTCGTAGTCGGCTAACTGGTTTCTGAACCATAGGAGTTGTGCGCAACAGCTGCCTGCTGAGATGTACTCAGACTCTGCTGTGGAGGTTGCTACACAATTCTGTTTCTTGCTATTCCATGAAATAAGCCTTCTTCCAAGGAATTAACACGTCCCGGAAGTGCTTTTCCTTTCATCCCTACTCCCTGCAAAATCAGCATCTGAAAAACCTATTAGCTCGACATCATTGTTTCTCGGGTACCACAAGCCAAGATTCAGAGTACCTTTAAGGTATCTTAGAATTCGCTTTGCAGCGACATAGTGAGATTCCTTAGTGTTCACCTGATATCTGGCACAAACACATGTGGAGAACATGATATCCGGTCTACTGGCAGTAAGGTAGAGCAGGGATCTAATGATGCTTTTGTATTTAGTTTCATCGAAACGTTTGCCTTTCTCATCCTTATCCAGAGACAACGTGGATCCCATTGGAGTCCTCATAGAGGTTGCATTCTCCATACCGAATTTCCTGAGGAGTTCATTTGTGAACTTCGTTTGAGAGATGAAGATTCCATCCTCATACTGTTTCACTTGAAGTCCCAAAAAATACTTTAGCTCTCCCATACTGCTCATTTCAAACTTTCCTTGCATAAGTTTAGAAAACTTTTTGCAAAGATTGTTGTCCGTTGAGCCGAATATAATGTCATCGACATAGATTTGCACCAGCAAAATCTTGCCTTTGACTTCCCTAAGAAACAATGTCTTATCTATTTTACCTCTAGAGAACTTGTTCTCAAGAAGAAAACTAGATAAGATCTCATACCAAGCTCGTGGAGCTTGTTTTAAAACATATAGAGCTTTATTAAGAAAATATACATGATTGGGATAAGTAGGATTGACAAAACCTCGGGGTTGAGCGACGTATACTTCCTCTTTCAGTTCTCCGTTCAAGAATGCTGATTTCACATCCATTTGATAGACTGTGAATCCTTTGTGCGAAGCATACGCCAGGAACAATCTTATTGACTCGAGCCTTGCCACTGGTGCAAAGTTCTGGTCGAAGTCAATCCCCTCCTCCTGTCTGTAACCTTGAGCCACCAGCCTGGCCTTGTTCTTTATGATGACACCATGTTCATCCAGTTTATTTCTGAAGATCCACTTGGTGCCAATCACATTCTGCTTTTGTGGTCTGGGAACCAGCGTCCAAACGTTGCATCGTTCGAATTGATGCAGTTCATCTTGTATGGCCAAAATCCATGCTGCATCTTTGTTCGCCTCGTCGAACTTCTTTGGCTCAACTTGTGACAGGAAACTGAGATGCAAAATCTCGTTAATAGTACCTCTTCGTGTTCTGACACCGTCACGAGGATCTCCAATGATATGATCTCTAGGATGATCCCTCACGTGCCGAAGCTCTAGAAGTCTGGCATCCGGAGCTTCGATTACTTCTTCGGCTTCTCCTTCTTCTAAGAGATTTTCTTCATTTTGATCTTCAACATTCCCAGTCGATGTTGTGGTGGAAACTTTGATGTACTTAGGAGTTTCATCTTTAGCGGTCTCATCGAGGCACAGCTGTTCAAGTCGTGCACCTGCATCTTCAAGAATACCGCTGGAAGAATTGCTGTTAAGCAAGCTTCCTTCATCAAATACAACATTAATTGATTCCTCTACCACTAGGGTTTTCTTATTGAAGACCCTGTATGCCCGACTGTGGGTACTATAGCCCATGAATATGCCTTCGAAGCATTTTTCACCAAATTTAGTACGCGGGTACTTCCCATTATTCAGTACATAACATCTGCAACCAAAGATCCTTAAGTAGGACATGGTTGGTTTCCTGCCTCTCAGTAGCTCATAAGGCATCTTACGATGAGCTTGTTGATCAATGCTCTGTTTTGTACATGACAAGCTGTATTGACAGCCTCTGCCTAGAAGTATTCTTGGAGAGAAGCGTCTTTCAACATTGTCGTGCAAGCTTCAATGAGAGTTCTATTTCTCCTCTCTGCAACTCCATTTTGCTGAGGAGTGCGCGGGGAGGAAAACTCATGAAAGATACCATGTTTTTCACAAAACTCTGTCATGGCACCAGATTCGAATTCTGTTCCATGGTCACTTCGGATTTTGACCACAGAGCAGTTAAATTCGTTCTGAACCTGCTTGACAAAACTAGTGAAGATGTCAAACGTATCTGACTTTCGTTTTAAGAAGAACACTCATGTAAACCGAGAGTGATCATCAACTATCACTAGCATATAGGACTTGCCTCCCAAGCTATGAACTTGCATTGGACCAAACAAGTCCATATGCAGAAGATAAAGACATCGGGAAGAGTCTTTGTCTGCAATGCTCTTAAAGATAGCCCGAGTCTGTTTTCCCATCTGGCATGCAGGACAGGGGCTATCTTTGATGTACTTGATAATGGGAGCATCCCTTACTAAGTTTTTAGAAAACAGCATACTGATTGTTTTGAAATTAATATGTGCCAATCTCTTGTGTCATTGTTCACAAAGAGATGCACTGCCTGTTGCCACTAGGAATACGGGGGTAGATGAATCTATACTAAGAAAATTTAAGCAGAAGATATTTCTGCTCCTAATGCCTGTTAATACCGTCTCAGAAGAGGCACATGATATTATCAGACATTTATCCTTGCAGAACTTAACGTCATAACCTTTATCACATAACTGACTTACACTGATCAGGTTATGGTTTAACCCTTCAACATAAGCCACGTCGGTGATAGAGATTATACCGTTGGAAATCATACTGTAACCTCTGGTAACTCCTCGATCTGACCCCCAATGATGACTTTGGGTCCATTCTCGACGGGAGTGTAATCACTCAGCAGGCTTCTTGTCCCAGTCATATGCCGGGAGTATCCACTGTCCAAGTACCATATTGGCGTTTTGGTGGCCTTTGGACATTCCTGCAAAACAAAATTAATTTCCCTTAGGAACACAATCAAACTTGGGTCCTAGATTCTTGATTAGCATACTCCCCCTCTAGTGGTTAACCCTACGAGTGGTCGTCCTCGCATTGCTAACATAGGGAGTCTCGTTATACCTCGGATTAAACCAACAATCCACGGCAAAGTGACTGACTTTACCACAACACCAACAGTCAAATCTGTTGTACCTCTTCCTAGGCTCCTGCTTTACCCTGAGAATGGTGGGTACAGCCGGGGCCTTGGATCTGGAGGTGGAGGCATCATAGTGGTTGCAGTCACATGACTTCTTCACCTCCTGTTCCTTCAGTATAATAGGCTTGGCTTTTGGTGTCTGCTTTCCATTATGGCCGCTGGAGAATTGACCATACTTTCCCATATGGATTTCCTCATAAGGTGCCTTGAAGACACTCTCATCGTAGTTGCGGGGGTAAGTCCAACCATCATATCGGCTCTTTGGCTTTGCAACCGAGGGCCGGAAATGATGACCAAAGGTTGACTCAAAGTCATGTTGGTTGCAAGGAAAGCCAGGCTTTCTGAACGCAACAGGACTGAGGGGAGCTTTTCCCTTTTCAGCAGCAGAGGCCTTCTTGGCGGCCTTATTCTTTCTCTGGTTCCTGTTTCTCCTGGATGAGGAATCAGATACCCCTACATGCCCCAAGCCAGCTCCTTTGGCCTGAGCAGAGAAGGTATCAACAACTGGAAGAACTGTTTTTGGCATAGAGAAGATCTTGACGATCTTCCTTTCTGCCGCAAGTTGTTCTTCCAACTTGTCGACTTCCTCCTACTTAAGATCAAGGAGCTTAAGAGACTCTGAATGCTTTGAAGTCAGGTCTAGGTGCTCCTGTCGGAGAGAGATCAAACTGGTGATCTCTTCCCTTAGGGAGACACTCTCACCCTTAAGGAATTTCACTTCCTTTTTCTCAGCCTTCAATCTCTTATGGCACTCCTCGAAAGTGTTTAGCAGAAGTTCATACTTCTCGAGGAGCTCCGCTTCGCGGGCCGAAAGGCTATCCTCAGGGTCATCATCCTGAGACTCATGATCAGAGTCAGAGTCGGAGAGAGAGGTGTGAGCTTTTACCTTCCCAGTAAATGGGGGGCATTCTCCTTCTGAGTCGGAGCGACCCACCAGCCCGAAGTAGGCTTCCTCATCATCACTGGAGTCTGAGGAATCAGATTCACTCAGTGTCTTTGGCTTTTTAGCGATGTAGCTCCTCTCTTTCTTCTTATCTCTAGAGGACTTGTGTTCCTCTCCCATCCCCTTTTCTCTCTTGCCTTGGTGGCAGTCGGCCACGACGTGTCCTGGCTTATTGCATCCAAAACAAATAATGTCAGAGGAGCGATGTTTGTTTGGTTTAGATGCATACCTGTCAGAAGAATAATTTTTCTTCTGATGCCTAGAGGAGGAGCCGTCTCTCTTTCTTTGATTCCTCATCTTGAGGAACTTCTTGAATTCTCGGGTGATGAGGGAGAAATCTTCCTCAGATAACTCTGAGCTGGAGGAGCATGGCTCGGAGTCCTCCTCCTCATCCTTTTTCCTGGCACGGTATGAAACCGCACCCTTGCCCTTCCTGGAGTGAATGGCTTTTAGAGCCACAGTCTTTTCCTTGGCTGCAGCCTTCTCTGCTTCCTCTTCTGCTTTCCGTGTGTTCAGTTGAAGCTCATAGGACATCAGCTTCCCAAACAGAATTTGCGGTCTGTTTCAGCTAGTCTTCCAAACTCTCGAATGGCGCAGATCTTTGTGTCCCATTCTTTAGTAAGGGACCTAAGGAATTTATCATTAAGTTCACCATCAGTGAACACTCTTCCATATCCTTTGAGGGCATTGACAATCTTGAGGAAGTTCTCGAAGGTGACTCCGATCTCTTCCTTAGGCCCTTGTCTGAAGGCCTCATATTTCTGGTTCAGGAGGGATCTCCGATCATCCCTCACTTCATCAGTGCCCTCCATTAGGATAATCAGGTAATGCCAGATCTCCTTTGCTGTCCTGCAGTTGCAGAAGTTTTGCATCATTGAGTCATCGACCGCGCTGACCAGAATATTATGCGCCTTCTTGTCAAGTCCCACTAGCACCATCTCGTCCTTGTCCATTTCAGAAATTTTCTTTGGCACTTTCTTGGTAGGATCAATGGTGGAGACCTTAGTGGGGACATAAGGTCCCTCCTCCATGATCATGAAGAGTCGAGGATCAACTGCTTCCATGTAGAACCTGATCCTTTCCTTCCAGATAGGAAAGTTGAGCCTAGTGTACACTGGGATCTTGCTTGTGTACTTGAGCCCGTCCATAGTAGATGTTTGCCTTCTTCTTGACACTAGTGGCAGGATTCTACTCAAGGTGTGAACCTTTTTGATGAGCAACCTCCCTCTGATACCACTTGAAAGTCCACCTAGTGTCAACTACCTTCACCTATGGGGGGGGGGGAATAGGTGACGTCCAGCGTTTTTGTAGAATTAAAATTATACCTGCACAAGAAAACAAAACAACACAGCACAAAAAGGACACAAGCAAATTATAGTGGTTCCCCGATTTGGGTACATCCACTTTCCCCCTTCGACATATCTCCCAACCAGGGACGACTCAATCACTTCACCAACAGGATTGAAATCCAATCCTTGCACTAACGGAAGGAACCCTTCCACACGTAGGAGTCAACACCCCCACAACACGGGTTGCACCCAACCCTTACAACTAGGAACCAACGTTCCTTTACAACAAAATGAAAATAGAATGTACAAGAAATACAAACAACTTTTGGAGACTAAGGTGTCCCTCTTCGTTCGATGACGTGTTCTTGAAGTCAACGAAGAGTCCACAACCCTAGATCTCACTTGGAGAGAATCTCCCCGAAACCGGCGGCGGCAAGAGGGGCGGCGGCTTGGTTCTCGGGATCGGCGGAGACAACGGTGTGCGACTGCTGTACTTTGGAAATTCAATCTTCGTAGCAAAGCTAGCAAGGTCTTCCAACGGTCACACTAGGATCTATCGTCTCGATCGATTCGGAAGGGGAAGGTTTTCCTGATCAATGAATCAAGAGACAAAGGATCTCTGGTTAGACGCGTGAGACGCTGTGCTTGGCTGAGCTTCTGTCTCCGGGAGATCTGGAATGAACCACGATCAAAGCCGGTGATCTACTGGCACGAGCGGCGACGGCAGCGGTGGAGCGGATTTCGCGATCTAGGTCACGGTCGGCGGCTCGGCTTCGTTTTTCTGTGTGTCTTCACTGTTCAAAAATACAACTATATTTATACAGTAGAATACTCCTTTATGACCATTGTGGGTCCCACCAGAAGAAACCCTAATACCGGTTCAAAACAGCGCCTTGACATTTGATCCGGTCCAGCGTCTTTAGAAATTCGCCTAAGGCAAAATCGGCGAGAATCGAGGGTGATTCTCGTCGATTTTGACTTGTTTGCACGCTCTGATTTAGCCGGATAGAGACGGAGAGAATCAGCCAGTGATTCTCGACGAGTCGGCGAGAATCACTGGTGATTCTCCTCGAATCGGCGAGAATCACTTGGTGATTCTCGTCGATTGATACTTAGACGATTTTTCGTCTTTCCGCCCATGAGCTGCTCTTTGACCCATCCTTGCTCCTTGTCTGCTCTTGCATTATCACAGCCCTGTACTTGAAAATAAGTACACTCCAATAGAGAGAGTACACGTAGGCCAACACACTGATCTGCTCAATGAGGGATTATGTCGTGCAGACCCGTGTATATTAACCTACTGCACCCTGACATTGGTGTGCACTTAGCGTGGAGTAACTGCAAGCACAACTTAAAAGTTTTCATCAAATACATTGTCTATTTACCACAGCTTGTTCATGGGCTTCTTCAAATCAGGTACGTTGTGGATACAATACCAAACACAGAGCAATAATGAGAGCTGGGGTGAAACATAGGTAGTCATCAACTAAAGTAAATATCCTTGCGAAAGGGAACTTTGGGCGTAATCTCGTCGTAGTTCCTAGTGCCCCCGAGAGCCCTTCAATGGGTATACCCTGGGCAGTCCTGGGATTAACCTTAAATCACTAAGTATAATAACCCGTAGACAAGAGTAGTCTAATAGGTCAAGACATTTGTTGTACCTGCTCACCTGTGTAGGGTTGGAGAGATTCATGATATATGCTCACCCGTGTAGGGTTTGAGGGAATTGGTGTAAAGGCATTATTGTGCGTTCTCACCCGGTTTGGGTTGGAGGATTTCGGGATGGGTTTGGTCCTGCGAGTGGAAGGCTCGGAATGAAATACTTGCATGTGCATAAATATAGTGGCGGGGCATGAGGTACTGGTCGTTCGTCACACCGATGGCAGTACGGTGCACCAGGCGGTTGTGAGGGTTAGAGGGGCCAGTGGGTTGTTTTACACTGCGGTCTGGAGGACGATCCTCGATAACGCACATCCGACCCAACAATACTGATGGGTTATCAGAAAAGTACATACGCGAGACTCTAGAGTGCACCTTGGACGTGTACAAAGGCGTATGAGAGGGGTCTAAGGCTTGGTAGTGTCCATACCGACCTAGAAGCGGAGACGCCCGCTCAGCTGCTGCCGTAGCCACAGCAGCGGTACCCGAGAGTGATGCTATCTCTCAAAAAGTGGGAACTAAAGGTCTGTGATCACAGAGTCGTTGTGCGTGAGTTGCACTTGCCTGTGCATAAAATTTGCATCATAACGTTCATTCATATTAGGTCATACGCTTCATAGATCCTTATCATATAAATTAGTATGAGCTCTTTTATATGATAAGTTAAATTTCCTGGAAATCCTAACTTATATATTTGTATGGACATTTATATAAGTTAGGGTACTTTTGTGATGGTAGTATAGTGGTAGAATAGTTTATTTACTTTCTCGTACTGCTGTTCTTTACTTCCTTTACTGTACTGCTCTTACTTACTTGTACCATATTTAGAACTGCTAGAGTAGAACAATAATACTTATTACATCTACTAGTTAGTTTCTGTCACCTGCTTCCACTTTTGATACCCCTTGTTTTCCTCCGCTTCGTTCTCCCGCTCGGTGCCTAGGAGCTGTGGGGCGAGGTGCGGAGGAAACGACTTAGTCTTTTTGACTAATGGTCGGTGACCATACTATTTTTAAGAGCCCTTGGAGATGGAGCACCAGCATGACGAGGAGACATGACGTGAGGAGCAGATACCGCTACAGCAGGCTACTAACACTACTGTGCGTCCTCAGGTGGGACGAGTTCTGATGTACTAGTATAGCTTCCGTTTTCATTTGAGAGAGAGAGTTGATTTGAGGTACTGGGTATAAGCCCTTATTACTCTTTCTTTTTGTACTCTTTCGTGGACTATGTTGATGTACTTTTCATTTCATACATATGATTTGTACTATGTGACTTGTGGACTAGTGGATTTATATACTGCTTTACTTCTTCTTCTCATATTGGCCTACAGGTTAAATGATCGTATTAGCCGGCAGGATCGGCGTGTTGCGGTGTCGAATAACCCGTGCTTTAGTGCCACCGTAAGACGGCGGTTCTGGGCATAAGACTCGTAGCCCTCCTTGGTAAGGGGGGGGGGGGGGGGGTCTTACAAACTGGTATCACTGGAACAACGATCATATGAGAAAGAAGTCCACAACACAGGACCACCCCCGCCCGAGCATTAGTTTGCGGACAAACTATGCAGTAGAAGCAGTGGTGTGCCCATGTGCAAAAGTCACATAAAATGGTCCACAAAGTACAATGAGTTAGGCCAGTTCTGTTTTAACCTTACCTTTATGCAACCTCCACAGGTTGCCGCGCCGCAAAATGTGGCTCCTCCCCCTCCAGCTGCCACTCCATTCCTACATACGGAGATGGGGCAGACTTTGACGGCGATTCTGGATGCCTTCAAATCCCAGCAAATCCCGGCTCCACAGCCAAATCCGGGGTCAAGCTGGCTGAGTGCCTTCAAGAGCCTGTCCCCACCGACGTACCGTGGGACAGAGGATGCGGTAAAGATGGAGGAATGGCTGGAGGCCATACACGAGATTTTAGCAGGAATCAGCTGCCCGGTCGGCGAGGCAGTACCTCTAGCCACCTCTGCACTAGAGGCTCATGCGAAGAGATGGTGAAATTCAGTGCGGGAGCCTACATATGCGGACTGGGAGCTGTCAGAGATATCATGGGATGAGTTTGGCGATGTATTTCTGGATCACTTCGTCTATGCTACGGACAGAGATGCCTTGGAGGAGAGGTTTTTGAACCTCAGGCAGGGGACTAGATCGGTGATCGAGTATCAGAGAGAGTTCTCTCATTTGGCCAGGTTCGCAGGGATTCAGGATACCGATGATAGGAGGTATGCCAAGAGGTTCTACCGGGGCCTCAGGGACGATTTGAGGCAGGCCTTGCTGTTCATTTCTCATGGCACATCTAGGCAGATCATCGAGATGGCAAAGAAGCTGGAGGCTGACCAGATGATGGTGCAAGGCAGAGGGAAGAGACCGTTTGATGGGTCGACATCAGGAGAGAGCAGTAGGGGCTCTCAAAGAGGCAGGACTATCAGATACAAGAAGGGTGGGGGACGTCGTCGTCCCAACTTCAGGCAGGAGCAGGGGCCTCCTCCAACATTGGCTCCCCCACCTCTACAGATGCATGATCCGAGGAGACAGGATGACCAGGGCCACCAGCAGGTAGTTTGTTACGGATGCCGCCATCCCGGGCACATTAGGTCGGAGTGCCCGCATCGATTCCATCCTCCTCCTCCAGTGGCCCCAGTATAGCAGGGCCGTGGCCGAGGCCGGGGCCGAGGACGAGGCCGAGGCCGGGGATATCACGATAGGAGATGCGAGCAGGAGCAGATATACGCCTTGGACCTCACAGAGCAGAGGAACCCTGAGGAGGTTATCACAGGTACTTAAGGTTAATTATTAATTTTCTTGAGTTTTCAATTATATAGTACCTGGAACTATAGGGTAACAATTAATTTTAACGTAAACAAACCTCAGACATAGTTATGATCAGCGGCAAGCCCGCTCATACTCTCTTCGACACGGGTGCTTCGTACTCGTTCGTATCCGAGGCCTTCATAGACGGACTCGAAGGCGTGGAGAGATTTCCTGGACTAGAGATGAGGGTGCGTCTACCCGATGGGTCAGAGCTGCGGACCATTGCACATTGTGATATGGAGGCCGAGATTGGCAGTAAGGCATTTGAGGCGACAACAACTATTCTGAAGCTGCAGGACTTCGACTTGATTTTGGGTATGACATGGTTACATCAGAACCATGCTCAGATAGATTGTCCGTCCAGGAGGATCACGCTAAGGCATGGCGACCCTCATGTTATCATCGAAGGTATTCATCCTATCTGCCATCTATTGTTATCTTCTGTACAGGCTGTGAAGGCCCATGAGCAGGGAGAGGAAGTTTACCTTATCTGCTTTGAGATGGTGGGAGCAGAGACGACTATTTCAGATATTCCGGTGGTCCGGGATTTCTCCGACGTATTCCCGGAGATATTGCCCGGGATACCACCTACCAGAGACTTGGATTTCAGGATTCAGATAGTACCGGGAGCGAGGCCGGTGTCCCGGGCACCCTACAGGATGGCTCCCAGGGAGTTAGCAGAGTTCAGGACTCAACTTCAGGACCTAGTCGAGTCAGGATTTGTGCGGCCCAGTTCATCGCCGTGGGGAGCGCCAGTTCTCTTTGTGAAGAAGAAGGACGGGTCATTGCGACTATGCATAGATTACATGGAGCTGAACCAGTTAACGGTCCGCAATACCTATCCTCTGCCTCGGATAGATTAGCTATTTGACCAGCTGCAGGGAGCCTTCTGGTTCTCTAAGCTAGATTTACGATCCGGTTACTACCAGCTCCGCATCAGGGAAGAGGACATACCGAAGACGGCATTTAGTTCACACTATGGATTATACGAGTTCACGGTGATGCCTTTTGTGCTCATGAATGCCCCTACCGCATTCATGAGTCTAATGAACCGTGTATTCGAGCCCTTCTTAGACCGCTTCGTGATTGTATTCATCGACGACATTTTGATATTTTCCCGGACTCAGGAAGAGCATACGGAGCATTTGACGCTGGACTTGCAGTGGCTCACGGAGTCCCAGATGTACGCAAAGTTTTCAAAGTGCCAGTTCTGGCTGCAGGAGGTGGCTTTCTTGGGACACACGATCAGTGGGGCTGGATTAGCAGTGGACCCAGCCAAGATAGAGACAGTAAGGGATTGGCCACAGCCGAAGACCTCATCTGACATTCAAAGTTTCTTGGGACTAGCAGGGTATTATCGTAAGTTCGTGGAGCGGTTCTCGAGGGTAGCACTCCCCCTCACGTCCTTGACGAAGAAGGATGCAGATTTTGTTTGGTCAGAGCAGTGCGTGACGGCTTCTCAGGAGCTGAAGGACCGACTCATCTCATCCCCCATTCTTGCGCTTTGATGGGCCCGCGAACAGACTCTTACTGTGGTTGGTTCGGTGAGTCGATCGCCGCGGGCTTGCCCGGGTAGGCAAGTGCACCTATCGCAAGTAGTACTCGATATTCGGGGGAATACCGAGGTCGTATTGTTCTCGGGGTCGTGTTGACTATTCTTACTCCTCCGGGAGGACTATTGTTTTACTGAAAGTAAGGTGGATTTTTTTTTTACTTAATAAAAGACAGAAAAGCAAAGGAGCGAAAGAAAAAAAAACGATTTAGAAAATATTCGAGGAAGGGTTAACGCTCGGCATCGAATCAGATTAAGACTAAAACAATTTTTAATAATAAAAAGACTTAGTTTTCAAATTAATAATAAGGCAACTTGGCCGTGGAGGTTCCACAAATGTGAGCTCACCTAGCTATAGGGATATCGCTCACCTAAACGTTAAGACTATTCGACCGAACGTTAGTCCGACGAAGGATTCCTCTTAACGCCCGCTTTACGCTAAGAACCCCGCTATTGGGTGGGGAACCCAATCCGGTAGAATTACGCTTGTCCTCTCTCGAGGGTATGCACGCAACTCTATTTACCCAGGGGTGATCGGTCCATATGCACGGCCTCTCGGCTAGCTAGCATATGGACTACGAAAATAGGGCCCACACATCGATATGTGGTCCTACGCGTCGTAAACCCGGGGTAAACCTTAAGTGCTTAAATTAAAATGAAAATAAAGAGCTTCAATTATTATAAATCATTTTAAATGTCCCAATGCTCTTCGATGCCGAGGTTAATAACGATTAGCCACACATCGGTATGGGGATGGCTTATAATTTAGTGAGGCGCGAGATCGAAATTAAACACTAAACGTTTATAAGAAGGGGACACAAGAAAAATAACAACATTTAGAAAACTGAAAAACTAGCTAAAACAAGAACTCACGCACACTCCAAATTATAAATTAAAAAGGAACTAAGTTACACATAAAAGAAATTTGCATTTTTCAAATTTGCGAGTCCCACTCAAACGAGTGGCGGCGGTAAATAAAAGCTGAAAATTGCAAGTCCTACTCAAACGAGTAGGACTGAAATAAAAGCGAGTCCTACTCAAATGAGTAGGAGAAAATAAATGCGATTACAGGGCTATAAAGTCCGGCCATTTAACTCAAGTGAGTAGGCGGAAAAATAAAGAAAGAAAAATTACAAATCCTACTCAAACGAGTAGGCAGGAAATAAAGTCCGGCCATTTAAACTCAAGTGAGTAGGCGTAAAAATAAAGAAAGAAAAATTACAAGTCCTACTCGAACGAGTAGGACTGAAAATGAAAACGATGCGCCATTTAACTCTTAACGAGTAGGCGGAAATAAATGCACACAAACACACACACTCCAAATGAATTTCAAGAAAGCAATAAAGCTAACACCTACACTCACACACTCTACAAAATTGAACAAAGCATTAAAAGAAAGCAATTAAAAGAAAGCATTAAAATTTAACACCTACACTCACACACTCTACACAATTTGAATCAAAGCATAAAAGTTATACACATACACTCACACACACTCTATATGAAGATTAAGAAGAACAAAAGGAAATTTAGGCTCATACACTCACACACACAAATAAAAAAGCAAAATGAAAGTTACCTAAAAATTAAAATTTTAACTTTTTCATGCTTAGGTTTTGCCAAAAACAAATAAAAAGAGGAAATTTCAATTTTTAGAAGACAAAAGTTTTTCAAAACAAATTAAAAACCAAAGTTTTTGGAAAATTAAAATGCCAACATTTTCATTCTTATGATGTTATGAAAGTGATAAAAAGGGTGAAAAAGAAGATGAAAAGAACAAAAGAGGTTTACAATCCTAAAAGAAAACTAAGTAAAAAAAAGAACAAAATCACTTTTTAAATCTCTTTTATAAAATCATAAGAATGAAATCAAAATTCTTTCAAGAAAAAGACAAGGAGAAAAAGAGGAAAACCTAGCATACCTAAGCATGAAAACAAGTTAAAAAAAACATGTAAAGAAAATAAGTTACACTCATACACACACACACATTTCATAAAAGAAGAACTAAATGAAGAACAAAGATAAAACCAAGGATAAAAAGGAGAAGGAAAGTGGGCACAAGTGTTCATTCCAAAGCTAAATATGAAGAGAAAATCTAACATTTTATTGATTTTTAGGAACTATTACAAGCTATTACAAGGGCTAAAGCTAAAGCAAAACAAGACATGAAATAAAAAAGGGAGAAATCTCCTTACATAGCTTTAGAAATCACGGATGCAGCCCACAAAAAGACACTAAATTGGCCCAAAAATCTGAACCCTTGGACCTTACAGAACTGGGCAATTTATAGGAAAAAAATTCGAAGTACACGCCCTAGGTCACGGGCGTGTAGGGGGTGCGTGACAGTACTATTAATGAAGGCGGCCGGCGATTGGACAGGAAAGTTGACTTCGGGCTGAGTTCGCAGCAGTCACGCCCCAGGTCACGGGCGTGACTCTGGGCGTGTCGGGGAGGTAGAACCGGGCGCGGGTTGCGTCAAAAGTCTTCGGCAACATCTTGTCGGGCGAGCTGGAAAGGTCACGCCCCAGGTCACGGGCGTGACGCTGGGCGTGACAGTTGGTGTCGACACTCGACGAATGTCGAGCGGAAAGTGTCGAGTCGAAATCGTCGAGCGGAAATTGAGTCACGCCCCAGGTCACGGGCGTGACGCTGGGCGTGACAGTTGGTGTCGACACTCGACGAATGTCGAGCGGAAATTCGTCGAGAGGAGAGGACACGGGCTTGGGTCACGCCCCGTGTCGGGTGACACGGGCGTGACCCCAGGCGTGTCAAGCTTTTACTTCAGAAATCGTCTGTTTTCACGGGAAATGCACAGTCACGGCCCGGTCACGGGCGTGACCAATTTGTCACGGGCGTGTACTGCCCAATTTTGGCAGATTTTGGAAATTTTTCTGCAAAATAAAATAAAGCAAGTTAGTAATAAATTTACAAGAATAAGAGCATTTTATTGAACAAAAATAAGTAAAAACCACGAAATTAAATGAAAACGACTAAATTAATGTGCATAAAAATACGTATATTTACAATACATCAAATACCCCCATACTTAGGCTTTTGCTATTTCAGAGCAAAAGTTTGAGGTGAATCTATAAGGAATAAAAAAAACTCTAAGTTTTGGCTATCGCTTAATTAATTATAAGAGAGATCGAAATAAATATACGGGGTGTAAGAGTTAAGTCCTAAAATTATGTAGATGATTTAAATAGCGCAAAAGTTTTGGCCAAAAGACTTCTTGATGTAATCAAATAAAAGGCAACATTTGTAATGGTTAGATTAACGAAAATAGTTTGGAATTATAAGAACTCTAGCTTATACGAGTGCTGCTAGAAATAATACAATTTACTAATTATGCTCTCAAAAAGATTTTTGAATTAATTCTAGAATCGTGTAATTGGCTAAGGGGGTAGTGGGTTTATGAAGAGGGTTTTGATATGTGAGGTGGGGTAATTTTTTCTCGAACCTCCATTTTTTTTCTTTTGGATTATTAGGAAAACGAAATCTTATTTTTCTAATATGATTTTTGTTTTTCAACTTCATAAGAATAAAATTAACGCAATGTATATTTGTAGGAGTAATGAATTTTATCATCTTACTCCTTATATAATCTTTTTAAATTATTGGGTGCCTATGTTTACGGAACGAAATCTTATTCCCATTGACATAAGATCTTTTAAGGATAAAATTTTTCATGCCAAGTAGGTCATGAAAAGTGAGGGGAGAAAGGAAAACTAGATTGTAATCCTAAAAAATTTTTGAGAGCAACCTTAATAATTTGTACGTTCCAATTTTTTTCAGAAAGCTAAAAGTAAGTATAATTGAATTCTATAGTCGTTATTTCCTAACATAATATACGTGCTCCTATCAATGAAAAATTAGAAGTAGTGCCTAAAACGAGTTCGCTAGTTTTAACAAAGCATAAAGAATTCTTTAAAACTTAACCCCGGCTATTTAAATTTTTCAATCAATAATTAATAAACGGGTAACAAACAGAGAATTAATCAAATTCACATATAAATAAACTCAAAACTGAATTTTTGGATAGCAGAAAAGTTAAGTATGGAATATGTAATTTATTTATTTCAAAACATTTTTTTTTATTTTTATAGTTTTTGTTATCATTTTTTTTTCATTTATTATTTTTTTTTGTATTTTTGTTTTTCTCAATTTTTTTGAAAAATTTTTTGTTTGAACTAATATCTATTTTTTTTGTATTTTGTTTAAGAGAATTTTCATTTATGTACAAAAATATGGGAGAAAAAGAGAGGTTTTTACAAGAATGAGTAAGGGGGAGAGAGAAAAAAGGAAGTACAAAAAATATTTACAAAGTGAAACTAAATATATTTTTGTTGTTTTCTCTTTTTTTTTCATTTAAAACTTTTTTTGTTTCATTTTAAGATGTTTTTTAATTTTTTTGGTTTTTTTTTGTTTTGTTGTTATATGTATTTTTTTGTATTTTTTTTTTGAAATGCAGAAAAAAAAATGTAGTACAGAAAGTAAAGCACAAAAATACCCCCATACTTAAGTCCAATATTGTCCCCAATGTTGTATCGTAAGTATGCGGAACAGAAAGGAAAGACAATATGTACAAAGAAAAGAAAGGGAAGGGGGTAGAAGCTTCCCTGAAACGCGTAGGGGGAGGCCGATCAGAAACCCTGCGTTTATTAGAAAAAGCAGCAAAGATAATGAGGAAGGAGCAAAAAAGATAAGCGAGGGGTGCCTCCCAGGAGCGCTTTGTTTATAGTCGTGTAGCTTGACTATTTTGGCGGGTTTATAATGTGGAGGAAAGTTATGGTTTCGCTAAAACCGATCACTGGGTCGCCTGCTATATAAGACTTTAACTGATGACCGTTTACTTTAAAAGAGCCTTTGTCCGGGTGGGAGACGAGTACGGTTCCATAAGAAAAAACTTCTTCAACTAGGAAGGGACCGGACCATCTAGATTTTAATTTACCTAGAAAAAGCCTAAGCCGTGAATTGTAAAGAAGGACAAGATCGCCCGGAGAAAATAATTTTTGGGACTTGATTTTTCGATCGTGATATAACTTAGAGCGCTCCTTATAGAATTTATTGCTCTCGTAAGCGTTCGCACGCCATTCATCGAGCTCGTTTAGTTGCAGTTTTCTATTCTGAGCGGCTAAGTTGGAGTCAAGGTTTAAGAGTTTTAAAGCCAAAGTGCGCGATGTTCTAATTCGACGGGTAAATGGCATGCTTTGCCGTAGACTAACCGGAACGGCGTACATCCAATAGCGGTTTTGTATGCTGTTCGATACGCCCACAATGCATCGTCGAGTTTAACGGACCAATCTTTCCTATTTAGTGAAACGATTTTTTCTAAAATTCGCTTAATCTCTCGATTTACTATCTCGACTTGGCCACTTGTTTGCGGGTGGTAGGGGGTGGCAAGCTTGTGCGTGACTCCGTATTTAGCTAACGTCTTAGCCATAAGAGCGTTACAGAAATGCGTTCCCCTATCACTAACAATTGCGCGAGGCTTGCCGAAGCGAGAAAATAATTTTTTAAGAAATGTAACGACGACTCACGCATCGTTGGTGGGGAGAGCTTGCGCTTCCGCCCACCTCGATACGTAGTCGACCGCCACTAAAATATACATATTTTTGAAAGACGGAGGTAGGGGGCCAACAAAATCTATGCCCCACAAATCGAAGACTTCGCACTCTAAAAACATGTTTTGGGGCATCTCGTCGTGACGAGAGATGTTACCCGACCGCTGACAGCTATCGCATGCGCGCACAAAATTATGCGCGTCTTTGAAGAGAGTGGGCTAAAAGTAGCCCGCCTCTAGCGCCTTCCGAGCGGTCCGGTTGGCTTGATAATGCCCACCGGCTGGACCCTCGTGGCAGTGCTTAAGAATTTGTAAGCACTCCACACCTGCAACGCATCTTCGGACCGCTTGGTCCGCGCAGATACGAAAAAGAAATGGGTTCTCCCAAAAGAAATTTTTCAAGTCAGAAAATAATTTCTTCTTTTGATGACTGGAAAACTCTTTTGGAAGGACCCGCGCTACTAAAAAATTTGCAAAATCTGCGAACCAAGGCGAAGATGACGAAGATTTATTAATGGCAAGAAGGCGTTCCTCGGGGAATCTGTCATTTATTTCAGATTCGACGAGCGCTTCCGCACCCAGATTTTTTAAACGGGAGAGGTGGTCCGCCGCTAGATTTTCCGCTCCCCGCTTATCTCGGATCTCCAAATCAAACTCTTGTAGGAGGAGAATCCATCGAAGAAGGTGGGGCTTCGCATCATTTTTAGCTAATAAATATTTAAGCGCGGAGTGATCGGTAAAAACGATAACTTTAGATAGCGTTATATACGAGCGAAACTTATCAAAAGCGAAAACGACGGCTAAGAGTTCCTTTTCCGTTGTCGTGTAATTTACTTGTGCGGAAGTGAGCGCCTTGCTAGCGTAATAAATAGGATGGAAATATTTCTCTACGCGTTGGCCAAGAACGGCACCTAAGGCAATATCACTAGCGTCGCACATTATTTCGAACGGAAGGGACCAATTAGGGGCCACTAAAATTGGTGAAGTGATAAGTTTTTTTTTTATCAAATTAAAGGCGGACTCGCATTCGCTACTAAAGATGAAACGTGATTCCTTTTCCAAGAGGTGAGTAAGCGGCTTGGTTATTTTTGAAAAGTCTTGAATGAAGCGTCGATAAAAGCCCGCATGGCCTAAGAAACTCCTAATAGATTTTACGTTTGTAGGATGCGGAAGTTTTTCTATAATTTCTATCTTGGCCTTATCCACCTCTATCCCCTTAGACGAAATCATATGGCCGAGGACCAAACCTCCTCGAACCATAAAGTTGCATTTTTCCCAATTTAAAACAAGGCTTGTGTCCTCGCACCGTTGAAGGACACGATCTAAATTGTGAAGGCAATCGGGAAAAGAGCGTCCGAAAACAGAAAAGTCATCCATAAAGACTTCCATAATGTCTTCTACTAGCTCGCCAAAGATCGCTAGCATACATCTTTGGAATGTAGCTGGCGCATTGCAGAGTCCAAATGGCATTCTTCGATATGCGAAGGTGCCAAACGGGCAAGTAAAAGTTGTTTTCTCTTGATCATCGGGGGAAATGGGGATTTGGAAAAACCCCGATAAACCATCAAGAAAACAATAATACGGATGACCGGATAAACGCTCTAAAATCTGGTCTAGAAATGGCAGAGGGAAATGGTCCTTGCGGGTGGCGTCATTAAGTTTTCTATAATCGATGCACACTCGCCAACCCGTAACAGTACGAGTTGGGACAAGATCGTTATGCTCATTCGCCACTACGGTAAGACCGCCCTTCTTGGGTACGACATGCACGGGACTAACCCATGCACTATCCGAAATAGGGTAGATAATCCCCGCATCTAATAACTTAATGATTTCGGCTTTAACGACGTCTTTCATGTTTGGGTTAAGACGACGCTGCGGCTGAATCGTTTTGCGGCAATTATCGTTAAGGAAAATATTATGGGTGCAAAAGGAGGGGCTAATCCCCTTTAAGTCAGAGATTTGCCACGCAATTGCGTGGCGATGTTTAAATAAAACTTCCAATAAATCGGAAGTCTCCGACTCACTCAAGTCCGAAGAGATGATAACGGGAAGCGTATCGCCTTTTCCCAAAAAAGCGTATTTGAGCGATGCGGGTAAGGGTTTGAGGTCTAGGATGGGCGGTTCTTCTAGGGAGGTCTTAATTCCTATGTCTTTCTTACCAATTGGTTCGAAAGGCAAGTCTATAGACGTATCCTCATCGCAGTTGAAATTTTCGAGCGCATAAATATCGTCGTTTAAAAATACGGACTCGAAAATGGGAGAAGAACGATCTCCGAAAAAGGTATTTAAAGAATAGCAGAAATCGTCGCTCGATGACAAATTGTCCATCGAGGGATTAATAGAGAAAGTCACTTGGTCATCGCCTACTCGGAGGAGAAGACTACCATTACTAACATCTATTAGTGCGCGGGAGGTGGCGAGAAAATGGTGACCGAGTATTATTGGTACCTCGGCGTCCTCCTCGATATCTAAGATGACGAAGTCTACCGGGAAGGTAAACTTGTCGAGTCGGACAAGGACGTCCTCCACTACCCCGATAGGGAACTTAACCGAGCGATCCGCTAATTGGATGCGCATATTCGTAGGACTAGGAGTACCCAAACCTAAACGCGAAAAGAGCGAGAACGGCATCAGATTAATGCTAGCCCCTAAATCAGTTAAGGCGTACTTTACTAATATATCGCCAAAAAGGCACGGGATGGAAAACCGTCCCGGGTCATTTTGTTTTGTGGGCAATTTATTAGTAAGGGCCGCCGAGCAGACAGCATTGAGAGATACATGCGAAATATCCTCTAATTTGCGTTTATTAGAAAGTAGTTCTTTTAAAAATTTCGCATATTTGGGCATTTGCGAGATAGCCTCGCAAAAAGGAACATTAATGTGAATTTGTTTTAATAATAAAATAAATTTTTCATATTGAGCGTCCTTACGCTCGTTTTCTAACTTATGCTGATACGGAAGAGCCTTGTTTAAAATAATTTTTTCTTTTATAATAGGTAAAGGCGGCGTAAGCGAAGAAAGGGGAAGAGGGGTCGGAGGTGAAATATGTACCTGAGGGTCGGTCCGTTTTGGATCGACCACCTCCTTTCCGCTACGGAGGGTTATAGCGTTGGCGTTCTCCCGCGGATTGGGCTCCGTGTTTCCCGGCAGTGCCCCGAGCGCGCGCTCAGACATCATCCTCGCCAGCTGTCCAACCTGTTGTTCGAGTGTTTTTAGCGATCCGGTGATGTTCCGGATATTTGACTCGTTGGACGCAATATACTTCGAAAAATTTTCCTCCATCGGGGAGGGTTTCGGAAGAGGAGGAGGAAGAAATCCGGGCGCAAAACAAATAGGGGGACGCTGAGCATTATTCGGGTTGCTCCACGAGAAGTTGGGGTGATTCCTCCAACCCGGATTATAGTTATTACTATAAGGGTTGTTGTTGGGGTTGAAGGGAGGACGACCCGAATTTCCCATGAAGTCCACGAACTCTTCAGCCACGCAGACGTTAGGGGGAATAAAACAAGGCGGAGTGGAGGAGGCAGCAGACATCTCCGCCACCTGCTTTGTTAACCTTTCAACTTGAAGGGTCAAGAGAGCAGTGGCATCCACTTCAAAAAGACGAGCCGCCGGCTTTGGCCGTCCCCGCAGGACGTTCCATTGATAGGCGTTCATAGCCATCTCTTCGAATAAAGCCTGGGCGGCCTCGGGGGTTTTGTTGTTAAGCGTACCCCCGGCAGCCGCGTCAATCATTTGACGCGTCTGAAAATTCAGCCCATTATAAAAAATTTGAACTTGCAACCACGTTGGCAGCGCGTGGTGCGGGCAACGGCGGAGGAATTCCTTAAACCGTTCCCAAGTCTCGTATAGAGACTCAGGATCGTTCTGCACAAACGAAGAAATGTCCGCCCGCAACTTTGCAGTTTTTGCGGGCGGAAAGTACTTCGTGAGGAACCGTTCCGTCAACTCAGCCCACGTGGTGATACATCCTCGCGGGAGGGCATTCAACCACGCCTTGGCTTTGGACTTAAGGGAAAAAGGAAATAAGCGCAAACGAATGGCGTCATCAGTGACGCCATTGATCTTGAAGGTGTCGCATATCTCCAAGAAATTGGACAAGTGGACATTCGGGTCCTCATCCGGCAGTCCATCGAACTGCACGGCGTTTTGGACCATTTGAATGACACTCGACTTTATTTCAAAATTATTATTGGCCACCGCAGGGCGAACAATACTCGACCCAGAATCATCCAGGCTAGGCCGGGCGTAATAAGACATAGTACGCTCGGCCGCCGGGGGAGGGTTAGGTGCGGCCATAACTACAACAGTAGGTTCTCCGATAGATTCCTCGGGATCTAAAGAAGGATTTCGGCGTTGAGATCGAATATGCGCAAGAGAGCGTTCGATCTCAGTGTCGAAGTCAAAATCTTCAGACTCTGAGGGTTGTCCACGGGTCATACACCTAAACAAAAATAAACAAAATAAACTTCTTTTTTTGTTTTAAAATAAAGTTTTTAGTTTTGTTTTTTTTTTTTTTTTTGTTTTTTTTTTTAGAAAATAAGTAAAATTAATAGACTTCGGAATTCGAAATAGCAACTCGAAAAGAGATTCCCCGGCAACGGCGCCAAAAACTTGATGGGCCCGCGAACAGACTCTTACTGTGGTTGGTTCGGTGAGTCGATCGCCGCGGGCTTGCTCGGGTAGGAAAGTGCACCTATCGCAAGTAGTACTCGATATTCGGGGGAATACCGAGGTCGTATTGTTCTCGGGGTCGTGTTGACTATTCTTACTCCTCCGGGAGGACTATTATTTTACTGAAAGTAAGGTAGATTTTGTTTTTTTTACTTAATAAAAGACGGAAAAGCAAATGAGCGAAAGAAAAAAAAACGATTTAGAAAATATTCGATGAAGGGTTAACGCTCGGCATCGAATCGGATTAAGACTAAAACAATTTTTAATAATAAAAAGACTTAGTTTTCAAATTAATAATAAGGCAACTTGGCCATGGAGGTTCCACAAATGTGAGCTCACCTAGCTATAAGGATATCGCTCACCTAAACGTTAAGACTATTCGACCGAACGTTAGTCCGACGAAGGATTCCTCTTAACGCCCGCTTTACGCTAAGAACCCCGCTATTGGGTGGGGAACCCAATCCGGTAGAATTACGCTTGTCCTCTCTCGAGGGTATGCACGCAACTCTATTTACCCAGGGGTGATCGGTCCATATGCACGGCCTCTCGCCTAGCTAGCATATGGACTACGGAAATAGGGCCCACACATCGATATGTGGTCCTACGCGTCGTAAACCCGGGGTAAACCTTAAGTGCTTAAATTAAAATGAAAATAAAGAGCTTCAATTATTATAAATCATTTTAAATGTCCCAATGCTCTTCGATGCCGAGGCTAATAACGATTAGCCACACATCGGTATGGGGACGGCTTATAATTTAGTGAGGCGCGAGATCGAAATTAAACACTAAACGTTTATAAGAAGGGGACACAAGAAAAATAACAACATTTAGAAAACTGAAAAACTAGCTAAAACAAGAACTCACGCACACTCCAAATTATAAATTAAAAAGTAACTAAGTTACACATAAAAGAAATTTGAATTTTTCAAATTTGTGAGTCCCACTCAAACGAGTGGGGGCGGTAAATAAAAGCTGAAAATTGCATGTCCTACTCAAACGAGTAGGACTGAAATGAAAGCGAGTCCTACTCAAATGAGTAGGAGAAAATAAATGCGATTACAGGGCTATAAAGTCCGGCCATTTAACTCAAGTGAGTAGGCGGAAAAATAAAGAAAGAAAAATTACAAATCCTACTCAAACGAGTAGGCGGGAAATAAAGTCCGGCCATTTAAACTCAAGTGAGTAGGCGGAAAAATAAAGAAAGAAAAATTACAAGTCCTACTCGAACGAGTAGGACTGAAAATGAAAACGATGCGCCATTTAACTCTTAACGAGTAGGCGGAAATAAATGCACACAAACACACACACTCCATATGAATTTCAAGAAAGCAATAAAGCTAACACCTACACTCACACACTCTACAAAATTGAACAAAGCATTAAAAGAAAGCAATTAAAAGAAAGCATTAAAATTTAACACCTACACTCACACACTCTACACAATTTGAATCAAAGCATAAAAGTTATACACCTACACTCACACACACTCTATATGAAGATTAAGAAGAACAAAAGGAAATTTAGGCTCATACACTCACACACACAAATAAAAAGCAAAATGAAAGTTACCTAAAAATTAAAATTTTAACTTTTTCATGCTTAGGTTTTGCCAAAAACAAATAAAAAGAGGAAATTTCAATTTTTAGAAGACAAAAGTTTTTCAAAACAAATTAAAAACCAAAGTTTTTGGAAAATTAAAATGCCAACATTTTCATTCTTATGATGTTATGAAAGTGATAAAAAGGTGAAAAAGAAGATGAAAAGAACAAAAGAGGTTTTACAATCCTAAAAGAAAACTAAGTAAAAAAAAGAACAAAATCACTTTTTAAATCTCTTTTATAAAATCATAAGAATGAAATCAAAATTCTTTCAAGAAAAAGACAAGGAGAAAAAGAGGAAAACCTAGCATACCTAAACATGAAAACAAGTTAAAAAAAACATGTAAAGTAAATAAGTTACACTCATACACACACACACATTTCATAAAAGAAGAACTAAATGAAGAACAAAGATAAAACCAAGGATAAAAAAGAGAAGGAAAGTGGGCAAAAGTGTTCATTCCAAAGCTAAATATGAAGAGAAAATCAAATATTTTATTGATTTTTAGGAACTATTACAAGCTATTACAAGGGCTAAAGCTAAAGCAAAACAAGACATGAAATAAAAAAGGGAGAAATCTCCTTACATAGCTTTAGAAATCACGGATGCAGCCCCCAAAAAGACACTAAATTGGCCCAAAAATCTGAACCCTTGGACCTTACAGAACTGGGCAATTTATAGGAAAAAAATTCTAAGTACATGCCCTAGGTCACGGGCGTGTAGGGGGGGCGTGACAGTACTATTCATGAAGGCGGCCGGCGATTGGACAGGAAAGTTGACTTCGGGCTGAGTTCGCAGCAGTCACGCCCCAGGTTACGGGCGTGACTCTGGGCGTGTCGGGGAGGTAGAACAGGGCGCGGGTTGCGTCAAAAGTCTTCGGCAGCATCTTGTCGGGCCAGCTGAAAAGGTCACGCCCCAGGTCACGGGCATGACACTGGGCGTGACAGTTGGTGTCGACACTTGACGAATGTCGAGCGGAAAGTGTTGAGTCAAAATCGTCGAGCGGAAATTGAGTCACGCCCCAGGTCACGGGCGTGACGCTGGGCGTGACGCTGGGCGTGACGCTGGGCGTGACAGTTGGTGTCGACACTCGACGAATGTCGAGCGGAAATTCGTCGAGAGGAGAGGACACGGGCTTGGGTCGCGCCCCGTGTCGGGTGACACGGGCGTGACCCCAGGCGTGTCAAGCTTTTACTTCAGAAATCGTCCGTTTTCACGGGAAATGCACAGTCACGGCCCGGTCACGGGCGTGACCAAATTGTCACGGGCGTGTACTGCCCAATTTTGGCAGATTTTGGAAATTTTTCTGCAAAATAAAATAAAGCAAGTTAGTAATAAATTTACAAGAATAGGAGCATTTTATTGAACAAAAATAAGTAAAAACGACGAAAACAAATGAAAACGACTAAATTAATGTGCATAAAAATATGTATATTTACAATACATTACGCTTCCATCCGGGAATGAAGGATTCCAGATCTACACAGACGCCTCTTATCAGGGGATGGGTGCTGTCCTGATACAGCATGTACATGTTATTGCTTATGCTTCAAGACAGTTAAAGAAGCATGAGCATAACTATCCAGTACATGACTTAGAGCTCGGGGCTGTGGTATTCGCCCTAAAGATATGGAGGCATTACTTATACGGGATTCATTGTGACATCTTTTCAGATCACAAGAATCTTAAATATATCGATATACAGAAGGACTTAAACCTGCGACAGAGGAGATGGCTGGAATTCCTCTGCGACTATGATTATAAGATCCACTACCATCCGGGAAAAGCGAACACGTAGAAGATGTCTTGAGCAGGAGGGCCGGCACTTCTCGACCGGAGCCTCGATTGATGTCTATAGAGCTGCTATAGATGATGGAAGACATGCACATTATCATGGTATCTGAGACCGAACCAGTGGTGTATCGAGAGTATTTGAGCTTAGTGATCAGTGGTGATGATATACGGGAGCACATCCAAACACATCAGAGGCTGGATGCTGCATTATGGCCGATTTTTAGTGCCCTGGAGAGGGGCAAGGTTGAGGAGTACACGCTACAGGATGATCTTCTTCGATTCTGTGGGCGCATTTACATACCAGCAGAGGGCAGTATCCGGGATGACATACTCAGAGAGGCTCATTGCTCCAGATATTCAGTGCACCCCGACATCACCAAGATGTGGGCAGATTTGCGGAGGTCTATGTATTGGCCTGGGATGAAGAGGGAGATCACAGATTTTGTGACCCATTGCGAGACCTGCCAGCATGTGAAAGCAGAATGCAAGAGCCCGGAAGGTTTACTACAGCCACTGCCAGTTCCAGAATGGAAGTTCGAGGACATTGCTATGGACTTTGTACACGTATTGCCTCGCTCCCACTCTGGGCATGATTCTATATGGGTCATAGTGGATAGACTGACCAAGGTAGCGCGCTTTATCCCAGTTCGGAAGGATGCCCCAGTTGCAGTTCTGGTGAGATTATTTGTGGAGCAGTTCGTCAGATATCATGGCATTCCCAGGACGATTGTTTCGGACCGTGATGGTTGGTTCACTTCGAGCGAGTGGAGGGTCGTGCATGCTTACTTGGGATCTCGGCTTACTTTTAGTACCGCCTTCCATACGCAGACCGACAGACAGACCGAGCGGACCATCCGGACCATGGAGGACCTACTCAGACTATGCATATTGGATACGGGGAAGCCTTGGGAGATGTTGCTGCCACTGATTGAGTTCTCGTACAATAACAGCCACCAGGCTAGCATCAGGATGGCTCCATATGAGGCACTTTATGGGAGGAGATGCCGGACACCTCTATCATGGGTTCAGGATGTGGATACCAGGGCTCTTCGATCTGATTATATAGAGGATACTGAGGTTCAGATTCGTTTGATCAGGGATCGGCTACTAAAGGCCCAAAGCAGGCAGGCAAAGTATTATGATGCTGGGTACCGGAAGGTGGAGTTCCAGGTTGGAGATAGAGTTTTCTTGAAGTTACGTCCAGTACACGGTGTCTCTCGGGTGCGGAGACACAAGAAGCTCAGTCCACGATACATGGGGCCATACCTGATCCTGGAGCGGATCGGCCCCTTAGCTTACCGACTACAGCTGCCATCGGAGTTGGGTGCATTACATGACGTCTTCCATGTCACTTCCTTGCGAAGAGCTCTCCTTCGGCCGGAGCAGCACATTACTACTACAGCCGGACCGGTAGAGCCTGGCAGATCAGTTAGATTGGAGCCGATCCGGATTGACGATACAGCCATCTGAGTGTTGCGGAAGAAGAAGGTCCCATGTTTATTGGAATTTGTAACGTCCCATGTTACTTTTGGACCCCTCAACTTAGATTGGGTTAGGTATGAGGTGAGTTTTAAGGAGATCAGCTAGGTTTGACCCTAGGTAGTGGGTGGTAGCCATGTGGGGCCCACTGTAGGACCAAAGTCAAACTAGGTCAAACTAGCTTAAATAGGAACCCAGACCACACCATGACCCCACCACATTGCCCTAACCCTAAAAACAATCTAAGTGGACCCTAGGGCATGTCACTAGGTCAACACTTTGACCCCAGTTGACCCAAGTCAACCTTGGGCTTAATTTGGTCAAACCCACACTTATAAGCCCAATTAGCCTAAGTAGGGCACCCCCTTGACCAAACCCAAGTTGGGTGGTGCCTCTAAGCTCATGACCATCAAATGGGGTCAGCCCACCCACCATGGTTGACCAAGTCAACTCAAAGTCAACATAGTCAACACAATTGACCTAAAGATGAAAATGAAGACTAAGCTCACTCTCCTTGGACCAAGCCCACCAAATTTGGCCCATGGCTAGCCCAAGTGAACAAGATCAGCCCTACCCCTCTGAATTAGGAGAGAGAATGCATGCAAAGGGGCATTATGGAGAAATCACCTATAAAGAGGAGAGAGAAATGGAAGATGATGAGAGGTGGCCATGTGGCCTTCACCCCTTCAGTCCAAGAGGTGCTGGCCGGCCTCCTCACATCATTCCAGAAGAAATTGGGGGCTGATGGCCACTTGGCAAGCTGGGGCGGAGCAACCAAGGCTGAGCCCGAGCTCACCTTGGTTGTATCCCCATATACACCATCTCAGCCCCAAATAACCCCTCCATCAGCTTTAGAGAGTGAGAAGGAGTTGAAATCGAGTGCTGGAGCTTGGAAAACGATGGAGAATCAAGAAATCGGGGAGGAGCTCGCCGGTGCACCACCACCATGGAAAACCACCCCCTGACCCGCCGTCAAGCCCCAATCCAGGTCTATTTCACCTCACCTCTACCCGTACTAGGATCCTAGATCAATTAGATGAGATATCGGGCTCAATTGAGCCCGATGCCATGGGAGAAAGGAGTGTTTTTCCCAAGCTTTAGAAACCGCTCGGGATCGCCGTCGCCGCCGTCTCCCACCACCCCATCACCGGGAAACGATAGCCACCACCACCGTGAAGGTGATGGCACCATTGGCCGAGGGTGGCGCCGCCTCAGCTGGCCGGAAAAGGCCAGTAAATTTGCTCCAGGTCGGCTCAATCTCATCCCTTGATCTGTTGGGGACGATGACCGGATCCCGTTCAATTGAGCTTTAAGATTCATGCGGTTTTTTATTTAAAAATCAAAAATTATTTGTTATATATAAAATGAAATAAAATAAAATTATTGTCACACAAATTCAGTAATATTGCATATCATATTTAGGCCCCTTACAGGCATTTCCAAAACCTGGACCCCGAATGAAAAATGTAGCCTTAACTGTTAACTTTAATTTAACACCTTAATCATCAATTTTGGTTCAGTATTCTGGCCTGTAGGGCATTTCTCCTAGGACTAATCCTATACAATGGCAGAAATTCATTTGGATGCCCAAGTCAAACCAGCACTCACCATGACCCGAAATTTTGGGTACATGCATGATTATGGCATACCTAGCCCCTCCCAAAAACGGGGAATTTGTGAAACAACGTTTTCTATAGTTTTGGTCATAATATCAAAAACAAAATAAATGAAATATTTAGAGTTATATGACTCCTCATGGACCCAAATTTTGGTGGTGGGTCCTTGGGGACATCATTGTTGCATGATACAAATTTCAGCACATTTGGATCACTGCATGTTGGAAAATCTACTTGCATGTGTTGGTTTATATATTGCCTTGGTGTGCCAATAGCAATAATCTAAATATGGTGCATTCAGCCTAATTGAGGCACTCAAAAATCATGAATTTTATTCCTGTGGTTCATTAGGGTAAAGTTGACCCCTCTGATTAATTATGGGATTTTTGGAATCAAAAATCCCATTAATTGGAATTTTTAAAAATATAGCTCCTTTTAAAAATAAATTGGGAAAATAGGTTTTCCTCAAGTAAAAGTTCTCAAACTTTACCAAGTTAAAAATGAGGCTATATTTGACTTAAGAAAATTTGATCTTCTTGTTTGACGAACTTTTGGAGTAAAAATACCTTGAAATGCCCATTTTACCCTTATTTCATTTATTCTTGGATTGATGGATTTACACCTCAGAAAAATTTGAAATATTTCTATTGTTGTATAATAGTATTATTAGTCTTTTCAATTTATTTCAGAATTTATGGGTGTACTGATAAGTTTTAAATTAATATAATGGCATTTTGGTAAATATGTATGAATGGGAATTGTTAGGCCATTACACCATAAAAGTTGATGAAACTCTGTCAATAGTCTCAAATTAATGTTTTATATGTTCTGTAATTTTCCTGAAATTTTGGATTATATATTCCTTGTACTTCATTTGGAAAATGGAAATTATGTAGATTTGGTATTAAATAATGAATTGGTATAAATACTCAAAGGAAAATTAGGAAACCCTGTAGACAGAAATATTTTATCAATATATAACTCAGCAAAAATTACCTATGTTAGTGGATTTTAAATTATACTACTTCATGTGTAATGTGACCTAGGAAATAAATTAAAAGATTTAATTAAGAGATTATTTGACCAAGGAAAATTATGAGAATCCAAATGATAGTTCCATTAGCACATACAACCCTAGGATAAATAGTTAAGGTCAAGAGGCCTTAAGGATTGGAAGATTCCATTTTTGGGGTAATAATAGGACATGGTCTACATATAGTATAAATAGGGCATACTTTAGGGGATTACCAGAGGATTGATTATCGGAAGAAATAAGGGAGTGCAATAAGAATAATCCCTGGTGGGTAGTATTGTCTTAGTGACGGGATTAAAAGTGCAAGTCTTTAGGTAGCAACCGGAGTGGAGGTCGACGGAAGACCGTTGGTTTCCCGGTGATATCTTAAGTCACTAGGGTTGTTCTAGAGCAACAATGAGAGCTGGGGTGAAACATGGGTAGTCATCAACTAAAGTAAATATCCTTGCGAAAGGGAACTTTGGGCGTAATCCCATAGTAGTTCCTAGTGCCCCCGAGAGCCCTTCACCGGGTATACCCTGGGCAGTACTCGGATTAACCTTAAATCACTAAGTATAATAACCCGTAGACAAGTGTAGTCTAATAGGTCAAGACATTTATTGTACCTGCTCATCCGTGTAGGGTTGGAGAGATTCATGATATATGCTCACCCGTGTAGGGTTTGAGGGAATTGGTGTAAAGGCACTATTGTGCGTTCTCACCCGGGTTGGGTTGGAGGATTTCAGGACGGGTTTGGTCCTGCGAGCGGAAGGCTCGGAATGAAATACTTGCATGTGCATAAATATAGTGGCGGGGCATACGGTACTGGCCGTTCGTCACACCGATGGCAGTACGGTGCACCAGGCGGTTGTGAGGGTTAGAGGGGCCAGTGGGTTATTTTACACTGCGGTCTGGAGGACGATCCCCGATAACGCACATCCGACCCAACAAGACTGACGGGTTGTCAGCAAAGTACGTACGCAAGACTCTAGAGTGCACCTTGGACGTGTATAGAGGCGTATGAGAGGGGTCTAAGGTTTGGTAGTGTGCATACCGACCTAGAAGCGGAGACACCCGCTCCGCTGCTGCCGTAGCCACAACGGTGGTATCCGAGAGTGATGCTAGCTCTCAAAAAGTGGGAACTAAAGGTCTGTGATCACAGAGTCGTTGTGCGTGAGTTGCACTTGCCTGTGCATAAAATTTGCATCATAACGTTCATTCATATTAGGTCATATGCTTCATAGATCCTTATCATATAAATTAGTATGAGCTCTTTTATGTGATAAGTTAAATTTCCTGGAAATCCTAACTTATATATTTGTATGGGCATTTATATAAGTTAGGGTACTTTTGTGATGGTAGTATAGTGGTAGAATAGTTTATTTACTTGCTCTTACTGCTGTTCTTTACTTCCTTTACTGTACTGCTCTTACTGACTTGTACCATATTTAGAACTGCTAGAGTAGAACAATAATACTTATTACATCTGCTAGTTAGTTTCTGTCACCTGCTTCCACTTTTGCTACCCCTTGTTGTCCTCCGCTTCGTCGTCCCGCTCGGAGCCTAGGAGCTGCGGGGCGAGGTGCGGAGGAAACGACTTAATCTTTTTGACTAATGGTCGGTGACCATACTATTTTTAGGAGCCCGTGGAGATGGAGCACCAACACGACGAGGAGACGGGACGTGAGGAGCAGATACCGCTACAGCAGGCTACTACCACTACTGTGTGTCCTCATGTGGGATGAGTTCTGATGTATTAGTATAGCTTCCATTTTCATTTGAGAGAGAGAGTTGATTTGAGGTACTGGGTATAAGCCCTTATTACTCTTTCTTTTTGTACTCTTTTGTGGACTATGTTGATGTACTTTTCATTTCATACATATGATTTGTACTATGTGACTTGTGGACTAGTGGATTTATATACTGCTTTACTTCTTCTTATCATATTGGCCTATAGGTTAAATGATCGTATTAGCTGGCAGGATCGGCGTGTTGCGGTGTCGACTAACCCGTGCGTTAGTGCCACCGTAAGACAGCAGTTCTGGGCATAAGACCCGGTAGTCCTCCTTGGTAAGGGGGGGGGGGGGGTGTTCTTACAAGCACTACCTGAGGAAGTGACCACCGAAGAGGATGGCTTGGAAGAGGATGTGGAAGCATCACCAGAAGGGCGAAGATGTGGATGTTTCAGCCAGCATCGATCCATAAGATGCCCGGTGCGGCCACAGTGAGAGCAGAGGAAGCAGGAGGAACTCCGACCACCGGAATGATGGTTTCGACTACAAGAGCCGCTCCATTTAGTCTAGTGAGCATATTGTTTTGTAGGAGGAGAAGACAGAAGCGGGCGTTGAAGAAGAGATGTAACCGCAACAATACGTGCGGCGGTTGTATCCAAGTTGAGAGAGTCCGCTTCACCCAAGATTTATTGGTCGATCATGTCGTAGGAATCTGGAAGGCAGAGGAGGTAGCACACAACAAGCAGTTCTTGAAAGTGCTTGTGCTGTTCGGCAAGATCTGCAGAGAAGAGGCGATGTTGAAGGATCTCAGCCCCAAGAGCTTGAACTTGTTGATAAGCGGCAGTAGGAGACATAGACGGACGGGCAAAGAGGTTCACATACAAGGTATAAATATGGGACGTTTGAGCCCCCTTTGAGTACAGAGCAGCAAGATGAAGCCATGCCTTCTTGACCGTCTCATCATGATGGATAACAGGAAAACATTCATCGGAAATACTGTTAGCGAGCTAAGTGCGGACAAGCACATCGCTAGCATCTCAGTCGTCAAATTCAACAGAAGTGGTGGCAGCAGGATCATCGTTAAGGTGGTGGCATTTGTGTTGTGAGCGGAGGAGGAAGGTGAAGGAGATGCTCCAATCCTGGTAGTTGGAACCAACAAGCTTGGTGATGGTGCCAAGATTCCCAGAAGGAATGGAAGTAGGAGGTGGAGTTGTCACAGTAGAAGCATTGTTGGTAGAAGAGCTGGAAAGGGCCATGGAAGAAGCCGCGTGGGTAGAGGGAAGAGAAAGGCCACGTGGGAAGAAAGAGGTCGGGGCAGATAAAAGGTCGCACGGAGAGAGAAAACCGCAGTGAACAGAAGAAGAATGCAGAATAGAGAGAAGGAAGAAGTCGTGCGGGAAGAGAGTAGGCCGCGCTAGCAGAAGACCGAAAAGCCGAGAAAACAGTCTACGGAGTAGAAGAAGGCCGTGCAAACATAGAGCGGCGACAAAGGAGGAGAGGCCACACGAACAAGAGACAAGAAGGAGATCAAGTCGAGTGGGCAGAGGAAGGCACTGAATCAGGCGTATAAAATCGCGGGCTCTGATGCTATGTGCGAACAGAAAAAGGAAATCCGGAAAATGGACAAATAGAAACTTTTGTATTCCAAAAAAGGGTATCAATTACATGGTATAACCTCCCTTTTATAGAATGGAGGAGATGATAGAGATTACAAATAAATATTATGGGACTAAAAAATAACATGTACAAGCGGTTTAACATAAATACAAGTTGCCAAGCCGTGCAGTTTGATGAATGGGCAAACCGCCCGACAACCACAAGAGAAAGACACCAATCCGCCACACTAGACCGCCAAGTTGCCCGGTCTCCAAGTTGCCAGTGATAGATTGACAAACCGCCATAGCACCAACAGCAATAGGACAACAACCAAACCGCATGAGAGAAACTAACAGACCGCTCGGACTGCAACCCGCCAGAGACAGACCGCCAGACCGCCCGTTCTCTAATCTGCAACACATTGAATGGTGGTGGGACCCTGGTTTTCCAGTACACAAATAATGTACCCGGAGTGCATGGAACGTCGGGCTGTATGACCGACATTTGTGATATATTGAACTGCGCATGAGTGCACATTTTGTGATATATCTGCTTGTGAAAATGCTATGCCTACAGGAAAGGAATACCACTGCCCCGGGAAAATGGTACGGTCGTCATAAATTGGTCAGTTGAATGCTGACTGTTGCCTTGTTTTACACCATTACGGTGGGCTATCCTTGTGCAGGTACTGGAGAGTCGAGCGGGAAATAGCGGGCTGAAGCTCTTGCTGCTGTTATGCTGGCCCATGAATGCTGAATGAAGAATTTTGTTGTTTTTATGTGTGGCCGGCCTACGTACCGATGTTTGTAATCCACACTGGTAAAATGTAACTGTAAGGCCTTAAGGCCATAACCTTTGTGTATTTGTAAGTGACATTCTTATGCTTATATATATAAATGGTGGTTTATATATTGTGGACATTCAAACGAGTTTGAGTTAAAGTAACTTTGAAGCTTCTGTTACAATGCTCTAAGTTAGGATGCGAGTTGTTTTTGGTATTAACCTATAACCCCATCGCCTGTTTGTGAACTGTGGTGTGGGGCCCCGGCCGGACCCTCTATTATATTTCATGTAACGGATGGAGGTGTTACACAAGAGTCATTACCTGTACAATAGGGGTCAACACTTGCGCTGTTGTTGCAGCTTGGGCCGCTAATATTGCCTCTGCTAGCATGCGACAGAAATCGGTTGGGGTTACACCCATGCCCATAGGACCCGGAGCAGTAGCACTGCTCGCAGACAGCTTCTCTTACGGCCTTTGAGGGCCTTTCGCAGTTATCCTTCATTCCGCTCTATTCAATTCAAGCATCAACACCTGCAATTAGATATCCACCCAAGAGGGGTAAACAAAATAGCGGTCAACATTAGCTGACTAATTATAATGACCCTACTCCTTACCTGGGGCAGTGGTTCCTTTCCTGTATGCATAGCTATCATAATATGTATCAATCTATCAATCTACCAAACACAACCATGCCACAAATGCCGGTCTCCACCCGACGCTCCGTGCACTCGAGGCACCTTATTGGTGTCGTCATCCACCGCTGATCCAAAGGTATTTAATTTGTTGGTTGGCCGGTCCTACTCCACCAATCCCGCAGGCTGGTGACATTCCGTCCATCCTACTCAGAGGTACTAACCTCACAGCAAACATGTAACACCTCCCCTATAATGAACGTATAATATGGGTCCGGCCGGGGCCCCACAACATACGGACGCCACAGCTTTAGTATTAAAAGTTGATATAGCTACCCACACTCAAAACACTTTGCACAACACAGCAGAAACACAAGCAAGACAAGAAGTTATCCACCACTAGAAGAGTAAAACAAATGGCCTTATGGCCTTACAACAAGTGTCCAAAATCAAATAATACACAGTCATGAATGTGCTTAGCACTCCTAGTCTAACTCGGCATGCAAGTCGGACAACATGAGTCTCAAACATACAACATCACATAAGTAGATATACAAAAAGAAAAGCACTTCATGAGTCTTAGGCCTTTCTGGCCGGCGAGCTAGCTCCTGCATGCGATCCTTGCCCTGTAAAATTTATTAGTAACGTGGGTCAGCAAAGGCTGACCTCAAACTGTGTAACAACACATCTCCTCCCGGCCGCCCCTAACGAACCCCGGGGTACCCCTCCAACTTGCAAGTTAGCACTTCGTATGCAATAATCATAAGCAAGAAAAGCAACTACAAAAACAGGCTTGGATGTCACACACATCATACATGTTCTCTACTGGTTGAGCATATAATAAAAGGGCCTACTTATGCAATTATGTATGTGATAACCTGGGTTTAACCCAAGGCACCGTAACTCATATGCATCTAGCACATCATCACATCATATGGGTACTCATCGATTCCCCACTGGCATAAAGCCGCAAACAAAGGGGGGTCACCAAATCCCCCAACGGCTCACAGGCCGCCTCATGGAATTCTTGTCAAGGCCCCACCCGCTCAAGGTCTTAGCCACGGGCTTGCCTACAAGCTCTGACGTCTCATGTCAGGATTCCAACAAACACAAAACTGACCGATTCTAAGAAGTCTTGCCGGACCCCACCCGCTCATGGCCTCATTGCCCGGGCTTGTCCCCATGCTTGGCATTCTTGTCAGTCTCACAGAAGGGAACTAGTCTCGCCGAGACACTCTTCGCGCATGACGTGAACGTCACGGGATAGCCAGCCGACCACGGAGACATAGCCACGGCTTGGCACATCACAAACCAAGGCAAATCTACCCTACTCCCTTATTTGTACTACAGCGTTCCCGCGCACCATGGAAACCATCTCCAACTCATGCGGAGCTAACCTTGTCCACCAAGGAAAACATCTACCGCCACGAGGAGCTAACCTTGCCCGGTACCAACTACACGTACTCACTCGAGAAAAAGGGAGAAAATATCACCACATCACAAACGGCGTCTTGCCGCAATGGAAACTCTACAAATCCTTAATGTTCGTATGCAACATCACCGAGTCGGACTAACTGTCGCGACTACGGCTTCACCCACCATGCCTAATCCACTAACGGAGTGGATCTCTAATGCAAATCATGTCGGGGACGGACTCAATCAACCCGAAGGTTCCTCTTGAACCTTGGCAAACCAAAACCCCTCCTATTTGAGAGTTTGGTGCCCAAAAGCTAGAAAGAAAAGATGCTAAAAACATGCATCCTAAGACCAAGAGGAGAAGTGTCGTTACCTTCCGACTCCTCTTCCTTGCCATGGCAAAATAGCCGGATAAAAGCCTTCGCAATGATCTAACCTCCACGGATCTGGACTCGGCTCGCGATTTGGAGCACCGCAACCTCTCCTACAGCCCAAACTCTCATTCTCCTTCTTCCTTGATCTCACTTCTCTCTAGATCTTTAGTAAGAGAAAGCTTGGAGAAGAATGAGGGTTTTCAACGCTATTCTCGGACTTAACTCCTAAAGAAATGATCTGAACCATCAGATCCTAAAATCAGGGAAAGAAAGGCCACGATCCCACAGAAAAAATAAAAGACCTGGGCCGAACACGGCCTGGCACACGCCCGTGTCCATGGCCGTGTGCCTCATTCACTGTCTCAAATCGACGCGCCTGGAACAGCACACGGGCATCCGACACCCCCGTGTTCGTTCCGACACGCCTGTGTCCCCAATGACACGGCCGTGTGGCTGGCCGCGTGCCTCCCTCGACACGGCCCCGAAACCAACCCGAGAGGTGACATGACCTGGGACACGCACGTGTCCCACGCCGTGTGCCATGTCTCGACACTCGTTGATAGCCTTTGTGTCGACACCGCGGAAAAATGTCGAGCGAAGATCGTCGACCAAGCGGGACACGCCCTGTGATACGCCCGTGTCACAGGCCGTGTGCCCCAGTCTCGACACTCGACACTCGACACTCGACACTCGACACTCGACACTCGTCGAGTGAACATCATCTACTGAAGCTCATCGACAGACCCACACGGCCTTGGACACGCCCGTGTCCTAGGCCGTGTGCCTTGTCTCGACAAACTGTGCAGCGAAAGTATCGACACCCCGGGCCGAGTGTCGACACGGGCTCGACACGCCCTGCGACACGCCCGTGTCGCAGGCCGTGTGCCCTAGTCTCGACATATTGTCGAGCGAAAGTGTCGACACCCCGGGCCGAGTGTTGACACGGCTCGACATGCCCTGCGACACGCCCGTGTCGCAGGCCGTGTGCCTCCTGCCAGAAACCCAAAAAAAATTTCCAGAAACGCAAATCGACCCTCTTTCAAAACTGGGGTCTTACAAAACATGAGCAGATCGACCCACCCTAGTAGTGTAGTACGCCGGGTTTATCTGTACTCCCCGGGCATTACCACCAATCGACCTCAATTCCTAATACAGATCTACCCACCCTAGTGGAGTAGCAAGCAAGGTTTAACTCGGCTCCCCATGCATTGCCACCAATCGACCATTCAACTAATACAGATCAACCCACCCTTATGGTATAGCAAGCCGGATTTATCTTGCGCTCCCCAGGCGTTGCTGCCAATTGACCTCTCACAATAAACAGGAGCTTACGCAAAGCATATAAGATCACATCCATACATCAAGATCCATCCCATACATCCATACAACAGAGGCTACAATCATATATTTTCCACATCATAAAATCCACGGAATCTTCTCCGGTTTACCCATAACCATCACCAATCAAGACTACCCATCTAGATGGGCTTCACACAGCATGCATATGTCGTACTCCACACTTCTGGCTCTAGATGCAGACTCAACCAAGGAATCACTCACGGTATCCACCTCTTGGTGGAGGATTCTATGCATATGCATAAACAAAGGACTTTGATGTCCAAGAAGGAGATCGTTACCCTTGAAGATCACTTTGGAGCCCTGACCTAGCCGGATGGAAATCACCGCCTTGGCTTTGCCTTCACGAATCCAAACTCGGATCTTGATTCCATATCCCACAACTCCTCCAGCAGCTGGCTTTATGCTTCCTCCTTTCCTTCCCTTGGCTCCCTTGCTCTTCCTTTCTCTCTCTTTGTGAGAAGAAGAAATGAATGGAAGATGTAAGCTTCCAATCGTTTATATCAGCCAGGAAGGGCCTGGAACCTTGGATCCATCTAAGGGAAACGAACGGCTCTGATTTGCCCCAAAATAGGCTGAACACGGCCTGACACGCCCTGTGACATGCCCATGTCACAGGCCGAGTCCCTTAAGCGTCACACCACCGACTCAAATCCAAACAGTACATGACCGTGTGGCACGCCCTTGTCGCACCTTACACGCTCCTGTCGCGCCGAACACGATCGTGTTGATTAGCCGTGTACTTCACCCAGCACCACATTACCTTACCCGAGTGGGACACGGCCATGGGACAAGCCCGTCTCCCAGGCCGTATCCTCCAGGACACACTCATGTCCTCAGGCACACACATCCCTTGCTGAAACCCACAAAGGACACGCCCTGTGACCCGCCCGTGTCACAGGCCGTATGCTCCCTTTGCTTGCCGCTCGATAATTGTCGATCACAGTTCGCCGACCTGAGCACGACACTCCCGTTTCCCAGGCCGTTTCACCCAACCTTAACCCAAATTAGGATTAGGGGTTGTTCCACCGGAACCTTAGTCGGCCCAATAAGAGTGGCCCGAACCCTACTCCTGACCTGGTGCGAAATAACCCTAGTCGGGAAATAGAGCTAGAGAACTACGAATTGAGTTCTATCAGTTCCTGTGACCTCGTGTAGTAAATACGAGTGCATCGGAACTCATTCAGTTGAACCCCGAGGCCATATAGTGAATGTGACCATTTCTCGTAAAATGCAACGAGAGCAGATTTTGGATATCGACCTAGAGAACTCGGAGCGTATCACAGATTCTGAAAATAAGTTTTGTCGATTCCTGTGACCTCATAAAATCTAAATAGGAGCATCGAAGCCTATCACGTCACAATCTAAGGTCTAACAACAATTTTACACACTTCGACATTTTTAGCCCACTACGACGCGCAAATTTTGGATTTTCACCAAACGGACTCCGATTCAACCCCAGTCAGTTGCGTTGGACTCGTGTGGTCAATACGAAGTCAACGGAAGTCATCCTAGTCAATTTCAATGACAATTTGTCAACTCATGGTCAAATCAAGCATAGTCGTGCACCGAAAAGCGTGCGCACACCAATTATGACATGACACCGGAACTTTGACCCGAACCCGATGACTTCGACCCACTTTGACTTTGACCAGGAAGGGGGACCCAACCTCGGGTTGTCTTGGTCAAACCCACCTAAAAATCCATATTTTGGATTTTTCTCCAAGTAGGGGCCCACCCCCTCTCCAAAAGAGGATGGCCCATGCCCCCCCACCCCCCCGACACTTTCCTTGGGCCCCCTGTTGGGTACATTGGAAAATGTGTACCAGATTTGGAGAAGCCTCACTTAGCTCAATGATATTCATCAAGGTATATTTGATGTTGTTTTGAGTTTATATGTGTAGGTTAAGAATATACAGGAAAAGTTTCTAAGTCCATGAGTCAACACCAGAAGAAGTTATGTCGACACTTGTGAAGACTTGTGTCGACACTTGAGGAAAGCTGTGTCGACACCTAGAGTCAATTGTGTCGACACTTGGAAAAGCTGTGTCGACACCAGAAGAAATTGCATCGACACACAGGACTTGTGTCGACACACCGAAAGTTCAGTCGACATCAACTATGTCGACACACAGGACTTGTGTCGACACACAGAAAGTTCAGTCGACATCAACTGTGTCGACACACAGGACTTGTGTCGATACACACACCAGAATTTCTTCTAAGTTAATTGTGTCAAGACAAGAAGTGAATGTGTCGACACACAGGACTTGTGTCGACACATTCTTACAGAAGTTATGTCGAGACGTAGTGTCGACACCATGAGAGCTGTGTCAACACCACCAAGGATTGTGTCGACACTTAGTCTACTTGTGTCGACACATGTGAAGTTCAGACACAACACTTTGCTGACCGAGACAAAGTTTCAAAAAGTGACTGGAGACTTCACAGCTGCCATAACCAACAAGTCTACTATAACTGTCAGATCTGTCAGAAGTTGGTTAGCAACCGAATCAGCCGGTAACCTTGGATGAAGTTTATATAAAGACAGATTCTATCAACTAAGGACGACGAAGTACACAAAAACACAATTACAATAGAAGATCCAACATACACAAGAAAATCCAGTCAGAGATTTCAAGTGGATCTAAGTGAAGAATTTCAAAATATCTTCAGAAGAATTTGTAGAGAGAGAGAGAGCTCCAATAATTCAAGTGAAGAAAGAGACTATCATCAACTAGTCTCTTAAGAGCAGATCCTGAACTAATCTGCAAAGAAGAATTCAGATTAATTTCTGGATTTTAAGAAGGAAGCTGATTGAAGATCAACTTCAAGAAATTCAACCTTACTGTGTTCAGATTCAAGATGCTTTGAAGAAAGTCAAAGACAGGTTGATTTCTGAGTAATCAGATTCTTCAAGAACTGATCAAGAAAACTTTCTACCCATTCTCTCTCAACTTGGGTGAAAGATAAAACTTATTTTATATCATTTTTCTGTAAGATCATTATTGATCTGAGTTGTAAGCCTAATTTATAAAGGCTGAGGTAGGGCTGAGTGCCTGAGGTAGGAGATTTACATCTCTGAGTTGTAGGCCTTAGGAAGGCTGAGGTAGGGCTGTGTGCCTGAGGTAGGAGATTTAATTCTCTAATTTGTAGGCCTTGGGAAGGCTGAGGTAGGGCTGTGTGCTTGAGGTAGGAGATTTAATTCTCTGAGTTGTAGGCCTGGGTGAAGGCTGAGGTAGGGCTTAATTGCATGAGTTGTATGAGTATGGACTCACTCTGAGTTGTAGGAACCTTAACTGGGTTCTGAGTTGTAAGATCTGTGGATCTGAGAAGGAAGGAAGAAGTTAGGCCGAATCTAGCACACTGCTAGATAGGCGAAGGGGAAAAGTGGATGTACCCATCATTTGGGGAACCACTATAAATCTATGTGCCATCTGTGATTGTGTGTGATATTGTGATTTCTGTGATGTGGTAGCTGTAGAACTGTTTGATTCTATTTGATTAACTGAATTAATATTCTGCCTTAGAGTAAAAAGAAATTAAACCTATTCACACCCCCCCCCCTTCTAGGTGTTTAGGTTATCTTAAAACTAATTCTTTCAAGTGGTATCAGAGGGAGGTTTCTCAAAGATAGACTTAACAGTATGAGTAAGATCTGCGAGGTAGAATAAATTAGAAAAGATGGGTTCAGGAGAAAATCATAAGGAACTTGGTTCCATGAAGTTGCCCATATGTAGGAAAGAAATCTTTGGAATATGGAAAGAAAGGGTCAGATTGTTTATGAAAGCATCTGATCCAAGAATATATATAACTTTTAACGAAGGGCCTTAAATTCCAATGAAAGTCTCAGTTCTTGATGCTAATCAGAGGACACCAAAAGACTTTTCTGAAATGACTAAGGATGATATTATCTTGGCTACTATGGACAAGAGAGCTCAGAATATTATAGTGAGTTCCATAGATGACTCAACATTCCAAAATCTGATTCACTGTAAAAACTCCAAGGAGATGAGGGACACATTGATAATCTACATGGAGGGATCAGAAGAAGTTAGGCAAGATTGAAAGTCAATGCTTAATCGGGAATATGAGATCTTTAGACAAAGCAAATTAGACAGCATCACTGAATGTTACAAGAAGTTCTTCTGAATTGTGAATGAACTAATGTCATATGGAAGGGTCTTTAGTACATATGAGTTGAATGATATATTCCTTAGATCTTTGACTAAGGATTGGGACACCAAGATCTGTACCATCAGGGAAGTGGCCAGACTGGCAGAAATCTCTCCTCCAACAATATTTGGCAAATTGCTTTCTTATGAAATGCAACTCATGGACAGAAAGGAGGAAGAGAAAAGTACTAAAGTTGACCATAGAGAAAAATTAGTGGCGTTCAAGGTAGAAGCCACAAGAAAGGACAGGAGGATGTCTCCATCTCCTCCAAAGAAAGCTGAAGAAGTGATCTCTGAAAGTTCTTATAGTCACACCTCAGATAACAATCATTCTGATGAGGACTTTGCTATCTTCACAAGGCAGTTTCAGAGATTTTTGAAGAAGCAGTGGAGAACTAAGCCATCCTCCTCTCAGTCTAAGGATGAATATTATCAGAAATGAAAGTCATCTAGAAAGGACAAGAGTAGGTCAAAACCTAGCAAATCAACAACTACAAAGATTGTGTGCTATTGCTGGAACAGACCTGGACATGTAGTAGCTGATTGTCTAGACAAAAGAAAGGAATCTGCAGATAAGAAGAAGTCTCAGTATAAGAACAAGAAGGTGAAATCCTTTGTAGCAAAGAAAGAGAAAAGCTGGACATATCCATCATCTTCAGATTCTGAATATGATGCTGAAGCTTATATTGTTCTGTTTGCAATAGAAGAAGAGACTAAGTTCTTACAATTGTTGGACTCAATAAATGGAACTGAAGATCATTAGTGCAAAGGGCTGATGGCCCTGACTGATGAAGATCACTGGCAGTATCAGCCTGGTACCAGTAAGGTAAAAAAGCTTATCTGAAGACTCTGATTATTACACTGGCTCAGAATCAGAAGCATCTTCATCAAGAGATGTGGATGGATCTGAATCTGAAGGAGATATTCATCAACTTATAGATGAATACGGTGATTTGCTGCAGGCATTTAAGAGATGCAAAAAACCTAACTAAAATTCAGGCTAAGGAAATTGCAGCTCTTAAGTTGGCTGCATCTGATTCGGAAAAGCTGCTGGATCAGAAGATGAATGAGATTGCCAAGCTGAAAAACATAACTGTTATTCAGATGGGAACAATCACATTCAAGAGTGATCAAATAAAAAGTCTGGAAGTCAGACTTCAGAAGGAAAAGGATATATTGGCTAGTTTCTATAAGAAAAAATCTGTCCTACCCTTAATTGATGACTTTGTGTCTCAAAAGGGTAAGACAGGATTGGGTTTTAAGGGAAATACTAGGGCAGCTAATTCCAAAAGAAAAAGGAAAGCCCCAGTTAAGCCACTTGTCTTCAATCCCCCCATTTCTCGCAGAAAAGTGCAACAGCCTACCAATAGATATGATCATGATATCATACATGGTGATGGTAAGTCTGATATTCTGAATGACAAGTGGTATCCAGCACTCAAGCAAAGAATCACTGTACCTACAATATTAAGAACAGTTGACAGCACAGCTTTTAAAACTATACCTAAAAAGAGGTATAATAGATATGAGTGCTGGGTTTGTGGCAAGGTGGGACACTTTGCCATTGACTGTTGGCACAACACTAGTGTCAGGATGAATGTCAGCTTACCTGGAAGAAGGGCTGCCACAAATTATGCTAAATTTCAGTCTAACCTGAACCAAGGACCCAATAACAATTGGGGTTCTAAGGTTCAGTAATTATTTATTGCAGATAAGTCCAAGTGGCCATGCCCCTTTATGGTACTTGGACAGTGGATGTTCCAGACATATGACTGGAATAAGAGGATTGCTGAAGGACTACTCACCCATATTGAATGGACCTAAAGTAATCTTTGGTGGTTCTGAAAAAGGAGTCATCAAAGGGTTTGGTAACATTTCTAACAGCTCAATTACTATCACTCAAGTGGCTTATGTGAAGGGTTTGAAACATAACTTGATAAGCATAAGTCAACTGAGTGATCTTGGATATGATATTTCATTCATTAAGAATGGTTATCATATTAAAAGGTTAAGTGATCAGAAGATCATGTTGACTGGTTATAGGAAAGGAAATGTGTATTGCCTAAACTTGGTGAGTGAGAATAAAGATTCTCCTATTTGTTTGGTAGCTGATGAGAAAGCCTCTCATTTTGTCAAATGGCACAAGAGGCTAGCTCATCTAAACTATAAGACTATTGGTCAACTCTTTAATAAAGAGTTAGTGAGGAATGGTTCTCATGTTAAGTGCATTAAGGATGAAATATGCTCAGCTAGTCAAAAAGGCAAGCAGACCAGATCCTCCTTTCATAGCCTAGAAACTAAAGACTCAGTGAGGTGTTTATACATCTTGTATATGGATTTATTTGGTCCAATGCCAGTTCAGAGTCTATGTAGGAAAGTCTACACATTTGTGGTTGTAGAGTACTATTCTAGATTTTCATGGGTTTTCTTTCTGAGGCAGAAATCTGCAATCCCAACTGTTTTCTGCAACTTTGTTAAGCAAATTCAGAATGAACTGAACAATTCAGTGGTCAATATCAGAAGTGACCATGGAACTGAATTTCAATCTGAAAATATGACAAAGTTGTGTTAAGAATTTGGGATTCATCAGGAATTATCCTCACATAGAACTCCTCAGCAAAATGGAATTGCTGAAAGAAAGAATAGGACTCTTATTGAGGCTGGTAGAACTCTATTGAGTGACACTTCTCTCCAAGAATATTTCTGGGCTGAGGCAGTGAACACTGCATGTCATGTGCTCAATAGCGCTTCCATCACTTAGAGCCACAAAAAGAAACCCTATGAGATTATGAAGGGCAGAAAACCAAACTTATCATATTTTAGGATCTTTGGTTGCAAGTGCTATGTGCTTAACAATGGCAAGTCTTACCTTACAAAGTTTGCTGCCAAATCCCAAGATGGGATATTTTTTGTGTACAACAACAATAGTAAGGCATATAGAGTCTATAACTTGACTACACAAGTTGTAGAAGAGTTTGTTCATGTTATATTTGATGAATCAAGACTTATTAACAGTGAGTTGCCTAGTAGTTCTTGTAGCTCTACAGTTATAAAAGAGAAAATGGGCATACTGACTATCAAAGAAAATCAAAATGCAAGGCAGGAAGAGGAAAATGATGGTTGTTGTCTAAGGGGAATACAAGACTCACAAGATGCTGATGAAGACCATGAAGTACAGTAGAATGAAGAAAATGGAGAAAGTCAAACTGTAGACAGACTTCCTCCAGCAGTTAGACATTTAAAGGATCATCATGTACACCAGATTATTGGTGATCCTAAACAAGGGGTTCAAACTAGAAGCAGGAGCTTGAACACTATACTATGCTCAAACTTCTTGTCTCAACAAAAACCTAAAAGATTTGAAGAAGCTATATAAGACCCACACTGGATTGATACTATGCAGGAGGAGTTAAATCAATTCAAGAGATGCAAGGTTTGGAAGTAAGTTCCTAAACCAAAAGACCACAATGTCATAGGGACTAAGTGGATCTATAGGAACAAGCTAGATGAGAGTGGGATCATAATTAAGAATAAGTCAAGGCTTGTTGCCATAGGATACAGGCAGGAAGAGGGCATAGACTTTGATCAAACATTTGCCCCTATGGCAAGGTTGGAAGCAATAAGGCTATTCCTAGCCTATGCAGCTTATCAGGGTTTCAAAGTGTTCCAAATGGGTGTTAAGTCAGCATTCCTTAATGGAGACTTAAAGGTGGAAGTCTATGTAGAACAGTCATCAGGTTTTATTGATCCACTCTATCCTAATTATGTGTATAGGCTTAGGAAAGCCCTATATGGTTTGAAACAAGCCCCAAGGGCTTGGTATGAAACCTTTTCTACTTTCCTCATTGAGAACAAATTCTCAAGGGGAAAATAAACAAAACTCTATTCCTTAGGGAATCCAAAGGGAAGATAATCTTAGTTCAGATATATGTTGATGACATAATATTTGGTTCTACTGAAAACAACCTTTGTAGAAAGTTTCCTAAACTTATGCAAGGGAAGTTTTAGATGAGTAGCATGGGAGAACTTAAGTTCTTGGAACTCCAAGTAAGACAGACAGATGATGGCCTATCCATATCCCAGTATAAGTTCACCCAGGAGTTAATTAAGAAGTATGGTGTGTAGTCATCCACTACCATGAGAACTCCAATGGGGACAAGTATGCCTATAAGCAAAGATGATGCAAGAAAACATGTAGATGAGTCTTTGTATAGAGGAATAGTTGGCTCCCTCCATTATCTTATTACTAGTAGACTTGACATCATGTATACTACATGTGTCTGTGCTAGGTACCAATCCTGCCCAAAAGAATCTCATTATACTGTTGTTAAGAGGATTTTGAGATATCTTAAGGGCACACCTAATCTAGGCCTTTAGTACCCTAAGAATGGACATTTTCTACTGACTGGATATTCAGATGCAGACTTTGCAGGATGCAAAGAAGATAGGAAAAGCACAATTAGAATCTGTCAATTTCTAGGAGGGAGATTGGTGTCATGGAGCTGTAAGAAGCAGACTAGTGTGACAATCTCCACAGCTAAGTCTGAGTATGTAGCTGCAGGAAGCTGTTGTGCATAGCTGTTGTGGATACAGCATCAGCTTAAAGATTATGGTATCCAGGTAAGTAGAACCCCATTATTCTATGATTTTACAAGTGTTATTTCTTTTGCTAATAATCCTGTTTCTCATAGTAGAATAAAGCATATAGAAATAAGATATCATTTTCTTAGGGATCATGTAGAAAAAGAGGATATATGTTTAGAATTTGTCAATACAAGTTTTCAAATTGTTGATATGTTCACTAAGCCAATGGATGAAACTAAATTCAATAACTTTAAAATTGAATTAGGTACGCTGAACATAGAATAGATTGACAAATTTATCTAAGTAATTTTGTGTCCACAAAAAAAGTGGTCTATGTCGATACAGAGAAGTTGTGTCGAAACATCTAGAAAATTGGTGTTGACACTTCACAGGAGTTGTGTCGACAAATCCAGAAGTTGTGTCGACACATAGAATTAGAGTCGACACAGAATTTCTGTTGAACTAATAAGTATGTCTGTGTCAACACATCATCAATTGGCGTCGACATATAGGAGTCAACACTTTTTTCGAGACATTAGAAGTCTGTGTTGACACCATCTCAACGGTGTCGACACACTAAGTAAATTTGGACGCGCCTTTTGACCTTCTATGTTTAGACACATATAAATAGGTCAAGAACAAACCCTGTCGATACGCTCTCCAGATTTTTGAGACTAGATTCTTGTGTCGACGAACTCTCTCTTCTCCATTCAAGTTTTCTCACCATCCCAATGGCGCCAAAACTTGACGAAAACGTGAACGAGGGATATGAACTGGTACGGAATGCCTTTGACGATGCTGAACCAGCGAGTAAAGCTGTGATAGCTCTAATTGCAGAAAATGGCTTGAAGTATTTGGCATCAGAACCTACAAAGATATGGAAGAAGGAAATTCTTGAGTTCTATGGAGCTGTAACTCAGGATTCAACTGGACTAAAGATTAGGTCTTCAGTCCAGGGTAATAAAATCAAACTCACCATGAAGAGCATACGAAAAACTCTTCATCTACCCAAAAATCAAGAAGACAAAGAAGTTACCTCTTCCAAGACCAGGGAAGCACTCCAGTGGTGTGGATTAGATCCCACCATGAAATTGGATCATCCATGAATAGAAAAGGAATGAATGTAGAAGGAAAATTCCTTTCTGAAGTAGTTGGCAAAGTAATCTTATGCAAACCAGGTGGACATGATATGGTCTCAGCCTACATGTTCTGCCTCATGACCAAGATCATCTACAAAATCAACACCAATTGGTCTGTAGTCATATATGAGAAGATTAGATAAATCATCAAGAAACTGAATCTGGGAAGGATATTAAATTTATACTTGGCTGCAGCAATTCCAGAAGTGATGCAACAGGCTGCTGGATCCAAGATTAATCACATGAGGGGAATGGATCTAAGGATAATCTCTAGATGGGATAGAGTGTTGATAGAAGACATGGCTGATGAAGAGAGGCCAGAAAATACAGAGAAATCACCTGCTCAAGAAATTAGACATGATGATCAGATGCAGGGGAGCCTCATCGTGAGGAAGAGACAACACACTTAGAAAGTGAAATGGCTAATCAAACTATTCTTGAGGTAATCCAAGAAGTTAATCAAACAATTTTCAATAATGAGTATGAAACACTAACTGTGCCCTTGATTGATGTTGACCAGAACACTCAACTCAACAATCAAGCACAGGATGTTATCATGGAGGAAACATCTACAGCTGCTGATACTCTAGAGTTAGTGGTGCCTCCAGTCCAAACTCAACAAGAGTTTAATCTTGAAGAGTTGTTCCCTGATATAGAGATAGCAAGAACTGAGAGGGATCAAGCAAGAACTGAGGGGGAGAAAGCCAGGACTGAGTGGGAGCAAGCTGAAATTGAGGGGGAGCAAACTAGAACTGAAAAGGAACTGCCTCCTGGTGCTCAGGAAAGAGTTGATATAGCAAGTATCTCAACTTCTGAAGATGAAGCAGAATCTCAAGCAAAGAAGAGAAAGCTGATGGTTTTCAGAAGAAGAAGTCAAAGCTATATAAGGGCATTGCAAACTGCTCCACAACCAGTTCTTGCACATGATTATAGCTCCTTACTAGTATCTTTGCAATTAAAATTAGATGAACAAAGAATAGTCATGGAGAAATATATGGATGAAACTCATAAAGATTTGCAATTCTCCTTAGCTCAAGATATAAAATCAATTAGATTTGAGGTAAACCAGAATAAAAAGGAGATGGCAGATTGCTTCTATAAAGGAGGTAATGCTGTAGTTTTTCTGGCAAAACAACAATAAGAGGCAAGGACACAAATTGATGATATAGTGGTCAAGCAAGACTATGTCCTAGAAAATCAACTAAGGATGAATGATAATCTTACTGAATCACATAATGTGATTGTTACAGAATTAAAGAATACTGCAACTGCACAGACTGAGGCAAGGGCTAAATAGAAATCAGAGTTTGATAAGAAACTTCAAGAGGATTTAGCCACTTTCCAATCTGCACTTAAAGCCTCTCAGAAGATTATATCTGCTCAGCTTCAAAAGTTTAAAGCCTATTATACAGTAGGAAAAAATTATCTGGTTAATCAAATAAGGTTCCAAAAGAATGATCTCCGGGATCATATTGAAAGAGAAGTCATAAAGGGGGAGAGGTTGCTAGTCAATGCCAGCTCAGAGCATGCCAAATTGATAACTAATGCTGTTAAAGCAACTCTGGGATATCCACCCCTATGTGATGATGATAATACAACTGAATCAGGAATTCAAGCTGCAGGAAATGAAGGGGGTCAGCAGGAAGTAGCTCAAATCATATATCCCCCTTCTAACTTTAAGGAAATTCAACACCTGGTTCACTAGATGTATAGCCGTCCAGTGGCTTCTAAGAATATTATAATAGAGAAAGTAGAAATATCAGAGGCAGCACTGAATAAAGAGCAAGAAGCTCAACTTTCAAAGAAAAGATTTAGAAAGCAGGCTGAACTGAAGACTGATTTTGAAAGATGGAGTCCGACCTCCAGAAATATTATACTCACTGCCGGACAAGCTGTCAAAGACAAAATGCATGATAGAGGCAAGTGGTATTCTGAAGTTGAGTGGAATAAATATCTGCAAAGACAAGATGTTATTCAGCAGTTCAGAAGGGATCACAAGGCTGGGAGAATACCTGCTACAGCAGTTGAACCCAGTAAATATTTTCCAAAGCCTTTTCATTTTTTTGAAAGGCAAAAGATAAGGGATGAAGAACAGAAAAGGAAAGATCTAAAAGGAAAGAAACCTTCCGATGATGCTGAACCTACTGTGCAGGCTCAGATCAAACCAAGCAAAGGCATGGTCATAAAGGAGCCAGATTAGCCTTAGAATAGATTAACTAGATTTTACAACAATGTAATCTTTAGTTGTTAAAAAATCTATGTAAACTAATTGTTGACAAACTTTTGATAGTTTAAACATAACAATGATTCATGCTCACTGTGTTTGCATCATTCTGTAATGATATATTATACATGTTTTGTTTATATGTTACCCTGTCATGTAATGTTTATATACATCATTATGTGTGTTTATTATAAATGGTATATATCATTGACTAAGGGTTATGACTTCTCCAAATAGGGGGAGATTGTTGGGTACATTGGAAAATGTGTACCAGATTTGGAGAAGCCTCATTTAGCTCAATGATATTCATCAAGGTATATTTGATATTATTTTGAGTTTATATGTGCAGGTTAAGAATATGCAGGAAAAGTTTCTAAGTCCATAAGTCGACACTAGAAGAAGGTGTGTCGACACTTGTGAAGACTTGTGTCGACACTGGAGAAAAGCTGTGTCGACACCTAGAGTCAATTGTGTCGACACTTGGAAAAGCTGTGTTGACACCAGAAGAAATTATGTCGACACACAGGACTTGTGTCGACACACAGAAAGTTCATTCGATATCAACTGTGTCGACACACCGAAAGTTCAGTCGACATCAACTATGTCGACACACAGGACTTGTGTCAACAAACACACTAGAATTTCTTCTAAGTTAATTGTATCAGAACAAGAAGTGACTGTGTCGACACACAGGACTTGTGTCGACACATTCTTATAGAAGCTATGTCGAGAAGCAGTGTCGACACCATGAGAGCTGTGTCAACACCACAAAGGATTGTGTCGACACTTAGTCTACTTGTGTCGACACATGTGAAGTTCAAACTCGAAACTTTGCTGACAGAGACAAAGTTTCAAGAAGTGACTGGATACTTGACAGCTGCCATAACTGATGAACTGTAAATATGCGTATTTTTATGCACATTAATTTAGTCATCTTTATTTATTTTCGTCGTTTTTACTTATTTTTGTTCAATAAAATGTTCCTATTCTTGTAAATTTTCTCCTAACTTGTTTTATTTGATTTTGCAAAAAAATTCCAAAATCTGCCAAAATTTGGGAAGTACACGCCCGTGATACATGGGTCACGCCCGTGACCGAGCCATGACTGTGCATTTCCCGTGAATCGGAAAATTTCTGAAGAAAAGGCTTGACACGCCTGGCGACACGCCCATGTCACCCGACACGGGGCGTGACCCAAGCCCGTGTCCTCTCCTCTCGACGAATTCCGCTCGACGATCCTCGAGTGTCGACACCAACTGTCACGCCCAGTGTCACGCCCGTGACCTGGGGCGTGACCTAATTTCAGCTCAACGATTTCGACTCGACACTTTCCGCTCGACATTCGTCGAGTGTCGACCCAACTGTCACGCCCATAGTCACGCCCGTGACATGGGGCGTGACCTTTCCAGCTGGCCCGACAAGATGCTGCCGAGGACATTTGACGCAACCCGCGCCCGGCTCTACCTCCCCGACACGCCCATAGTCACGCCCGTGACCTAGGGCGTGACTGCTGCGAACTCAGCCCGAAGTCAACTTTGCTGTCCAATCGCCAGCCGCCTTCATGAATAGTACTGTCACGCCCCCCCTACACGCCCGTGACCGAGGGCGTGTACTTAGAAATTTTTTCCTATAAATAGCCCAGTTCTGTAAGGTCCAAGGGTTCAGATTTTTAGGCCAAGTTAGTGTCTTTTTGTGGGCTGCATCCGTGATTTTCAAGGCTATGTAAGGAGAATTTTTCCCTTTTTATTTCATAACTTGTTTTGCTTTAGTTTTAGCACTTGTAATAGCTTGTAATAGTTTCATTTTGATCAAATAAAATGTTAAATTTTCTCTTCATATATGGCTTTGGAATGAACACTTGTGCCCACTTTCCTTCTCCTTTTTATCCTTGGTTTTATCTTTGTTCTTCACTTGTTCTTCACTTGTTCTTCACTTGTTCTTCATTTATGAAAAGTGTGTGTGTGTGTATGAGTGTAATTTGCTTACTTTACATGTTTTTTTTACTTGTTTTCATGCTTAGGAATGTTAGGTTTTCCCCTTTCTTTCCTTGTCTTTTTTTTCCCCTTAACTTGTCTTCATGCTTAAGATTTTGATTTCATCCTTATGATTTTATAAAAGAGATTTTAAAAAAAGTGATTTTGTTCTTTTTTTTACTTAGTTTTTTTTTTAATTGTAAAACCTCTTTTGTTCTTTTCAACTTCTTTCTCACTTTTTTATCACTTTCATAACATCATAAGAATGAAAATGTTGGTATTTTAATTTTCCAAAAACTTTGATTTTTAATTTACTTTGAAAAACTTTAGTCTTCTAAAAATTGTAATTTTCTCTTTTTATTCATTTTTGGCAAAACCTAAGCATGAAAAAGTTAAAGTTTTAATTTTTGAGCACCTTTGATTTTGACTTTATTTTGTAAAACTTTTTGCTCATTCTCTTTTTGTTTGTTCTTTTATGTGTTTTGGGTAAGTTTTAGGAGTAGAAATCTTGTTATTTTCATTTTTTGGTAACTTTAATTTTTCTTTGTTATTAGTGTGTGTGAGTGTATGAGAATAAACTTTCTTTTGTTCTTCTTTAATCATCATGAAGTGTGTGTGAGTGTAGGTGTTAAATTTTCATGCTTTGTTTTAATGCTTTCTTTTAATGCTTTATTCAAATTATGTAGAGTGTGTGAGTGTAGGTGTATAATTTTATTGCTTTCTTGAATTTCATATGGAGTGTGTGTGTTCGTGTGCATTTATTTCCGCCTACTCGTTAAGAGTTAAATGGCGCATCGTTTTCATTTTCAGTCCTACTCGTTTGAGTAGGACTTGTAATTTTTCTTTCTTTATTTTTCCGCCTACTCACTTGAGTTTAAATGGCCGGACTTTATTTCAGTCCTACTCGTTTGAGTAGGACTTGCAATTTTACTTTCTTTATTTTTTTCCGCCTACTCACTTGAGTTAAATGGCCGGACTTTTTAGCCCTGTAATCGCATTTATTTTCTCCTACTCATTTGAGTAGGACTCGCTTTCATTTCAGTCCTACTCGTTTGAGTAGGACTTGCAATTTTCAGCCTTTATTTACCGCCCCCACTCGTTTGAGTGGGACTCGCAAATTTGAATTATGCAAATTTCATTCATGTGTAACTTAGTTTTTGTTTAATTTATAATTTGACGTGTGCGTGAGTTCTCGTTTAGTTAACTTTTTAGCTTTCTAAATGTTGTTATTTTTCTTTTGTCCCTTTCTTATAAAGGCTATTGTTTAATTTCGAACTCGCACCTCACTAAATTATAAGCCGTCCCCATACCGATGTGTGGCTAATCGCTATTAGCCTCGGCATCGAAGAGCATTGGGACATTTAAAATGATTTATAATAATTGAAGCTCTTTATTTTCATTTTAATTTAAGCACTTAGGGTTTACCCCGGGTTTACGACGCGTAGGACCACATAATCGATGTGTGGGCCCTATTTCCGTAGTCCATATGCTAGCTAGCCGAGAGGCCGTGCATATGGACCGATCACCCCTGGGTAAATAGAGTTGCGTGCACCCCCTCGAGAGAGGACAAGCGTAATTCTACCGGATTGGGTCCCCCACCCAATAGCGGGGTTCTTAGCGTAAAGCGGGCGTTAAGAGTAATCCTTCGTCGGACTAACGTTCGGTCGAATAGTCTTAACGTTTAGGTGAGCGATATCCCTATAGCTAGGTGAGCTCACATTTGTGGAACCTCCACGGCCAAGTTGCCTTATTATTAATTTGAAAACTAAGTCTTTTTATTATTAAAAATTGTTTTAGTCTTAATCCGATTCGATGCCGAGCGTTAACCCTTCATCGAATATTTTAAATCATTTTTTCGCTCCTTTGCTTTTCTGTCTTTGATTAAGTAAAAAAAATCCACCTTATTTTCAGTAAAATAATAGTCCTCCCGGAGGAGTAAGAATAGTCAACGCGACCCCGAGAACAATACGACCTCGGTATTCCCCCGAATATCGAGTACTACTTGCGATAGGTGCACTTGCCTACCCGAGCAAGCCCGCGGCGATCGACTCACCGAACCAACCACAGTAAGAGTCTGTTCGCGGGCACATCAAGTTTTTGGCGCAGTTGCCGGGGAATCTCTTTTCGAGTTGCTATTTCGAATTCCGGAGTCTATTAATTTTACTTATTTTCTATAAACCAAAAAAAAAAAGAGTTTATTTTTGTTTTATTTTTGTTTGGGTGTATGACCCGAGGACAACCCTCAGAGTCTGAAGATTTAGACTTCGACCCTGAGATCGAACGCTCCCTTGCGCGTATCCGATCTCATCGCCGAAATCCTTCTTTAGATCCCGAGGAATCTATCGGAGAACCCACTGTTGTAGTTATGGCCGCCCCTAACCTTCCCCCGGCGGCCGAGCGTACTATGTCTTATTACGCCCGGCCTAACCTGGATGATTCAGGGTCGAGTATTGTTCGCCCTGCGGTGGCCAATAATAATTTTGAAATAAAGTCAAGTGTCATTCAAATGGTCCAAAACGCCGTGCAGTTCGATGGACTGCCGGATGAGGACCCGAATGTCCACTTGTCCAATTTCTTGGAGATATGCGACACCTTCAAGATCAATGGCGTCACTGATGACGCCATTCGTTTGCGCTTATTTCCTTTTTCCCTTAAGTCCAAAGCCAAGGCGTGGTTGAATGCCCTCCCGCGAGGATGTATCACCACGTGGGCTGAGTTGACGGAACGGTTCCTAACGAAGTACTTTCCGCCCACCAAAACTGCAAAGTTGCGGGCGGACATTTCTTCGTTTGTGCAGAACGATCCTGAGTCTCTATACGAGACTTGGGAACGATTTAAGGAATTCCTCCGCCGTTGCCCGCACCACGCGCTGCCAACGTGGTTGCAAGTTCAAATTTTTTATAATGGGCTGAATTTTCAGACGCGTCAAATGATTGACGCGGCTGCCGGGGGAACGCTTAACAACAAAACCCCCGAGGCCGCCCAGGCTTTATTCGAAGAGATGGCTATGAACGCCTATCAATGGAACGTCCCGCGGGGACGGCCAAAGCCGGCGGCTGGTCTTTTTGAAGTGGATGCCACTGCTCTCTTGACCCTTCAAGTTGAAAGGTTAACAAAGCAGGTGGCGGAGATGTCTGCTGCCTCCTCCACTCCGCCTTGTTTTATTCCCCCTAACGTCTGCGTAGCTGAAGAGTTCGTGGACTTCATGGGAAATTCGGGTCGTCCTCCCTTCAACCCCAACAACAACCCTTATAGTAATAACTATAATCCGGGTTGGAGGAATCACCCCAACTTCTCGTGGAGCAACCCGAATAATGCTCAGCGTCCCCCTATTTCTTATGCGCCCGGATTTCTTCCTCCCCCTCCTCTTCCGAAACCCTCCCCGATGGAGGAAAATTTTTCGAAGTATATTGCGTCCAACGAGTCAAATATCCGGAACATCACCGGATCGCTAAAAACACTCGAACAACAGGTTGGACAGCTGGCGAGGATGATGTCCGAGCGCGCGCTCGGGGCACTGCCGGGAAACACGGAGCCCAATCCGCGGGAAAACGCCAACGCTATAACCCTCCGTAGCGGAAAGGAGGTGGTCGATCCAAAACGGACCGACCCTCAGGTACATATTTCACCTCCGACCCCTCTTCCCCTTTCTTCGCTCACGCCGCCTTTACCTATTATAAAAGAAAAAATTATTTTAAACAAGGCTCTTCCGTATCCGCATAAGTTAGAAAACGAGCGTAAGGACGCGCAATATGAAAAATTTATTTTATTATTAAAACAAATTCACATTAATGTTCCTTTTTGCGAGGCTATCTCGCAAATGCCCAAATATGCGAAATTTTTAAAAGAACTACTTTCTAATAAACGCAAATTAGAGGATATTTCGCATGTATCTCTCAACGCTGTCTGCTCGGCGGCCCTTACTAATAAATTGCCCACAAAACAAAACGACCCGGGACGGTTTTCCATCCCGTGCCTTTTTGGCGATATATTAGTAAAGTACGCCTTAGCTGATTTAGGGGCTAGCATTAATCTGATGCCGTTCTCGCTCTTTTCGCGTTTAGGTTTGGGTACTCCTAGTCCTACGAATATGCGCATCCAATTAGCGGATCGCTCGGTTAAGTTCCCTATCGGGGTAGTGGAGGACGTCCTTGTCCGAGTCGACAAGTTTACCTTCCCGGTAGACTTCGTCATCTTAGATATCGAGGAGGACGCCGAGGTACCAATAATACTCGGTCGCCCTTTTCTCGCCACCTCCCGCGCACTAATAGATGTTAGTAATGGTAGCCTTCTCCTCCGAGTAGGCGATGACCAAGTTACTTTCTCTATTAATCCCTCGATGGACAATTTGTCATCGAGCGACGATTTCTGCTATTCTTTAGATACCTTTTTCGGAGATCGTTCTTCTCCCATTTTCGAGTCCGTATTTTTAAATGACGATATTTATGCGCTCGAAAATTTTAACTGCGATGAGGATACGTCTATAGACTTGCCTTTCGAACCAATTGGTAAGAAAGACATAGGCATTAAAACCTCCCTAGAAGAACCGCCCATCCTAGACCTCAAACCCTTACCCGCCTCGCTCAAGTACGCTTTTTTGGGAAAAGGTGATACGCTCCCCGTTATCATTTCTTCGGACTTGAGTGATTCGGAGACTTCCGATTTATTGGAAGTTTTATTTAAACATCGCCACGCAATTGCGTGGCAAATCTCTGACCTAAAGGGGATTAGCCCCTCCTTTTGCACCCATAAGATTTTCCTTAACGATAATTGCCGCAAAACGATACAGCCGCAACGTCGTCTTAACCCAAACATGAAAGACGTCGTTAAAGCCGAAATCATTAAGTTATTAGATGCGGGGATTATCTACCCTATTTCGGACAGTGCATGGGTTAGTCCCGTGCATGTCGTGCCCAAGAAGGGCGGTCTTACCGTAGTGGCGAATGAGCATAACGAGCTTGTCCCAACTCGTACTGTTACGGGTTGGCGAGTGTGCATCGACTATAGGAAACTTAACGACGCCACCCGCAAGGACCATTTCCCTCTGCCATTTCTAGACCAGATTTTAGAGCGTTTATCCGGTCATCCGTATTATTGTTTTCTTGATGGTTTATCGGGGTTTTTCCAAATCCCCATTTCCCCCGATGATCAAGAGAAAACAACTTTTACTTGCCCGTTTGGCACCTTCGCCTATCGAAGAATGCCATTTGGACTCTGCAACGCGCCAGCTACATTCCAAAGATGTATGCTAGCGATCTTTGGCGAGCTAGTAGAAGACATTATGGAAGTCTTTATGGATGACTTTTCTGTTTTCGGACGCTCTTTTCCCGATTGCCTTAACAATTTAGATCGTGTCCTTCAACGGTGCGAGGACACAAGCCTTGTTTTAAATTGGGAAAAATGCAACTTTATGGTTCGAGGAGGTTTGGTCCTCGGCCATATGATTTCGTCTAAGGGGATAGAGGTGGATAAGGCCAAGATAGAAATTATAGAAAAACTTCCGCATCCAACAAACGTAAAATCTATTAGGAGTTTCTTAGGCCATGCGGGCTTTTATCGACGCTTTATTCAAGATTTTTCAAAAATAACAAAGCCGCTAACTCACCTCTTGGAAAAGGAATCACGCTTCATCTTTAGTAGCGAATGCGAGTCCGCCTTTAATTTGATAAAACAAAAACTTATCTCTTCACCAATATTAGTGGCCCCTAATTGGTCCCTTCCGTTCGAAATAATGTGCGACGCTAGTGATATTGCCTTAGGTGCCGTTCTTGGCCAACGCGTAGAAAAACATTTTCATCCTATTTATTACGCTAGCAAGACGCTCACTTCCGCACAAGTAAATTACACGACAACGGAAAAGGAACTCTTAGCCGTCGTTTTCGCTTTCGATAAGTTTCGCTCGTATATAACGCTATCTAAAGTTATCGTTTTTACCGATCACTCCGCGCTTAAATATTTATTAGCTAAAAATGATGCGAAGCCCCGCCTTCTTCGATGGATTCTCCTCCTACAAGAGTTTGATTTGGAGATCCGAGATAAGCGGGGAGCGGAAAATCTAGCGGCGGACCACCTCTCCCGTTTAGAAAATCCAGGTGCGGAAGCGCTCGTCGAATCTGAAATAAATGACAGATTCCCCGAGGAACGCCTTCTTGCCATTAATAAATCTTCGTCATCTTCGCCTTGGTTCGCAGATTTTGCAAATTTTTTAGTAGCGCGGGTCCTTCCAAAAGAATTTTCCAGTCATCAAAAGAAGAAATTCTTTTCTGACTTGAAAAATTTCTTTTGGGAGGACCCATTTCTTTTTCGTATCTGCGCGGACCAAGCGGTTCGACGATGCGTTGCGGGTGTGGAGTGCTTGCAAATTCTTAAGCACTGCCACGAGGGTCCAGCCGGTGGGCATTATCAAGCCAACCGGACCGCTCGGAAGGCGCTAGAGGCGGGCTACTTTTGGCCCACTCTCTTCAAAGACGCGCATAATTTTGTGCGCGCATGCGATAGCTGTCAGCGGTCGGGTAACATCTCTCGTCGCGACGAGATGCCCCAAAACATGTTTTTAGAGTGCGAAGTCTTCGATTTGTGGGGCATAGATTTTGTTGGCCCCCTACCTCCGTCTTTCAAAAATATGTATATTTTAGTGGCGGTCGACTACGTATCGAGGTGGGCGGAAGCGCAAGCTCTCCCCACCAACGATGCGCGAGTCGTCGTTACATTTCTTAAAAAATTATTTTCTCGCTTCGGCACGCCTCGCGCAATTGTTAGTGATAGGGGAACGCATTTCTGTAACGCTCTTATGGCTAAGACGTTAGCTAAATACGGAGTCACGCACAAGCTTGCCACCCCCTACCACCCGCAAACAAGTGGCCAAGTCGAGGTAGTAAATCGAGAGATTAAGCGAATTTTAGAAAAAACCGTTTCGCTAAATAGGAAAGATTGGTCCGTTAAACTCGACGATGCGTTGTGGGCGTATCGGACGGCATACAAAACCGCTATCGGATGTACGCCGTTCCGGTTAGTCTACGGCAAAGCGTGCCATTTACCCGTAGAATTAGAACATCGCGCACTTTGGGCTTTAAAACTCTTAAACCTCGACTCCAACTTAGCCGCTCAGAATAGAAAACTGCAACTAAACGAGCTCGATGAATGGCGTGCGAACGCTTACGAGAGCAATAAATTCTATAAGGAGCGCTCTAAGTTATATCACGATCGAAAAATCAAGTCCCAAAAATTATTTTCTCCGGGCGATCTTGTCCTTCTTTACAATTCACGCCTTAGGCTTTTTCCAGGTAAATTAAAATCTAGATGGTCCGGTCCCTTCCTAGTTGAAGAAGTTTTTCCTTATGGAACCGTACTCGTCTCCCACCCGGACAAAGGCTCTTTTAAAGTAAACGGTCATCGGTTAAAGTCTTACATCGCGGGCGACCCAGTGATCGGTTTTAGCGAAACCATAACTTTCCTCCACATTATAAACCCGCCAAAATAGTCAAGCTACACGACTATAAACAAAGCGCTCCTGGGAGGCACCCCTCGCTTATCTTTTTCGCTCTTTCCTTATTATCTTTGTTATTTTTTTTTCTAATAAACGCAGAGATTCTGATCGGCCTCCCCCTACGCGTTTCAGGGAAGCTTCTACCCCCTTTCCTTTCTTTTTTTGTACATATTGTCTTTCATTTCTGTTCCGCATACTTACGATACAACATTGGGGACAATGTTGGACTTAAGTATGGGGGTATTTTCGTGCTTTACTTTCTGCACTTCAATTTTTCTGCATCTCAAAAAAAAGAAAAATACAAAAAAATACATATAACAACAAAACAAAAACAAAAAAATTAAAAAAACATCTTAAAAAAAACAAAAAAAATTTTAAATGAAAAAAACAAAAAAATTTTTAATGAAAAAACAAAAAAATTTTAAATGAAAAAACAAAAATCCAAAAAAAATTTCTCTTTGTATATCTTTTTTTGTTTTTTCTCTCTCCCCCTTCCTCATTCTTGTACAAACCTTTTTCTTTTTTTCCCTTATTTTTGTACATATTATGAAAATTCTCTTAAAAAATACAAAAAAAAAGATAATAAATGAAAAACAAACAAAAAAAATGATAACAAAAACTATAAAAATCAAAAAAAAAATGTTTTGAAATAAATAAATTAAATATTCCATACTTAACTTTTCTGCTATCCAAAAATTCTGTTCTGAGTTTATTTATATGTGAATACTATTAATTCTCTGTTTGCTACCCGTTTGTTAATTATTGATTGAAACATTTAAATAGCCGGGGTTAAGTTTTAAAGAATTCTTTATGCTTTGTTAAAACTAGCGGACTCGTTTTAGGCACTACTTCTAATTTTTCATTAATAGGAGCACGTATATTATGTTAGGAAATAACGACTATAGAATTCAATTATACTTACTTTTAGCTTTCTGAAAAAAAATTGGAACGTACAAATTATTAAGGTTGCTCTCAAAAATTTTTAGGATTACAATCTAGTTTTCCTTTCTCCCCTCACTTTTCATGACCTACTTGGCATGAAAAATTTTTATCCTTAAAAGATCTTATGTCAATGGGAACAAGATTTCGTTCCGTAAACATAGGCACCCAATAATTTTAAAAGATTATATAGGGAGTAAGAGGATAAAATTCATTACTCCTACAAATATACATTGGGTTAATTTTTTTATTATGAAGTTGAAAAACAAAAATCATATTAGAAAATAAGATTTCGTTTTCCTAATAATCCAAAAGAAAAAAAAAATGGAGGTTCGAGAAAAAATTACCTCACCTCAAATATCAAAACCCTCTTCATAAACCACACTACCCCCTTAGCCAATTACACGATTCTAGAATTAATTCAAAAATCTTTTTGAGAGCATAATTAGTAAATTGTATTATTTCCGGTAGCACTCGTATAAGCTAGAATTCTTATAATTCCAAACTATTTTCGTTAACCTAACCATTACAAATGTTGCCTTCTATTTGATTACATCAAGAAGTCTTTTGGCCAAAACTTTTGCGCTATTTAAATCATCTACATAATTTTAGGACTTAACTCTTACACCCTGTATATTTATTTCGATCTCTCTTATAATTGATTAAGCGATAGCCAAAACTTAGAGTTTTTTTTATTCCTTATAGATTCACCTCAAACTTTTGCTCTGGAATAGCAAAAGCCTAAGTATGGGGGTATTTGATGAACTGTAAATATGCGTATTTTTATGCACATTAATTTAGTCATTTTCATTTATTTTCGTCGTTTTTACTTATTTTTGTTCAATAAAATGTTCCTATTCTTGTAAATTTTCTCCTAACTTGTTTTATTTGATTTTGCAGAAAAATTCCAAAATCTGCCAAAATTTGGGAAGTACACGCCCGTGACACATGGGTCACGCCCGTGACCGAGCCGTGACTGTGCATTTCCCGTGAAATCGGAAAATTTCTGAAGAAAAGGCTTGACACGCCTGGCGACACGCCCGTGTCACCCGACACGGGGCGTGACCCAAGCCCGTGTCCTCTCCTCTCGACGAATTCCGCTCGACGATCGTCGAGTGTCGACACCAACTGTCACGCCCAGTGTCACGCCCGTGACCTGGGGCGTGACCCAATTTCAGCTCAACGATTTCGACTCGACACTTTCCGCTCGACATTCGTCGAGTGTCGACCCAACTGTCACGCCCATAGTCACGCCCGTGACATGGGGCGTGACCTTTCCAGCTGGCCCGACAAGATGCTGCCGAGGACATTTGACGCAACCCGCGCCCGGCTCTACCTCCCCGACACGCCCATAGTCACGCCCGTGACCTAGGGCGTGACTGCTGCGAACTCAGCCCGAAGTCAACTTTGCTGTCCAATCGCCAGCCGCCTTCATGAATAGTACTGTCACGCCCCCCCTACACGCCCGTGACCGAGGGCGTGTACTTAGAAATTTTTTCCTATAAATAGCCCAGTTCTGTAAGGTCCAAGGGTTCAGATTTTTGGGCCAAGTTAGTGTCTTTTTGTGGGCTGCATCCGTGATTTTCAAGGCTATGTAAGGAGAATTTTTCCCTTTTTATTTCATAACTTGTTTTGCTTTAGTTTTAGCACTTGTAATAGCTTGTAATAGTTTCATTTTGATCAAATAAAATGTTAAATTTTCTCTTCATATATGGCTTTGGAATGAACACTTGTGCCCACTTTCCTTCTCCTTTTTATCCTTGGTTTTATCTTTGTTCTTCACTTGTTCTTCACTTGTTCTTCATTTATGAAAAGTGTGTGTGTGTGTATGAGTGTAATTTGCTTACTTTACATGTTTTTTTTACTTGTTTTCATGCTTAGGAATGTTAGGTTTTCCCTTTCTTTCCTTGTCTTTTTTTCCTTAGATTTCCTTAACTTGTTTCATGCTTAAGATTTTGATTTCATCCTTATGATTTATAAAAGAGATTTTAAAAAAGTGATTTTGTTCTTTTTTTTTACTTAGTTTTTTTTTAATTGTAAAACCTCTTTTGTTCTTTTCAACTTCTTTCTCACTTTTTTATCACTTTCATAACATCATAAGAATGAAAATGTTGGTATTTTAATTTTCCAAAAACTTTGATTTTTAATTTACTTTGAAAAACTTTAGTCTTCTAAAAATTGTAATTTTCTCTTTTTATTCATTTTTGGCAAAACCTAAGCATGAAAAAGTTAAAGTTTTAATTTTTGAGCACCTTTGATTTTGACTTTATTTTGTAAAACTTTTTGCTCATTCTCTTTTTGTTTGTTCTTTTATGTGTTTTGGGTAAGTTTTAGGAGTAGAAATCTTGTTATTTTCATTTTTGGTAACTTTAATTTTTCTTTGTTATTAGTGTGTGTGAGTGTATGAGAATAAACTTTCTTTTGTTCTTCTTTAATCATCATGAAGTGTGTGTGAGTGTAGGTGTTAAATTTTCATGCTTTGTTTTAATGCTTTCTTTTAATGCTTTATTCAAATTATGTAGAGTGTGTGAGTGTAGGTGTATAATTTTATTGCTTTCTTGAATTTCATATGGAGTGTGTGTGTTCGTGTGCATTTATTTCCGCCTACTCGTTAAGAGTTAAATGGCGCATCGTTTTCATTTTCAGTCCTACTCGTTTGAGTAGGACTTGTAATTTTTCTTTCTTTATTTTTCCGCCTACTCACTTGAGTTTAAATGGCCGGACTTTATTTCAGTCCTACTCGTTTGAGTAGGACTTGCAATTTTACTTTCTTTATTTTTTCCGCCTACTCACTTGAGTTAAATGGCCGGACTTTTTAGCCCTGTAATCGCATTTATTTTCTCCTACTCATTTGAGTAGGACTCGCTTTCATTTCAGTCCTACTCGTTTGAGTAGGACTTGCAATTTTCAGCCTTTATTTACCGCCCCCACTCGTTTGAGTGGGACTCGCAAATTTGAATTATGCAAATTTCATTCATGTGTAACTTAGTTTTTGTTTAATTTATAATTTGGAGTGTGCGTGAGTTCTCGTTTAGTTAACTTTTTAGCTTTCTAAATGTTGTTATTTTTCTTTTGTCCCTTTCTTATAATCGTTTAGTTTAATTTCGAACTCGCGCCTCACTAAATTATAAGCCGTCCCCATACCGATGTGTGGCTAATCGCTATTAGCCTCGGCATCGAAGAGCATTGGGACATTTAAAATGATTTATAATAATTAAAGCTCTTTATTTTCATTTTAATTTAAGCACTTAGGGTTTACCCCGGGTTTACGACGCGTAGGACCACATAATCGATGTGTGGGCCCTATTTCCGTAGTCCATATGCTAGCTAGCCGAGAGGCCGTGCATATGGACCGATCACCCCTGGGTAAATAGAGTTGCGTGCACCCCCTCGAGAGAGGACAAGCGTAATTCTACCGGATTGGGTCCCCACCCAATAGCGGGGTTCTTAGCGTAAAGCGGGCGTTAAGAGGAATCCTTCGTCGGACTAACGTTCGGTCGAATAGTCTTAACGTTTAGGTGAGCGATATCCCTATAGCTAGGTGAGCTCACATTTGTGGAACCTCCACGGCCAAGTTGCCTTATTATTAATTTGAAAACTAAGTCTTTTTATTATTAAAAATTGTTTTAGTCTTAATCCGATTCGATGCCGAGCGTTAACCCTTCATCGAATATTTTCTAAATCGTTTTTTCGCTCCTTTGCTTTTCCGTCTTTTATTAAGTAAAAAAAATCCACCTTATTTTCAGTAAAATAATAGTCCTCCCGGAGGAGTAAGAATAGTCAACGCGACCCCGAGAACAATACGACCTCGGTATTCCCCCGAATATCGAGTACTACTTGCGATAGGTGCACTTGCCTACCCGAGCAAGCCCGCGGCGATCGACTCACCGAACCAACCACAGTAAGAGTCTGTTCGCGGGCACATCAAGTTTTTGGCACAGTTGCCGGGGAATCTCTTTTCGAGTTGCTATTTCGAATTCCGGAGTCTATTAATTTTACTTATTTTCTATAAACCAAAAAAAAAAAGAGTTTATTTTTGTTTTATTTTTGTTTGGGTGTATGACCCGAGGACAACCCTCAGAGTCTGAAGATTTAGACTTCGACCCTGAGATCGAACGCTCCCTTGCGCGTATCCGATCTCATCGCCGAAATCCTTCTTTAGATCCCGAGGAATCTATCGGAGAACCCACTGTTGTAGTTATGGCCGCCCCTAACCTTCCCCCGGCGGCCGAGCGTACTATGTCTTATTACGCCCGGCCTAACCTGGATGATTCAGGGTCAAGTATTGTTCGCCCTGCGGTGGCCAATAATAATTTTGAAATAAAGTCAAGTGTCATTCAAATGGTCCAAAACGCCGTGCAGTTCGATGGACTGCCGGATGAGGACCCGAATGTCCACTTGTCCAATTTCTTGGAGATATGCGACACCTTCAAGATCAATGGCGTCACTGATGACGCCATTCGTTTGCGCTTATTTCCTTTTTCCCTTAAGTCCAAAGCCAAGGCGTGGTTGAATGCACTCCCGCGGGGATGTATCACCACGTGGGCTGAGTTGACGGAACGGTTCCTAACGAAGTACTTTCCGCCCACCAAAACTGCAAAGTTGCGGGCGGACATTTCTTCGTTTGTGCAGAACGATCCTGAGTCTCTATACGAGACTTGGGAACGATTTAAGGAATTCCTCCGCCGTTGCCCGCACCACGCGCTGCCAACGTGGTTGCAAGTTCAAATTTTTTATAATGGGCTGAATTTTCAGACGCGTCAAATGATTGACGCGGCTGCCGGGGGAATGCTTAACAACAAAACCCCCGAGGCCGCCCAGGCTTTATTCGAAGAGATGGCTATGAACGCCTATCAATGGAACGTCCCGCGGGGACGGCCAAAGCCGGCGGCTGGTCTTTTTGAAGTGGATGCCACTGCTCTCTTGACCCTTCAAGTTGAAAGGTTAACAAAGCAGGTGGCGGAGATGTCTGCTGCCTCCTCCACTCCGCCTTGTTTTATTCCCCCTAACGTCTGCGTAGCTGAAGAGTTCGTGGACTTCATGGGAAATTCGGGTCGTCCTCCCTTCAACCCCAACAACAACCCTTATAGTAATAACTATAATCCGGGTTGGAGGAATCACCCCAACTTCTCGTGGAGCAACCCGAATAATGCTCAGCGTCCCCCTATTTCTTATGCGCCCGGATTTCTTCTTCCCCCTCCTCTTCCGAAACCCTCCCCGATGGAGGAAAATTTTTCGAAGTACATTGCGTCCAACGAGTCAAATATCCGGAACATCACCGGATCGCTAAAAACACTCGAACAACAGGTTGGACAGCTGGCGAGGATGATGTCCGAGCGCGCGCTCGGGGCACTGCCGGGAAACACGGAGCCCAATCCGCGGGAAAACGCCAACGCTATAACCCTCCGTAGCGGAAAGGAGGTGGTCAATCCAAAACGGACCGACCCTCAGGTACATATTTCACCTCCGACCCCTCTTCCCCTTTCTTCGCTCACGCCGCCTTTACCTATTATAAAAGAAAAAATTATTTTAAACAAGGCTCTTCCGTATCCGCATAAGTTAGAAAACGAGCGTAAGGACGCGCAATATGAAAAATTTATTTTATTATTAAAACAAATTCACATTAATGTTCCTTTTTGCGAGGCTATCTCGCAAATGCCCAAATATGCGAAATTTTTAAAAGAACTACTTTCTAATAAACGCAAATTAGAGGATATTTCGCATGTATCTCTCAACGCTGTCTGCTCGGCGGCCCTTACTAATAAATTGCCCACAAAACAAAACGACCCGGGACGGTTTTCCATCCCGTGCCTTTTTGGCGATATATTAGTCAAGTACGCCTTAGCTGATTTAGGGGCTAGCATTAATCTGATGACGTTCTCGCTCTTTTCGCGTTTAGGTTTGGGTACTCCTAGTCCTACGAATATGCGCATCCAATTAGCGGATCGCTCGGTTAAGTTCCCTATCGGGGTAGTGGAGGACGTCCTTGTCCGAGTCGACAAGTTTACCTTCCCGGTAGACTTCGTCATCTTAGATATCGAGGAGGACGCCGAGGTACCAATAATACTCGGTCGCCCTTTTCTCGCCACCTCCCGCGCACTAATAGATGTTAGTAATGATAGCCTTCTCCTCCGAGTAGGCGATGACCAAGTTACTTTCTCTATTAATCCCTCGATGGACAATTTGTCATCGAGCGACGATTTCTGCTATTCTTTAGATACCTTTTTCGGAGATCGTTCTTCTCCCATTTTCGAGTCCGTATTTTTAAATGACGATATTTATGCGCTCGAAAATTTTAACTGCGATGAGGATACGTCTATAGACTTGCCTTTCGAACCAATTGGTAAGAAAGACATAGGCATTAAAACCTCCCTAGAAGAACCGCCCATCCTAGACCTCAAACCCTTACCCACCTCGCTCAAGTACGCTTTTTTGGGAAAAGGTGATACGCTCGCCGTTATCATTTCTTCGGACTTGAGTGATTCGGAGACTTCCGATTTATTGGAAGTTTTATTTAAACATCTCCACGCAATTGCGTGGCAAATCTCTGACCTAAAGGGGATTAGCCCCTCCTTTTGCACCCATAAGATTTTCCTTAACGATAATTGCCGCAAAACGATACAGCCGCAACGTCGTCTTAACCCAAACATGAAAGACGTCGTTAAAGCCGAAATCATTAAGTTATTAGATGCGGGGATTATCTACCCTATTTCGGACAGTGCATGGGTTAGTCCCGTGCATGTCGTGCCCAAGAAGGGCGGTCTTACCGTAGTGGCGAATGAGCATAACGATCTTGTCCCAACTCGTACTGTTACGGGTTGGCGAGTGTGCATCGACTATAGGAAACTTAACGACGCCACCCGCAAGGACCATTTCCCTCTGCCATTTCTAGACCAGATTTTAGAGCGTTTATCCGGTCATCCGTATTATTGTTTTCTTGATGGTTTATCGGGGTTTTTCCAAATCCCCATTTCCCCCGATGATCAAGAGAAAACAACTTTTACTTGCCCGTTTGGCACCTTCGCCTATCGAAGAATGCCATTTGGACTCTGCAACGCACCAGCTACATTCCAAAGATGTATGCTAGCGATCTTTGGCGAGCTAGTAGAAGACAATATGGAAGTCTTTATGGATGACTTTTCTGTTTTCGGACGCTCTTTTCCCGATTGCCTTAACAATTTAGATCGTGTCCTTCAACGGTGCGAGGACACAAGCCTTGTTTTAAATTGGGAAAAATGCAACTTTATGGTTCGAGGAGGTTTGGTCCTCGACCATATGATTTCGTCTAAGGGGATAGAGGTGGATAAGGCCAAGATAGAAATTATAGAAAAAAACTTCCGCATCCAACCAACGTAAAATCTATTAGGAGTTTCTTAGGCCATGCGGGCTTTTATCGACGCTTTATTCAAGATTTTTCAAAAATAACAAAAGCCGCTAACTCACCTCTTGGAAAAGGAATCACGCTTCATCTTTAGTAGCGAATGCGAGTCCGCCTTTAATTTGATAAAACAAAAACTTATCTCTTCACCAATTTTAGTGGCCCCTAATTGGTCCCTTCCGTTCGAAATAATGTGCGACGCTAGTGATATTGCCTTAGGTGCCGTTCTTGGCTAACGCGTAGAAAAACATTTTCATCCTATTTATTACGCTAGCAAGACGCTCACTTCCGCACAAGTAAATTACACGACAACGGAAAAGGAACTCTTAGCCGTCGTTTTCGCTTTCGATAAGTTTCGCTCGTATATAACGCTATCTAAAGTTATCGTTTTTACCGATCACTCCGCGCTTAAGTATTTATTAGCTAAAAATGATGCGAAGCCCCGCCTTCTTCGATGGATTCTCCTCCTACAAGAGTTTGATTTGGAGATCCGAGATAAGCGGGGAGCGGAAAATCTAGCGGCAGACCACCTCTCCCGTTTAGAAAATCCGGGTGCGGAAGCGCTCGTCGAATCTGAAATAAATGACAGATTCCCCGAGGAACGCCTTCTTGCAATTTATAAATCTTCGTCATCTTCGCCTTGGTTCGCAGATTTTGCAAATTTCTTAGTAGCGCGGGTCCTTCCAAAAGAGTTTTCCAGTCATCAAAAGAAGAAATTCTTTTCTGACTTGAAAAATTTCTTTTGGGAGGACCCATTTCTTTTTCGTATCTGCGCGGACCAAGCGGTTCGACGATGCGTTGCGGGTGTGGAGTGCTTCCAAATTCTTAAGCACTGCCACGAGGGTCCAGCCGGTGGGCATTATCAAGCCAACCGGACCGCTCGGAAGGCGCTAGAGGCGGGCTACTTTTGGCCCACTCTCTTCAAAGACACGCATAATTTTGTGCGCGCATGCGATAGCTGTCAGCGGTCGGGTAACATCTCTCGTCGCGACGAGATGCCCCAAAACATGTTTTTAGAGTGCGAAGTCTTCGATTTGTGGGGCATAGATTTTGTTGGCCCCCTACCTCCGTCTTTCAAAAATATGTATATTTTAGTGGCGGTCGACTACGTATCGAGGTGGGCGGAAGCGCAAGCTCTCCCCACCAACGATGCGCGAGTCGTCGTTACATTTCTTAAAAAATTATTTTCTCGCTTCGGCACGCCTCGCGCAATTGTTAGTGATAGGGGAACGCATTTCTGTAACGCTCTTATGGCTAAGACGTTAGCTAAATACGGAGTCACGCACAAGCTTGCCACCCCCTACCACCCGCAAACAAGTGGCCAAGTCGAGGTAGTAAATCGAGAGATTAAGCGAATTTTAGAAAAAACCGTTTCGCTAAATAGGAAAGATTGGTCCGTTAAACTCGACGATGCGTTGTGGGCGTATCGGACGGCATACAAAACCGCTATCGGATGTACGCCGTTCCGGTTAGTCTACGGCAAAGCGTGCCATTTACCCGTAGAATTAGAACATTGCGCACTTTGGGCTTTAAAACTCTTAAACCTCGACTCCAACTTAGCCGCTCAGAATAGAAAACTGCAACTAAACGAGCTCGATGAATGGCGTGCGAACGCTTACGAGAGCAATAAATTCTATAAGGAGCGCTCTAAGTTATATCACGATCGACATTTAAAGTCCCCAAAAATATTTTCTCCGGGCGATCTTGTCCTTCTTTATAATTCACGCCTTAAGCTTTTTCCAGGGTAAACTAAAATCTAGATGGTCCGGTCCCTTCTTAGTTGAAGAAGTCTTTCCATATGGGACCGTACTCGTCTCCCACCCGGAAAGAGGTTCGTTTAAAGTAAACGGTCATCGGCTTAAGTTATACATCGCGGGCGACCCAGTGATCGAGCATTTTACGAAACCATAACTCTCCTAGATTTATAAATCCGCCAAAATAGTCAAGCTACACGACTATAAACAAAGCGCTCCTGGGAGGCACCCCTCGCTTATCTTTTTCGCTCTTTCCTCATTATCTTTGCTGCTTTTCTAATAAACGCATGGTTTCTGAATCGGCCTTCCCCACACGCGTTTCAGGGAAGCTTCTACCCCCTTCCTTTCTTTTCGTTTGTACATATTGTCTTTCCTTTTTGTTCCGCATACTTACGATACAACATTGGGGACAATGTTGGACTTAAGTATGGGGGTATTTTCGTGCTTTATTTTCTGCACTTCATGCTTTATTTTTTGCACTTCTTTTTTTGTTTTCTGCATTTCAAAAATATATACAAAAAATACATATAACAACAAAACAAAAACTAACAACAAACAAAAACAAAAAATTAAAAAAAACTTTTTAAATGAAAAAAAAAAAACTTTTTAAATGAAAAAAAAACAAAACAAAAAATTTTTAAATGAAAAAACAAAAATCCAAAAAACTTTTGTTTTGTTCTCTTTCTCTTTTCCAAAAACTCAAAAAAAAAAAAAAACAAAACTTATTTTGTTTAGTTTCACTTTGTATATATTTTTTTTAAATGAAAAACAAACTTTTTAATGAAAAAAAACAAAACAAAAAAATTTTTAAATGAAAAAAACAAAATCCAAAAAACTTTTGTTTTGTTCTCTTTCTCTTTTCCAAAAACTCAAAAACTTTTTAATGAAAACAAACTTTTTAAATGAAAAAAAAAACAAAACAAAAAATTTTAAAATGAAAAAACAAAAATCCAAAAAACTTTGTTTTGTTCTCTTTCTCTTTTCCAAAAAAAACTCAAAAAAAAAAAAACTTATTTGTTTAGTTTCCAAAAAAATTGAGAACAACAAAATACAAAAAAAAAGATAATAAATGAAAAACAAACAAAAATGATAACAAAAACTATAAAAATCAAAAAATGTTTTGAAATAAATAAATTAAATATTCCATACTTAACTTTTCTGCTATCCAAAAATTCTGTTCTGAGTTTATTTATATGTGAATACTATTAATTCTCTGTTTGCTACCCGTTTGTTAATTATTGATTGAAACATTTAAATAGCCGGGTTTAAGTTTTAAAGAATTCTTTATGCTTTGTTAAAACTAGCGGACTCGTTTTAGGCACTACTTCTAATTTTTCATTAATAGGAGCACGTATATTATGATAGGAAATAACGACTATAGAATTCAATTATACTTACTTTTAGCTTTCTGAAAAAAATTGGAACGTACAAATTATTAAGGTTGCTCTCAAAAATTTTTAGATTACAATCTAGTTTTCCTTTCTCCCCTTACTTTTCATGACCCACTTGACATGAAAAATTTTATCCTTAAAAGATCTTATGTCAATGGGAACAAGATTTCGTTCCGTAAACATAGGCACCCAATAATTTTAAAAGATTATATAGGGAGTAAGAGGATAAAATTCATTACTCCTACAAATATACATTGGGTTAATTTTTCTTATGAAGTTGAAAAACAAAATTCATATTAGGAAAATAAGATTTCGTTTTCCTAATAATCCAAAGAGAGAAAAAAAATGGAGGTTCGAGAAAAAAATTACCTCACCTCAAATATCAAAACCCTCTTCATAAACCCACTACCCCCTTAGCCAATTACACGATTCTAGAATTAATTCAAAAATCTTTTTGAGAGCATAATTAGTAAATTGTATTATTTCCGGTAACACTCGTATAAGCTAGAGTTCTTATAATTCCAAACTATTTTCGTTAATCTAACCATTTCAAATGTTGCCTTCTATTTGATTACATCAAGAAGTCTTTTGGCCAAAACTTTTGCGCTATTTAAATCATCTACATAATTTTAGGACTTAACTCTTACACCCCGTATATTTATTTCGATCTCTCTTATAATTGATTAAGCGATAGCCAAAACTTAGAGTTTTTTTTATTCCTTATAGATTCACCTCAAACTTTTGCTCTGGAATAGCAAAAGCCTAAGTATGGGGGTATTTGATGAACTGTAAATATGCGTATTTTTATGCACATTAATTTAGTCATTTTCATTTATTTTCGTCGTTTTTCTTATTTTTATTCAATAAAATGTTCTTATTCTTGTAAATTTTCTCCTAACTTGTTTTATTTGATTTGCAGAAAAATTCCAAAATCTGCCAAAATTTGGGAAGTACACGCCCGTGACACATGGGTCACGCCCGTGACCAAGCCGTGACTGTGCATTTCCCGTGAAATCGGAAAATTTCTGAAGAAAAGGCTTGACACGCCTGGCGACACGCCCGTGTCACCTGACACGGGGCGTGACCCAAGCCCGTGTCCTCTCCTCTCGACGAATTCCGCTCGACGATCGTCGAGTGTCGACACCAACAGTCACGCCCAGTGTCACGCCCGTGTCCAAGGGCGTGACCCAATTTCAGCTCAACGATTTCGACTCGACACTTTCCGCTCGACATTCGTCGAGTGTCGACCCAAACTGTCACGCCCATAGTCACGCCCGTGACATGGGGCGTGACCTTTCCAGCTGGCCCGACAAGATGCTGCCGAAGACATTTGACGCAACCCGCGCCCGGTTCTACCTCCCGACACCCCCATAGTCACGCCCGTGACCTAGGGCGTGACTGCTGCGAACTCAGCCCGAAGTCAACTTTGTTGTCCAATCGCCGGCCGCCTTCATGAATAGTACTGTCACACCCCCCCTACACGCCCGTGACCGAGGGCGTGTACTTAGAAATTTTTCCTATAAATAGCCCAGTTCTGTAAGGTCCAAGGGTTCAGATTTTTGGGCCAATTTAGTGTCTTTTTGTGGGCTGCATCCGTGATTTTCAAGGCTATGTAAGGAGATTTTTCCTTTTCTATTTCATATCTTGTTTTGCTTTAGTTTTAGCACTTGTAATAGCTTGTAATAGTTTCATTTTGATCAAATAAAATGTTAAATTTTCTCTTCATGTATGGCTTTGGAATGAACACTTGTGCCCACCTTTCCTTCTCCTTTTTATTCTTAGTTTTCATCTTTGTTCTTCATTTATGAAAAGTGTGTGTGTGTGTATGAGTGTAATTTGCTTACTTTACATGTCTTTTACTTGTCTTCATGCTTAGCATGATAGTTTTTCTTTCTCTTTCTCACCTTGTCTTCTTCCTTAACAAGTTTTCATGCTTAGATTTCCTTTAACTAGTTTTCATGCTTAGATTTTGATTTCATCCTTATGATTCTATAAAAGAGATTTTAAAAAGTGAATTTGTTCCCTTTTTTTTACTTAGTTTTCTTTTAGGATTGTAAAACCTCTTTTGTTCTTTTCATCTTCTTTTCACCTTTTTTATCACTTCTATAAAATCATAGGAATGAAATTGTTGGTATTTTAATTTTCCAAAAACTTTGATTTTTAATTTGCTTTGAAAAACTTTGGTCTTCTAAAAATTGTAATTTTCTCTTTTTATTTGTTTTTGGCAAAACCTAAGCATGAAAAAGTTAAAGTTTTAATTTTTGAGCACCTTTGATTTGACTTTATTTTGTAAAACTTTTTGCTCATTCTCTTTTGTTTGTTCTTTTTATGTGTTTTGGGTAATTTTAGGAGTAGAAATCTTGTTATTTTCATTTTTAGGTAACTTTAATTTTTCTTTGTTATTAGTGTGTGTGAGTGTATGAGCCTAAATTTCCTTTTGTTCTTCTTAATCTTCATGAAGTGTGTGTGAGTGTAGGTGTATTAACTTTTATGCTTTAATTTAAATTGTGTAGAGTGTGTGAGTGTAGGTGTATAATTTTCATGCTTTCTTTAAATGCTTTGTTCAATTATGTAGAGTGTGTGAGTGTAGGTGTATAATTTTATTGCTTTCTTGAATTTCATATGGAGTGTGTGTGTTCGTGTGCATTTATTTCCGCCTACTCGTTAAGAGTTAAATGGCGCATCGTTTTCATTTTCAGTCCTACTCGTTTGAGTAGGACTTGTAATTTTTCTTTCTTTATTTTTCCGCCTACTCACTTGAGTTTAAATGGCCGGACCTTTATTTCAGTCCTACTCGTTTGAGTAGGACTTGCAATTTTTCTTTCTTTATTTTTTCCGCCTACTCACTTGAGTTAAATGGCCGGACTTTTTAGCCCTGTAATCGCATTTATTTTCTCCTACTCATTTGAGTAGGACTCGCTTTCATTTCAGTCCTACTCGTTTGAGTAGGACTTGCAATTTTCAGCCTTTATTACCGCCCCACTCGTTTGAGTGGGACTCGCAAATTTAAATTATGCAAATTTCATTCATGTGTAACTAGTAGTTTCTGTTTAATTTATAATTTTTTGGAGTGTGCGTGAGTTCTCGTTCAGTTAACTTTTTAGCTTTCTAAATATTGTTAATTTTCTTTTGTCCCTTTCTATAATCGTTTAGCATTTAATTTCGAACTCGCGCCTCACTAAATTATAAGCCGTCCCCATACCGATGTGTGGCTAATCGCTATTAGCCTCGGCATCGAAGAGCATTGGGACATTTAAAATGATTTATAATAATTAAAGTTCTTTCTTTTTCATTTTAATTTAAGCACTTAGGGTTTACCCCGGGTTTACGACGTGTAGGACCACATAATCGATGTGTGGGCCCTATTTCCGTAGTCCATATGCTAGCTAGCCGAGAGGCCGTGCATATGGACCGATCACCCCTGGGTAAATAGAGTTGCGTGCATACCCTCGAGAGAGGACTAGCGTAATTCTACCGATTGGGTTCCCCACCCAATAGCGGGGTTCTTAGCGTAAAGCGGGCGTTAAGAGGAATCCTTCGTCGGACTAACGTTCGGTCGAATAGTCTTAACGTCCAGGTGAGCGATATCCCTATAGATAAGTGCGCTCACATTTGTGGAACTCCCACGGCCAAGTTGCCTTATTATTAATTTGAAAACTAAGTCTTTTTATTATTAAAAATTGTTTTAGTCTTAATCCGATTCGATGCCGAGCGTTAACCCTTCATCGAATATTTTCTAAATCGTTTTTTCGCTCCTTTGCTTTTCCATCTTTTATTAGAAAAAAAAAATCCATCTTTCTTTCAGTAAAATAATAGTCCTCCCGGAGGAGTAAGAATAGTCAACGCGACCCCGAGAACAATACGACCTCGGTATTCCCCCGAATATCGAGTACTACTTGCGATAGGTGCACTTGCCTACCCGAGCAAGCCCGCGGCGATCGACTCACCGAACCAACCACAGTAAGAGTCTGTTCGCGGGCACATCAGGCACGATGAGAGAATGGTCACCGCCCCAGCCGATAGGATCACCGCCACATCCCGCCTGCTGAACAATTGTGTTCGCCACCCGCGGACACACATACCAGTTCGCCGCTCCTGTGCAGATAGCCAGTCCGCCCCAGCTCTCAAGGCCGACTCCAATATCCAGCCCCCTTGCCGCCAGAGGCCAAGCCAGGACCACCACAGCCGCTCCACAACAGCTGTGTCCGCCATTCTGCGGACAAGGCATCAGCCCGCAAAACCCGAGCCCGCAGCCTCGCCATCAAGGCACCTGCCGGACTCAGCGGACACCCGGCTACCGTCTGCATATCCCAAGTCCATTACCTTATCTCCAAGGCACCTCCGGACTTAGCGGACACGTCGATCCAGTCCGCTAACAGCAGACTCCAGTCCGCAACTCCTGAGTCCATAACCTCATCACAAGGCTAAACGGACTCAGCGGACTCTGGCTCCAGTCCGCACGCTCCTGCACAAGCAATTCTCCAGTCCGCATTTCCCAAGCTAGCAAACAAGCAACTGCACTTCTACTTACGCTTGGCGGACTGAGAAACCAGCCCGCACTCCACTGCGCGATCTCCCCGACTGAGCCTCCTGGACTTGGTTCAATTCCCACCAAGTCCAGCCCACTGGCCGCAAGGGCCAGTCCGCACTTACTAGCGGACACTGGATCTAGCCCGCCATACCGGGCGACCTCCATTTTCTGTCCGCGCTGACCGGCGGTCTCCGCGACTTCCACTTGCCGCTTCACTAGAGCAAGACCAGGCAACTGCCAAACCGGTCTGCCGAGCTCCAGTTCTTCAGTCCGCTTCATGCCGGACTCCGCGGATAGCATCCCTATCCGCCCGGTTACTTTCTGGGAGTCAACCGCCTGCTGAGCATACACTGGCCTGTCAGACCGCCGCTGCTGTCCCGCAAGTCCGCACGAATAGACCGCCCAGCCGCCACAGAGCAAACCGCCTGCAACATCCCTGCCGACCTAGCAGTCTGCCAACCCTATCCGCGTAAGTTCCGCGCGATAGGTTTCCCAAGCCTTCCATTCACCCACTTTCACTTCACAGAATTCACTAGCTTCGCATGCAAGTAAAGGTAGGCGAATAGAAGGGAGGAGCTGCGTGCGAGTAATAGTGGCGTGAATAAGCGCGGAGAGCAACTCGCCGCGAATCGTTTGGGGCTCGGCGAACACCCCAAGCACGTCTCGCTCGCGTGCGCGCTCTCATAATCACTCTACTACGCGGAACCTGTCCCTGCGAGGTCGCGGGAGGAAGCACTCGCATACACTCATAACGCAACAGCATAGTAAAGGAGCACCGGTATGATCAAAAAACTTTCATTAATTATTCACAAACGTCAGGGAGTCGCTACGGCGAGTAGTCAAAGGAAAGAAAGAAGAAAATACAAGGCTGTCAGTTGGCCTCGCCCCCTCCGCCGGGCTGGGTCCCCGTCGTCGCCCGCATGGTCCTGGAAGCTCTCCCGAACATTGTGTCCAGGCTATCTTCCTTCTCGCTGGGCGCGGCGTCGCCGAACAGACTCGGCATCAGGTCCCGAGCAGAGATCTCCCCACACCCTTCCACCACACCCCGGAGTCCTTCATCATCGCGAGGTGCACTCGCGGACTGGATTGAGTGATCGCAATCTCTCGACGAGGTCGGCCTCGCCGAAGATGCGCGGGCTCTTGTAGGGGAGTGTGGGATCGATGTCGTGCGACGGAAAAGAATCTCCTCCGCTGGCGACGAACCTCGCCGAGAAGGTCTGTTATCCCCCTTCAACTTCGCGTTTGCGCCCTCCAGCTCTCCAAGCAACGCGTGCAGGCGGCCGTTCTCCTCCCAGC